>CM042013.1:57671993-58271993 GCA_023525715.1 Cichorium intybus | reverse complement strand
TTTAGAGGATGTGTATATGACACAACCAGAGGGTTTTGTACAGTCCAAATATCCTAATAGAGTGTGTAAACTTGTGAAGTCGATTTATGGACTCAAACAAGCATCTCGTAGCTGGAATCTCTGCTTCGATGAGAAAATCAAAGAGTTTGGATTTTCGAGAAGTAAAGATGAGTCATGTGTATATGTCAGAGCTAGTGGGAGCATTGAAGTCTACCCTATGTCATACACAGATAGCAAAGTTCTCATGTAAATGTCCCTATCTCGAGAAATATGAAATAAATGAGAATTGCTATGCTATAAATGACACAGGAGAGACTTAATGTGCATGAAGCATTTTGATCTATGGAGATAGAATTAAGTGCTTCATAGGGATTTTGGAAACAAAAGTGAACTATGTAAATGTCAGTGCTAGTGGGAGCACTGAAGTCCAACCTATGTTGTATACAGATAGCAAAGTTCTCATGTAAACGTCCCTATATCGAGAAATCATAAATAAATGAGAATTGTTGTGCTACAAATGACATAGGAGTGACCTATTGCATATGAAGCATCATGATCTATGAAGATAGACCTAAGTGCTTCATAAGGATAAGCTAGAGTACATGAGCAGTCGGATCTAGAGATACAAGACTCCTATAAGGGGTTCAAGTTTCTGTATCAGGGTTTAGGACTGAGTGAAACTCAGAGTCCTAGTTCCATTAAGATCCTGGATGAAATGAGTTGAGTCCCGTATGCACTTGCATATGGATCAATCGCATAATGTACGAGACCTAATGTATCATATGCCTTGAGCATGATGATTTGACATTAGGCTAGTCCTGGCAAAAGTCAAATGGATGGAAGTCACGAAGTATCTTAAATGTTTAAGATATTCTTGATCCATTATAGTATGGGAGAACTCAGTGTAAAGAAGCACACTGATATTAGCTTCCAAAACTAATAGAAATGGTTCTTGTACGCAGTCAGGATCCGGGTTCTTACCAAAAGAGACATCTCAGTTAATAGAGCTATATCGGATGAGGCAAGATAGCTGATCTGATCACTAAGTCAATGTCTCGGACTAAGCAAGATCAATCATGCTAAGTCCATATGCATTAGATATGCAAATGAATTGACTTTGAGTGAAGTTAGTATAGTTTGATTTGTAATGGGAACTTAAGCAATGAAAGACTATATCTGATATGAAGATTATTATGTGGAGAACATAATATATGCATAAAGGCAGTCATTTCATTAGTTTATCATTGTGTTCCGATTTTGCGTGTTTTATTGACTTCCTGAATAATTTAATTATTATTCAAACTGTCCACAGTCGGTCATACTTTTGAGAGTAAGTATTGATTCAAGACTGACATGAGGAATTCGTAAATTGTCCATAGAGATGGACATAGCATAGAGATGCACTAATTCTCATGTGTACTTAATAGGGATTAAGTATTGGAGTAACCTGCACTTAGAGATTACTTCATGGAATCTGTCACGAGTAATTCTAAGATGGTAATATCTTACATTCTTCAAGCGGAGATGCATTGATTCTTTGTCCTGCAGTCTGTTGTGCCTTGGTTTTCTCCAACGTTGTCCGTAACTGGCAGCCATACAGGGAATGTCCAGGTATGACATGATGAGTAGGCGAGATCCGTGTAGTCAAAGTTTATTTGTTCCTTCTGACCTAACAGGAGAAGCGATATCCATGGGCCCCTCGATGATTTGGTGCTGACAGCAAGTGTACGGCCGTACCGAGACTGAATTGATATAGAATCAATAGTGCAGTCTGTTGTGGTCATCACAAATCTCTATCGGGAAACATAATTTTGAATGTTTGAGACTGACATAATTCCATGTCAGACATTCATAAGGATATATTGTAGAACAAAGGAATATTTGATCACTTGCCTAAGGGCTGTTTCATTAGATGAACACGGCACTTGTCTTGGATGACATACACCTTACTAGGTTAGGGAATATTAGACCATACAGTTGTTATAACAAGTGCAAGTGGGAGACTGTTGGTTATATGCCCATCGTTATAACAAGTCGGTAATATTACTATAAATAGTAGGGTCCTTTTGGGTTACACGCAAGAGACGATTTAGCTAAAAGAGATCGAAAATAAACTTGAGGGGTTAAGTTTGTTAATATATCAAAGTAAAGGTATATTAATTAGAAACTTAATGGTTAAGTTTATTAATATACCAAAGTAAAGGTATATTAATTAGAAACTTAATAAGGATAAAGGACCAAAGTGAAATATCCACAAGGGAGGGGATAAGGATGAGGAGCACTATAAATACAACCCTAGATCTGAGTTGTAGAGGCTGCCAAAACCCTAATTTTCGTCACCCTCCTCCCACCCCTCGGTATACGGCCGATTTCTTTCAAAACCCTAAGTATTACGTGCTAAAACTTCAAGCAAAGGTATATACTACATCAACGGGTGCTGGATCGTTGTCTTGGGTGCGATTACATTAGAGGAGTTCTACTTTGGGCTCTCATCATCCTAACAAGATCAGATCTGAGATCTAAAAGGTATTTCTTGAACCCTCTTGATTTTACAGTTACAAAAGTGTGCATGATTCTGTGATCCTGGTTGAATACGATTTTGATTTCTGTTTCCGCTGCATTGTTTTTATGCTATCGTATTCCAACAGAAATATCTCCCATAGGTTTATAGAACATTTGAGAAGCTACGGGAGAAGCTCTTGAAGTCACGATTTCTGGAAATCACGAAGATTGAACAAGGAATTGAAGTAATAGCTTGAGAATTTGAAGTTATCAAGATTAAAGGTTAGTGAAGATCCTTCTAATCAAGTTCTTGAACTTGTTCTTCGCGGGATGAACTGAAAATCTAGTTTCAGTCATGATTCCAAATGATTTATATGATCTTTAAGTTCTGCACATGACAGTATGTTAAGATCATACCAATTAATCCAAAGGCTTTGTTGATTTTGTGGATTTTGGGGTTTTTGGTTCAAGAACCCTAATTTCTGTACTTACAAGATTGGGTTGATTTCAATGGGTTAAAACCTGATGTTAATTGATGGTTTTAGTCTTAGAATAAACCCAAAACAATTAAGCACCGGAGGCAGCTCAAGAAGTTATTTGGATGAAAAAGTTCATCGGTGATCTAGAGCTTGTCCCAAACATCAAGAATGTCATTAAGATGTTTTGTGACAACACCAGTGCCATTGCTATCACAAGAGACCCAATGGTTACCAAAAATACTAGACACATTCAACGAAAATACAATTCATTCGTCGAGAATTGGAATTAGGAAATATACAACAATGACATGTAACCTATTTTGAAATATGAGATATCTCTTTTGTATTAATGTTATTGTGTTCTATGTTAGCATGTTTTTATCCATGAATAAACTGGTTTTTCTAAATCACCCATAGTCACTCATAGTTGTGGGAACAACTATAAAGTAAGACTAATATGAATCGGATTTGTTGATTTCATGAGATGAAATGGCAAAGTGTTGCATCCAAGTTCATATGTACTTGTTGGAGAATAACTATTGGATATGAACCACTTCAAGAATCGCTTCTTTGATCGTTAATCATAAGTAAATCTTGAACAATGGTAAATATCTTTATGTCTTTCGACTTGAGATACATATTGGGGACTCATGTATAAGAATTGTTGTTCTTTAACGTGGTTAAATGTTGTTCGTAACAGTGCAGTTATAAAGGCCATCGTTGGGTATAGTTGAACTATATATGAGTAAGTATGTAGTCAAGATGGGATTTGTTCCTATCATGTGCTGAGAGTTAGATATCTAAGGTTCCTTACTTAAATTTAGACAACAAATGAGAATGATCACATTCCATGTCTCATGTCCAACATGATGCGTGAAACAAAGAGAATATTGATAGACTTACCTTATGCATCAACTGCAGCTTTGAGCTCTTGGAATTGGATGTTGATAAATGGCACCTCTTCGTGTGTTGTTACGGGCAGTACTCCATTGCTAGACGTCAACTATTGTCAATGTCATTCCATAATGAATATTGTGCAAGTGGGAGTTGGTTGGATCTATATGCTCAAGAATCATTATGAAATGGTATTGCTAATAACATATGATCTTATATGGTCACACATATTTCAAGTTGGTACTTTTTGAGTATTTATTAAGAATTTGATAATTAATAAATAAATTCAACTCTTGTATTTAACTAGAGAATAATTATTGTTTTGTGAAAATAATAATTAAAAAGGTTTAAACTATTTATTGTATCATATGGTATGATATATTAAGTCATGTACATGTTTTTGGACACCTTGGGTTCCATTAATTAATACTAGACATATTACTTTATTAAGGTAGAGTGTTGGACATTCTTGTATCCTTTTTGCCCCATGTTGGCCGGATTTTTGGTGGTGTGAGTGGAGGTTGCTTGTCAACCTTCACCTTACATATCCCATACCTCTTAAGGACCATACATTTGTATTTAATGAAGGTATGGGTCATGGTACACCAATGTGGGTATAAAAGAAAGTGTTAAGCAAATGTTGCAAAACCTTTTCTTTTCTCCTCCTACAACCATCAGCTTCATCTCTCTCTCCCAATCCACTCTCTTTTGTAAAGCTTGTTGCAAGTTTGAGAGTTTAGAAGTACTTCTCCTTTAGTGCTTAATTTTGTTAAGTACTTAAAGGCTTAAGAAGTTCTTTATACAAGAAGAAACTAGCAATCCAAGTGCCTTAACCTTGATGGTGGATACTTGTAGAGAACTCAAGCTTCTTGATTTTTGCCATCTACTTCATCTCCCCAATTCCAAGAGGGATCAAATGCAACAAAGCTTATCTCTTATAAACATCCTACGTGTGTTTTAAAATATCATTCTTACCCATGTTAATTGATCCTTGATGGTTTTATTTAAAAGTGGTATAAAATAAACTAGTTATTTTAAAAAGGCTTCCATTGCCGTTTTAACTTAAAAACGCTCTATTTTATTTATGAAAACACATCAACCTAACTAAAGCTTTATGATTCTTGTTAAAATGCCTTTATCGATTACTCCCACAACCAACAAACGTATACCGCTTATTACTCCTATTTGGAAATGTAAAGGAGTTTAGTAACAAGAATAATGCAGGACTGTTCCTAGCATATTTGAGGTCCAATACAAAATTCAAAAAAGAGGCCCCTCAAGTTATTGAAATATATTGTTAAATTACCAATATTTAATATGATAAATATGCCTCGTAAGTTAAAAAGAATAAGTACATAGTTACTGCAATAGGCGAATTGGTTCATCCGATAAAAGGTAGTGATTTTGTGTGTTTTCTAACACTCAGTAGTAACTTGTTTTAGTCACTTTTATTAAGCAATTATTGATAATATTTATTAGCAACTAATTTTGCTAAATTGATGGTGTTGATAGCCATTTTTAAGACATATAAGCTTTTTTCTAAATGGCTTGTCAAAGTTAATACCCAAAGCTTCATTATCTTGTCATATGTCTCTCATCCTAATAAGGCCATCAAATGAAAACTTACAACAATAATTTGAGACTTAAACCTTCACAATATTTGAGACTTAAACTTTTTATCATTGATTTTGTTTTACAATAGAATTTACAAAAATGACCGTCCCACTTCAAAGTATAGAAGTTATACCTCAATATCAAATGCAAAATTATTATCACTATTGATGAAAAGTTTAAATACAAATTCAAGTTGTAAGCCGGAATATAACCCAAATATTCCCTAATAGTATTTTGTAGGTCATGAGCTATTTTAAGAGAAAAACAATGACTTGATTACAATTCTATCTTGTACTTTTTTATACCTGAATTTTACCGGAGTAAAAATATAGATTTAAATAATAAAAATTAAAATGATACCATATATCACATACAATTAGTTCTACTAATATTTAGATTTTAAACTTTCTGTGAAAAGAACTCATATGAAACTGAAATTTAGGAAAACAGAATTCGACATTTCTTGGAAAAATTAAAGATATTTAGTAAATAATTACGTGACTACGACTGAAACAATAACTTGTCAGATGCGTGGTTTTAACAATTAATAAGCAGAGCTCGAAGATATCATTTTCTTATTTGCATCAATGACTTTAAAGATATTTGTTTCTTAATTTTCTTGAATATTGTTTGCTTGATAAAAATACAGAAGATCCGATCGTCAATAGGGACATGATCTACACCATATTTGATCATATAGTTTTATATAGAACTTAACTATTCAAGTTGGTAGATAGGTATTCATTTAACTTCTATATTCATCGTAACCTTTTCCAAAACTATGTTCAAGGTGGTGGATAGTTATTATAAAAATAATAATGATTCATTATCTTATAGCAAATAACCACAATAAATCATTTTAATTGTCACCCCCATATTCTTTTGGTGAATTACAATTGTATATGCGACTCGATCAAAATATATATTTCGTGTTGAATAATAAAACCCTCAAACACCCTCCCCCTCCCAAATACACACACAAATCACAAAATATGCTATCGAATATTTTAAATTTATATTTATTTTTTGAAAATAACAGACCTAATTTGCTATGCTAACTTAACGATAGATGGTATATTAATGATTGATGCATGTTTTGTCAAATAAATGGCACTAATTAACTATTAGTTTTGATAATGATGAGAGTGATGTTACAATAGAGATTGATTGTGGGCCTAATGATCATGTCATTTAAAATAACTAAATAATAAAATAACAATATATAACCACTAAAGATGTAATTAGATGTATATTTCATTTGATACCTTTTTTAAAAAGTTATTTATAGAAAACAATTAATTTATATTGTAGATGCAAGTTATTTTTAAAAGTTATTCGCTAAAAATAACACATTTTGGTCTTTGGTATCACTAAACAACATATATTTTAAAGAATATTCCAAAATAATCATCAACCACGTTAAAAATCTCGTAAGTTTACGGATTTACTTTTCCTAACACATAACTAGCGAAATAAATTAAATTAAGAGTCATGAGAATATTTTTGCAAATAGATGTTGGCATAATTACTTTTTTTTTTTTTGGTAAAGAGGACGGTACCTCTGGCAAATTTTATTAATAAAAAGAATAAATACAATAGAAGGCTGGGGACTCCCCACCTAAGAAACAACAAAAACCCATTGGGACATGCCCCAATGGACAACATGGCTATACTAGGAACCAAAACAGATTTTGGAACCAGAAAACATAACAGGAAACATAAAAAACAAACATCATGCGAAAAAAACAAACAATACAAGCAGAGAAAAATATAGTAGAAAAGATGGGAAATGAGAGAATAATGGTCCACAGTGGAAAATAGGATGTACATCTCTCAACGTTAGGGAAGGGACCAGACCCTTTTAGCCAAAATAACATTTGGTGAAGGTTTCATAGACAGACTCACCAGTCTACAACGGACATCATCAATAATAGACTACTTAATACATGTCTAAAGCCCTTATGTTGAAGGCTGTGAGTTCAAAGCTCACTAGTCTCGTTTTTTAACTTTCAAACAAACAAAAGGAGTGCCATTAAATTTCTAGATAATGAGATTTTTTTTTGCAATGGATATCAATGCAGGTGGTTAATGCATAAGTTTGGAATGTCGGAGGCGTGACTTCAAGTCCCTTCCGATGCCTTTTTTGGCAAAATTTCTTTTTGATGAAAGTTAAAAACAACAGGACTAGTAATATTCAACTCACGCTTTCTAACATGAGAACCTTAAGGATTAATCAGCTAAGCGAAAATCTATCTACTAATAAGATTTCATCGCCATGAAATTCAATAGCTCTTGCATGTTTATGTGAAACATAAATAATAAAAATAATAATAATAATAAAAAAAAAGACTAGTAGTTCAAATTCACTTCCTATAGCATAACGGGTTACGCATTAACCGGTTGTGATAACATCTATCAACAAAAAAATTCTCATGACCGTGAAATCTAATATATTTCAAGAATTATGTGTCAGAAATAATAAATATGTGAATTAGAGGAATTTTTTTAGAGAGTTGGATGGTCATTTTGTGATCAGAATATGACAATTGTAATCATGGAATTTATTTACAATAATTGATAGAATTAACAGATAAACTTCAATAAATTTAAACAATCTAAAATGGGTTGAACGTGCCAAATTATTCAAAATTCATACATAGTTTATATATATATATATATATATATATATATATATATATATATATATATATATATATATATATATATATATGTGTGTGTGTGTGTGTGTGTATGTATGTATGTATGTATGTATGTACGTGTTTGGAGTGGTTCGATGTAACATCCGTGTTTTGGGCCCAGGAGTTTTGGGCTTAAACCGGCAAATAAAATTTATTTTGTAAATAAAGAATAACTAAATTTAATATTTTGTTATATTCTATATTATGAATAAATGAGCCGAATATAGTTTTAAAATCTGATTGTAAACCAAATATGAGAAATTTTGTCATAAGGACTAAAAGTGTCATCTTGGCCAAACTTACCCTAGGTGGATTTGACTAGTCAAGATTTAGAAAGATTAGCAAATATTATAAAGGAATGGATCTAGAAACTTAGTGTGAGTTGAATAATCCCTTATGCTAATATTAATGACCAAATTGTGAAGAATTTTAGTATAAGGGACCATTTGTGCCAAATTGGGAAACTAAGGGTTAGTGTTGACCTTGAGAATGACTCAAGTGAAATAAATAATTATATTTGGGGCATAAGTGTGAACTTAGAGACTTCTAGTTAGAAGAATTGACTTTTGGGGTGTTGGGTGAAGAAGGCTCAAACTATAGGGACTAGTTTTGCCAATTGTAAAAGATGTAGAGTTTTAGATGGGGGTTCTCCCCATTTCAGCCAAACATCACGTTTTTTAGAGAAGGAGAGGGAGAGAGTGGCGATTTTGTGTGATCATGGAGGATGAGATGCTAGAACTTGAAGATTGATCAAAGTTCTTGAATATTCCAAGTAATCTAAGGTATAAACCCACCTTTCTAGCTTTAAATTTCGAGTTTGGGTTTGGGGATTGGACCCAATCCGAGTTTTATGATGGGATGAGGTTCTTCCTATGATTCCCCAATGTTTATTTGATGTTTCTAAGTTGTTTGGATCAACATCCAATCCATGGATGATTTAGATCCTTAGATTTGATTGAATTGGGTATTATGAACCCTAGAAATTTGGGATTTGATGATTTGTTGAGAAATCTGGATATTAATGGATGATTATGATGGTTTTGGATGAGGGGATTCATTTCTAATGATTCCCTAAGGATTTCAACCCTTGAATTGTAATCTTAAACCTTGAATCACTAGAATATGGGAATTGGGCATTGAAATGGGTTTTATTCATGTAGATGATGATTGGATCTCTTGTTTAATGGATAAATGGGTTTATTGCATCAATTTGGATGTAATAGTGGAGTAAGAATCATTTCCTAAGGATTCCATGGAATGGAAGAAGGAATCTCCACTTGTAATCAACTATTGATGGATTGGAATTGGGTATTCCATGGGTTTAATCATTTGGACCAATGATTGGAATTGGAGATTCCATGAGGTTATCTTCTTTGGGTTTGTATGGGAATGATTCTCCTAAAAGATGACCTTGGTTAAGGACTTAATTGGGTACTTGATGGTGTTAAGTGTAATGATTGACTTGGAACATAGTTCATGAAGGACTTGTTAAGAAATAAGAACTTGAATTGTGATTTTCATTAGTTTAAGTCATGAACACTTGGATTGGGAGTTGAATGCTTGTAAATGAGTTATTAAATGTGTATTTTCATGTATAATTGGTCTTGGGTTGATTTGGAGCTTCAATTAGGTCAAAAGGGGGTTAAAATGACCAAAAACCAAGTTACTGCACAGCGTACACGACCCGTGTACTGATACACGACCAGTGTAGGGTCTCTGGGGCTTCGGATCAGTTTTGCCCTGGGTCCTACACGACCCGTGTAGGGCTACACGACCCGTGTAGCCTGGGTTGGCCAGAAATGTCAGTTTTTGGGTTTTGAGCTTTATGGTTTGGGCTTCGGGTCTTTGTTTTAATGCCAATCTTTGGGGATGTTTTAACTAAGATTTTCCTTATATTAGAGGGTCAAGGACTTCATTTTAGATGATGGATGATTGTTCCTTCTTAGTTCAAAAAAGTATTTATAGTGCGACTTTTAGATGAATCGAGTATGATATCTTCCGTTCTTGTATTGTAGGAAGGAGATATGTTGTAGTGACTTGGAGGTGAGATTAAGGACTTGAGCTAACACTCAACTAAGATGATTTGATGGATGAGATGATGTCTAGGAGAGCCTCCAAATGCATCAACCTTGTGTGGAGTTAGTGTTGACTCGTCAGTTGACATTGGGTGAGTTTACCGGGAGTACACATCCCAACTATTATCTTTTGTGTGTGCTATCAATTACTTTTCATGCATATTATTATGTGCAATGTGTTATATGATTACTACTTGTGCATTGCATGAAAATGGGTTTCTAAAGATGTTTTCAAATAAAGAGTATGATGTTGTTTTTGAAAGACGTTTTGAGCATCCTATTGTGCATTGCATTTCATAAAGGATGGGATTGACCGTGTGATAGCTTGAGGACGAGTTTGACCCTTCTCAATCAAAGAGGGTGAGGAGTTATTATGAGTTTGACCCTTCTCTAAAATAAAGAGGGTGAGGAGTAGTTGTTCCCGACAATAGGGAACCGCATGAGGGAGTTGCTAACCCTCATGGGGCTAGTGTGATGGCCACTAGTTCTAGTTTAACATATACGGGGATCAAGTGACATGCTTCGTGCATGTCATTTGTGAACTTAGGTAGGTGCCATTGAGGTGAGTTGGACTTTATGAGATGGACGTGGGTTTGGGATAGTTGCATCATGCATTGCATTTGCATATCATAACTATCTATTTTGAGTAAACCTTTATGATGTTTTAAATACTTTTGAAGTGTGTGTTAAAACTATTTTTGGGGGTTTGTCCCGAGTGTGGAAGTTCACTACTCACTCGAACGGGTCAACCTCGGGTAAACTCACTAGGCATTTCAATTGCCTAACTTATTTTGATGTGTACTCAGGTTGAGGAGTTTAGAGGATCTTAGAGGAGCGGGATGTTTAGAAAGCCACTGGTTGTGTGGTTTCATTTTAAACTATGTAATGGTGATTGAATTGTAACAACCTCGCTACTTTAAAAAAACTAAAATGTTTTATCTAAATAGGACCAAACGATGTTTTCCACAACTTAAACCTAAATTATTTCTCATTAAACCCCATGTGTTTTAAAATAGTTTTTGGAAGAAAATGACTTATTTGAAAATGTTGAAACTAAAGTTTTCACTAAAGGATGATTTTATTGATTAATGATGATAAACCATGGGTTAAAATGATGTTTTATGAAAAGCCTTAAGCGAGGGTGTTTCATTCGAATAGGAAGTCCTGAAGGTTAGGAACTCTAACCATTCATAATTATTAAACTGTGAATACAAATAATTCACGGTCATTAGGCTGAAAACGGCATGGTGACATAACTATAAATAATAACAAAATTAGTTGCATTTTTCCTATTAACAGTTTAATAGCAACATTCACGGTTTAAATATTACCATTTATAGACCTTTCATAACTTAATATAACTATTTATAGACCATTTAGGGCTTAATACACACATTCACAGTTAGGCAACCACGTTGATGGTCAAATCTATGAGTGATATGAGGCAGCGACAGGGGGAGGGACGGGGGAGGTAGTGGTGGGGTTGTCATCGGTGGTAGTGACTATAATGACAGACGATTTTAAAATACTAACACGCAGTTTATTTTACACCATATTTAGAGTTCAATAAACTAACTTCAATGTTTAATATGATAATTCACAATTTAATTTACACTATATTCAAGCTTGAAACTATTACATACATCACTGAAGTATTTCATCAAACACCTTGTATCTATCTAATTTAAAATTTTTTCTATATAAACACTACCACCAGAGAATAGATCAAAGAAAAGATGTACAAGGAAGGGAGGAGGAGTTGATGGTGGAGCAGATCGGATGTGGTGATGGAACCACCACTGGTCGTCGTAAAAAGCACTAAACACACCAGATATATAATTGAAATGAATCAAACAAATCAAAACTGATGTAATCTAATGGTGTTTCACCAAAGATCGAAGCAACAATGTAGGTTAGGGAGCAACAGTGGTGGTGGTGGCATTTGTCGGTTTTGGTAGTGGAGACGATGCTGGCAATAATGGCATTAGTCGGTGTTACACAGCAGTGAGGTTCATCGGTGTTAGCTACTAGCGGTGGTTTTAGATGGTGGTAGCTAGCGTAGGCGACGATGATGAGTTTGGACGATGGTAGGTGGCACCAGTAGGTGGTGACGGTGGGTGGGAGTTGGATACGATGGTCATATGAGTTTTTGAAGGTTTGAAATAACTTTTGAGTGAAAAAATCATCAGATATGATTATTAAGTAATGTCAAGGTTGCTAAAATGACCATCAACTCCTGTTTTATTTTTCGCCTTTGATATAAAACATTCAATGGCTTAGATTGGTTCATAACTTGTACGAGTTCCTATTTAAACGTTTTCATCTCTCTCTCTCTCTCTCTCTCTCTCTCTCTCTCGTTAATCCTCATATATATATATATATATATATATATATATATATGTATACACACACACACATAGGGAGAGGATCAACATAAAACCCATAATTACACATAGAACCATAGAACCACCTTTTAAACCATTGGATTAAATGATTAATGGCTGTGATTAAAGATGATAATTAAAAACAAAAATTAATTAGAAATTATGCAAGCTGAACACGGAAGGACCATTGGGTCATTTTACAAATGGATCTAGACAAATGTTCATTCTTAATCAATCTGTGAACAAGATCTACGAAGACGATGAGCCATCACGATTCAGCAGCCATCGTCCATCGCCCTCATCCTTGCGGATTTCTCAGTCGTTAACCTCTCCGACTCTTCTCATTGTTTGTAGCCCAACATCTAGGGTTCCAGTTTCATTTGAAATTCGATTTCAAGTTGCAGGTTCGATGATTGCATTTGGGATTCGATGATTGCAAGTTTCAGGTTCGACTTCAGTGGCTCGATTTCTGATTCAAACAATTTTGGATTACAGCTTCTGATTGATTGCAATTCTGATTCAAACACTTCGCCACCAGAAGCTCCTCCTCAAGGTAATTTCTTGTTTCTATTTGGTGATTTGGTTTCTTCCGAGTTCCGACTTTGATGAAACTAAGGCGTTCAGAAAATTAAAATGTTAAAAAAGGCATCATACATTCTGCTGAGGTACCTCTCCGATCTCTAATATCTTTATCTTCTACACCGATTACTGATTCTCCCCTATTACCACCATCTTTAGGAGTTTATTCTCAAGGAAAATCTACCAAAGTCAATTCCTATAACACGGCTTGGTCAATGTCATGAGACAAATTCATTTAAATCCAACTTTGTGTTTTGGTGATCAGCTTCAACAGCTCCTGTTCCCGAGGAAACTAGGGGAAAAGTAGCAGGTAACTAGGTTATGTTAATTCCTTCGAATGATTTTGATGGTTGGATACCAATTCTATTGCTTTTTTTTTAAATTACTAGCTTTGTTGAAGCAACAACAAAGGTCTTATCAAAGGGCATGCAAAAACTCCTCCTGTAGAAGAGGAAGTTCTACCTTTACTTGCTGAAAATGGAAATTTTGAGATGTGGCGTATTGATGGTGAAGAAAAGACGCCATTACCTAAAGAAGATATTGGAAAATTTTACTGTGGAGATTGCTATGTGTGTCTCTACTCCTACCCTTCTAATGAAAAGAAAGAAGATCACTACCTGTATTGTTGGTTTGGAAAGGATAGCAGCCAGGTAAGATAAACATATTCAAGTTTTATTTTAATCCTTGCTAGATGTATCATTGGGATGACTTGTAATATTGTCTGATTTTAGGAGGACCAAAAAATGGCTGTTCAGCAGGCTATATTAATGTTCACCTCTATGAAGGGCAAACCCGTGCAGGGTCGAATGTATCAGGGAAAAGAAGCACCACAATTTGTTGCCATCTTTTAGCCTATGGTTAGTCTCAAGGTATTCTCTTTTGCACTTGTGGTTGTAATGATGTACTTATGTTTTGATATAATAGCTTTAGATTTTGAGTATTTGTTAACGTATTGATGATTAACAGTGGTAAACATTTGGTTTTACTAGGGTGGATTGATCTCTGATATCTTTATCTTCGCCACCGAAAGCTCCTCCTCAAGGTAATTATATCCGTTTTCAGTGTATGCTAGCTACAGATCTGCTTGTGATGAGATATATGTTCATTCATGAACATATGTTCATTCATGAACATATGTTCATTCATGAACATATGTTCATGAATGAACATGTGTTCAAGCAATCGATCACAGTAACATATGTTCATGCGATTGCAGCTATATAGAGAACGATGATGATTGTGGTATTCGATTGCAACAAAAGAGAGGAGGAAGAAGTCATGTGATTGGAGCAGAAAGGAGAACGTGGTAATCTGTTTTGATTGCAACATAAGAGAGAACGAGACTAATTTATTAGTTTTTGTATACATATTCGGTTATGAACATGAATAAGTTCTTGTTTTTAGTATACATATTCATCAATGAATATATGTTCATCGATGAACATATGTTCAAAAGTGATCAAGTTTTTAGTTTTTGTATCAATGTTCATCCATGTTCACTTATGAACATTTGAGTTTTTGTATGAATGTTCATCCATGTATAAATGTTCATCCACGAACATATGTTCATCTATGAACATATATTCACAAATGACTAGTTTTTGAGTTTTTGTATGAATGTTCATCTACGAACATATGTTATTCTATGATATTTTTTTGGTAAGTTTTGGATATTTTTGGATAGATATTAATTAGGTTTGATGAATGTTCATTTCTGAACAAATTATAGGATTTTGAAGACAATGTTCATCAATGAACATATAAGTGTGATTTACTCATCATACCCTTATCATCCTAATTTGATCTAACGGTCAAGGAGATGGTTCTATGGTTCTATGTATAAAAATGGTTCTATGTTGAACCCACCCCTATATATATATATATATATATATATATATATATATATATATATATATATATATATATATATATATATATATATATATATATATATATATATATATATATATATATATATATATATATATATATATATATATAGGGGTGGGTTCAACATAGAACGATAGAACCATCCATTATGGTTCTTACATTTAGGGGTTGTTTCGCTAAATCGAGATGATTCAAAGTTTTTAAATGAATATTTTTCTGAATGAAAATATGTTATTTGGTTAGGTCTCCGAATATGTTAGGTTTTATTAGGTTTTTACTTGAGTTTTTTAATGAAAAAAAGCTTCACAATAGGAAAGCTTTTTCATTTTGTATTTAAAAGTTTATTTGTAATTGTTGGCTAGTTACAATTATTTAAAAAGCTATAAGTCTCACATATTAAATGAAAAAACTCTTAGGTAGAGCTTGTTAATTAAAAAAGTTTGTATAAAAACTTTGCATTGAAAAGTTTTCATTGTAATTTTATCATTTTTTTCAATAGCTTTTTGAGTTGTAAAAACCTATTATAGATACTCAAAAATATCCAAGAAATTGTTTGTGGATTCACCTAATGCATTCAGCAAACATTTTAAATAATGCTGAAAGCTTATTTCTCCACTGTCAAACGATATATATATATATATATATATATATATATATATATATATATATATATATATATATATATATATATATATATTACAGCTAAATAATTTTGATAAATACTCGTTTCAAAGAAGATTTGGAATTATTTGACATGTCGTGATCAAAAGTTTGATGAATTTATTAAACGAATATAAAGAAATATATATGTCAAATCAACTATGTGTACCAATATTTTAGTTTGGATGTGTACATTAAATAATAACAATAAAGTAATCAAGTGCCATATCACTCAAATAATGATATGTAAACATTTCTAGTATGTTAATGCTATTATATGAATATTCCTTTTATAGTTATTTCATTTAAAAATATATGCTAATTAAATGTATCGGTTAACAACTTGTATTTTGTTAACGTCATTTTACTAAGATGCTTCGAAAAAACCAAAGATGGGTTTACAAATTGCATTGAAGAATTTATAGGGGCAGTCCCCCACAACATTTAAATAAACTGAAGAAGAAACGACGGATTCGAAAATACCATCTCTATTACTCTTACCCTCCTTAAAATGAGACTTGTTCAGAACCTCCAAAGCTCCTAAAAAGCAACCACAATAGAGTTGTCAAAACAGTTTCTTGTATGAACCCCACAACACGAAGTTGTCCGGTAATTCTGCAGCATTGAGTGGATATTCCCCACCACGTCGCCATCTTCGACCACACCTCCTTCGCCACTTTGCCACTTTCGGTTCATTAGACTGATCAGTCACATAAAAGATTTGATATCAACTCCCCTTGTATAGAGATCGTCCCGAATAGCAGACAATGTAGAGTTTATCAACACGTTAAAAATAATCAACATATGAACCAAAGCAACCGAAAAAACTCCTTTGTTGTCCTGAGACCACCACCACATAAATCATACAGGTTATTCAACTAATTCCCTTTCCCTACCGTCCGAGCCTTATGTTGTGTGGTCACTGTTAAAATGGAACCCAAGCAGGAAAAATGATCAAGAGGAACTCTCCGTATTAGTTTCGAGGGTAAAAAGATGTTGAAAACAATCTTCAATGGAGTTTCTATTGGAGTTAAATACCCAAGAGTCATTATAGAATGATATTAACATATGATCCTTTATAGTCACACCAATAACAAATTTTGACACCAATTTGATCATTTTATGTGTTGAATTTGATTCATATTAAAATGACGTAATTCTTGCACTTTATTTCAGATGATTATTATTTTAGGAAAATAATAATATCTCTAAAATTAATGTGTTGATTTATAATTCATATGGTATGAATTTTATAATTGTAGTACTTATATTATTTATGGAAAAGAGGTGAAAACCCCCAAACCCACAGTTAGCGTCGCTAACATGTTCTGTTCAGCCCATAATCGCAACTTTATGGTTTCAGCAATAGAAACTCAATAATTTTCATACAAAATGCTAAGAAAAGTACTCTATTAACATATACAAACATCATATATCAATATAACAGGTCAATTTTGTGAATTTGAACATCTAGGGTTTTAAAAACCCTAAAACTCAATCAAAAACAAATACCTCTTGGATTTATTGATCAAGAAAAAGTTCTTGATGTTAGACTCGATCTCCCTTAGCTCTTACATAGTTTCCCTCGATCAATTTGGTGATATTTTAGCTCAATCACAACTGAGATATGTTTGGGATATGTTTTGGCTCGAACATACGAAAACAGACTAAGTACCCCTGATACACGAGCTTTGCGTCGCTAAGCTCAAACTTAGCATCGCTAAGTAGGATGCTAAGAAATAATTCCTCCAATTTCCTGTTTAAGCATTCTCAAAAGCTAATACTCATTTATAACATGTAATAACTCATAACATAACACTTCAAAAAGGACTCATACTACTTCTCACCACTCATCACGCTACCAACAACTCAAACTCAATATCTATGTACAAAAGTTAACTCTACATTAGCAACTCACTAGACATGCTTAGAAAATAAACACAACAACTTACTTGCATAAGCATCTTGGTTAAGAAATGGGTCTCACAGGGAAACAAAATCATATTTAAATCGAGAATCAGCGACCTTAAACACTTCCTCCAAGGAAAACTTGTGGCTTGATATGAGTGATTCGAGATTGGGATTTGTGAATGAACTGATCTCATTGTCAGCCCGAGCTAGCAAGGCCTAAGTAACGAAATCCCAAAAAACCTTACGCGTCTCATGAGAGTGTGATCGAATGACCTTCTTCCCGATCACAAAAGGAATACAAAGAAAGAAAATTAGTGAAGATGGAAGAAAGAACTCTTACCTAAGGCAACAGATGACTTCTTGATGGTTGGAGGGAATAAAAGAAAAAATTCAAAGATTTTATGCCCTAAAAAAATCAGATATCTTGATCATTTAATTTTCAAATTTCCCAGGAAGTTGGACAAATGTGATAAACCTAGGAAATTGAGCCACCTCACTTCATGTCCCCAACAAATTGATTCATCCTGAAAAACTCTGTCTTCTAAATATCTTGACAGGTTTTAAGATGTAGTTTTTTTTGGGGGGGGGGGGGGCAATTGTTATGGGTTGTTTTATATCTTTGGACTATCTAACATCTTGACCAATTATTTGATATCTTGATCTTGATTAACATATTAACAAACTATTTTGGTTTGCTATTATTTATAAACAGGTTGGAGTCTTACGTGCAGGATCCTGAAAGTTTCAACATCCTAGATCAAGATTCAGGATCTTGGCTCTACTTAACATCTTGACCCATATTTCTTTGTTTGGTCCCAAAACAGGTAACCTGAAGACTTAGGAACGACCTAGACCAAGTCAAAAAGACATTATTCGAGAAGACTAAGGAAAGGTTTCTTGGTGTGGAATAATCAGATCAAAGGTCAAGCTTCTTCAAATCCTAAGACCATGGAGAGATTATATCTAAAATATTAGCATAGTTTATTAGGTTAAACCATATAAAGGATTAGAGTTAAAAACTTGCGACACATG
This sequence comes from Cichorium intybus, assembly GCA_023525715.1. Taxonomy (NCBI): domain Eukaryota; kingdom Viridiplantae; phylum Streptophyta; class Magnoliopsida; order Asterales; family Asteraceae; genus Cichorium; species Cichorium intybus. Next base: position 58,253,274 of record CM042013.1, on the reverse strand, counting down.
TACTCAATCATTGTGACACTTCACATAAGCACTTCATACATTTTCTCTATAATCACTCTCAAAGCTCTAAAATTATATCCATCATTCATTAATAGAATTTCTAAGGCAGTTTGACATTCGTCGGCTCCTGAGGTTTTATGCCAGAGATCTTGAACAAACACGGGTTTTTCTCGTACGATCTTGTGTCTCTTTCTTACATTTTTCTCTCAACATCTTGAATTGTATCTTGAAACATCATGCCCTTTTTACAAATTTGGTTAAACTTGCATTTCTTAATTTTTTACTAAAACAACTCTATATATTTCAAATATGGTTATTCTACCTAGACATATAGGGAAAACTTTCTGTCTAAACCAAATTATACATCAATAATTATACACTTATGAGAGAATATTCATGTAAAGCTTCATATTCATATCATATGAACCTTAATGAAATTATAAGAAAGAACTAGACAGTGCACACATAAAAGAAGTTAAGTATGCTATTATTGCTTGTAATTGTGACTTGGCTTAGGTTTTATTTATTCCATGCTATCCTTTAATTGTGACATCCGCCTAAAATGGATTCGAGTCAACCCAACCCAATTGGAAATTTAATAAACCCTACTCAAGATTACTTGACGCTAATAGGATCAAAACCCATACACTACGATATAAATTGACGTTAATAGCAATATAGCATAGTATAACGTTATAACTATAATCAAATTAAATTATGATACCATATTAAAATTAAATCAAAGTATGATGCTCTAATTAAATTAAAAGAATCAAACTTGAATGCTATAATTAAACTTCAAATCAAAGTAGATTGTTATAATCAAATAATAACCTATTTTTTTATAAAACTCTATTTTTATAAACTCTACATTAAATTTTATAAAATTCTTATATTAATTAGTGTATTACATAGAGATGCTTGTGCTAGTGGGAAATTATGAAGACCACCAAAAGCCAAAAGTTATTCCCATGGTCTCCCACTCACATCTCCCATCATCTTTCCTTTCATTTTTCTCCCAACACATTATTCTCATCATCACTCAAACCCTCTCTATTCTTTCTCTCACTCTCAATCTCGAAATTCTTCCAAGAAATATCAATTTTCCAGCCAAGAACAATCCCTCATACTCAAATCTCCATCCCTCTTGAAGCATTCATCAAGGTATGTTGTTAAAAGTTCCAAATTCATACATGAAACAAATTAAATCTACCAAAATATCTAAAACTCATTTTATGCATAAACCTGATTTTTCTCAGACTCTCATAAATAAAATAAGAAGTTCTGGAAATTTTCAGAAAATAACTTATTTTTATTGAATTACTATAATTATTGCAATAAAATATGGCAATAATTCACATAAAATACTTTTTGCAGTCAATAAATTCTGGGAAAATTTTGGAACAACCCATATATTGAGTAACGTGGATTTATAAAGTTTCATGCATTTATATTTCTGTTTGATGCTTATTTTGTATTTTATTTTGTTGTAGATAAATAAATTGCAAAATATATTTAGGTATGTTAAAATCTAGATTTTATATTTTTAGGTCCTTATTAACATTTTAAAGACTCCATGACAAAATTTACAGATTTTTGTAAGAGGTTTTGCTTATTTTTCCTGATTTAATGTTTATTTAAAGGTTTAAATTGATAATAAATAGCTACACATCTCCAGAAATTATAAAACCTTATCAGAATATCATATATAACATGTTAATCATAAATAAAAAGTCTAATGAATTTCTCTTAATATTTTCCTATTATTTATGATTTTATTGATTAGTTAATAATGAAAAACATAAGAAATACTTCAAATAGTCCAAAATATCTAAAATATTTACCGTAGGCTCAATATAATGTTAGAAAACTATGATTAAATTTCCAGAATTTTGGGGAATCATTTAATATTTTTCCCAAATTTTGTTGTGGTTTAATTATTAAAATACTAAATAAATACTAAAGCAGTTAAGAAAAATATGAAAATTTTACAGTAATTACTATTTTATGAAATAATGATTTTCGGATAATTTCAGAATGTTTCATTACTGTTTAGTATTTAAAACCATTTTCCTAAATATCTAAGCATGTAAAAATGCATTTTTAATGATTGTTTCATATAAATAATTGTTTATAATATATAAAATCTGTGAATACTTATAATTTGACTAGTTATTATTTTAATAATAAATTATTAAAATCTTGCCTAAAGTGAAGATATAAATTAATTAAGCAAAGTAATTAATTCAATTTAAAATTCATTTAACATATGAATACATTAATATTCAAAACAAAATTTGGATTATTGTTAATTCATCTAATATAAGAATATGTGTCTAATTATTTTTATTAATACCATATTCCCGTTTATCGATTCCTAAGCCAAAACTATTAATTATATTAGGTTCTAAGGCATTTTGACTCGAGCCGTCTATCGTACAACACACGCATTCCTTATTGGACTAATGTGAGTAATCTACCCCATATTTTATAATTTTCAATACTTTTGGGGTGTATCATGTGGTTCTAATATGTTCCAACTTCGCTTTATTATTTTATCACAATTGAGACATTGTTGGGACATTTATACGTAAATCATTATTTGTATAATTATTGTTTGTTTACGCTACATGTACTTGTAGTGCATTATCATTTTTAGTCTAACCTCCATGACTATGCTCGTATTCTTGAGGTACGTTATGGACAATAATAGCGCTATTTGGTTGACCACCCCGCCTTGGGATGCTAAGGTGATTGATTGCACGTGGTTGAGTGTGTATGATGATTAGATGCTCTATCCTATAAATATACATTTATATGTATATATAGGGTGAGGACTTATTGTTGTTGTTATCATTTGTTAATCAATTTTTGATTTATAAACTGTTATCTCAATAACAGTTGCTTGTCAACTTCAAAAGAAAACAAATTTCAAATTATTCAAACTCACAATTTTCTTTAATAAAACTAGATTACTCACAAACTCTCGTAGTTGACCTGTTTTTACCCATGATGCAGATTTGAAGAATGAAGTTGATGAAAAGTAGGGTGTACCTTAGAAACCCACAAGACTATTTAAATTTGATGTAATAAATGTTGTTGTATTTGGATTTTATTTGTATGTTGTGGATCTTGTTTGCATACTTAGTACTTAATTGAATCTAATCATATTATAACATAGTTGTCATAAGACTTTGAACAATATATCATGCCTTGATCGATTCCGCCAAGGATCGGGGTGTGACAGATTGGTATCAGAGCCCTTGACTATAGGGAATTAGGTTAATTGCCTTGACCTAGTCTATAGCCTCTAGGGTCCTCTCGTATGCTAGTTTATAAAATGCACACACAACTGCATGCAATTCGCACTTAGAAAATCCTAGGAATACCTTTGTGTGCTAATTGCTCCCTTATGTGCTTACGTATTATTCCCGACACTTATATGTGTGCATACACTTGTGAATTTTCTTTTCTTTCTCTTAAAATCACACACATACTCAAATGGTTTCAAACTAAAAATTTATATACATATATATATATTCCTTAGAGCTAATAGGAAATTAAAAGTCATCCACTCTAGTTGGGTAGGATCAAAGTAATGGACACGTAGTAACTGGAAGGGGGAGGTGCCGGTAGCCCGAAAGTCCTGACTAGGTAATCATTCGTATACATCCCAATCAACCGAGGGACCAGTTTGCTTACCTGGGGACCAAAGGCGAGAGTTCCCAAACCTATAGGCCAAAGCGCGTCATTCACATTACTTTTGAGCCATCAAAATACCCGACCTTATCAAACGTATCCGAAAGGATACACTCTAAAATGGCCAACTCATTGGACTATTAAGTTCCCTAATGGGCCTTGAAATGGGAAAAACATGTGAAAACTTAGTATTGTGGGGGCCCACGCAATTGCTACATGCTTCACATTTAGTACCCATGGAAAGCCCAAAAGGTGCCCAACACTCCTAACCATGGCCCAACAAGTGTTTTACAATCATTTTACCCAACAATGTCTACAAACTTAATTTCCATAATCTATTTACAAATAACTCACAAGTCCATATGCGTGTTTCTCATAGATGACATTACGACCCCCATACGCTGCTCGTAACAACCGAAGGCTAGCCGCCCTTATCGCTAAGGAGGTAGCAAATGTCATCCCAACAATTGCAACACATCTTCAAACTCTTCAGCCGCAAGCTCCAGCAACCACTCATCGTTGCTCGTTTAAGCACTTTCGTAGCTGTAATCCGCCTTACTTCAAAGGCATAGATGGTGCCACCGCACTCCTCACATGGATCGAAGAAATGGAGAGTACTTTCATCCACAGCAAGTGCCCTGAGGACCTGATGGTCCGTCATGCTACAGGGTGCCTCCAAGGTCATGCTCTCTCATGGTGGAACCTAGAAAAACGGGCAAAAGGAGAGGGTGTTGCCTTGGGAATGACCTGGTCAAAACTAAAGGAACGCATGATAGAGAAGTTCTGCCCGGACAGCGAATTGCAAACTCTCGAGGAGGAATTCTGGAATCTGAAACAGGTGGGAGGAGACAACGCGACCTACACTAATAGATTCTATGATCTTTCAAGACTCCTACCTCACATGGTTCAACCTATGAAAACTGCAATACGCCGCTACATCAAAGGGTTACCGCGCCAGATCCGTGATTCGGTGACCAGCAGCAGGCCATCTACTCTGGAATCCGCTATTGAAATAGCAGGTCAACTCAACGAGGATAATATGAACGATGGTGTCCTCCCACGCAAGGGTTCAAAGATGACAACTGAAAAGCCGACCCCTGAGACCCCCCTAATTGTCAAGTCCGAGTCCTCACACCGACACGACAAAAAGAAGCGAAAAAGCCATCACCACAACCATGCTGTTATTACCCTGCTGCTCCTATCACCCAAGTCACCCAACCAAACAAAAAGCCGTATACCGGACCTCACCCCCTCTGTAACCATTGTAACTATCACCATATGTCCACCAGCCCGTGTCGCCTTTGTACGACTTGTGGTCGCTATGGCCACTGGGCGGACACATGCCGTGCACCAAAAACTCAGCGACCATTCGCTCTACCCTCAAATCAGCAAACACAAACCCGGTATCCAACTGGAACATGCTTCAACTGTGGTGACCCCACCCATTTCAGAAACGCGTGTCCTAGGCTTGTCAATATCATTAACACTCAAGCCTAGGCAAATCCAACAATGCAGGTTCCAGCTCCCAAAGGCCGAGCATTTGTCATTACCGCAACCCAAGCACAGACCGATAACAAGGTCGTAAATGGTACGTTTCTCATAAATGACTGCTACGCGTCAGTACTTTTTGATTCAGGTGCCGATAAAAGTTTTGTGTCTTTGGAATTTAAAACCATACTTCACACACCTCGCACGATACTTGATGAACACTTTACCGTAGAAGTCGCCAATGGAAAATACATTTCACTCAATGCAGTCATCCAAGATTGCACTTTCGATTTTTGCAGTCATAAATTTTCTGTCAATTTAGTTCCTATGGAACTTGGTAGCTTCGACATCATCGTGGGAATGGATTGGCTATCCCAAAACCATGCTGAAATAGTGTGTTACGAGAAGTTTATTCGTATTCCTCTTGCCGACAGTCAAAGTCTTCGTATTTATGGCGAGACTCGTTCAAAAAAGCTTAGTCTTATGTCATGTACTCTAGCTCGATCATATCTACGTAAAGAATACATGGCTTTCTTAGCCCATGTGGTGGAAACAAAGGTCAAAGAAAAGAAGATCTAAGATATTCCGATTGTACGAGACTTTCCCGACATCTTTCCCGATGACGTATCTGGACTCCCTCCAGTACGTGAGCTAGAGTTCCGCATTGATCTCGTTCCCAAGGCTGCTCCTATAGCCAAGTCTCCATATCGGTTGGCTCCAACCGAGATGCAAGAATTGGCAAGTCAGCTCCAAGAATTAACCGATAAGGGATTTATCCGCCCTAGTACTTCACCCTAGGGAGCCCCGGTTCTCTTCATCAAAAAGAAAGATGGTTCGTTTCGTATGTGTATCGATTATCGGGAGTTAAATAAATTGACGATCAAGAACCGATATCCGTTACCTCGGATCGACGACCTTTTTGATCAGCTTCAAGGAGCTTCATGCTTCTCAAAAATCGACCTCCGCTCGGGTTATCACCAACTTCGAGTACGGGAAGAAGACATCCCCAAAACCGCTTTCCGAACCCGCTATGGTCATTACGAGTTCACCGTTATGCCTTTTGGCCTAACGAATGCCCCTGCCGCATTCATGGACTTGATGAATCGGGTATTTAAACCTTATCTCGACCGTTTTGTTATCGTCTTTATTGATGACATCCTCATTTACTCCAAGACAAAGGCAGACCATGAAAGACACCTTCGTCTAACTCTCCAAACATTGCAAGGAAATCAACTCTATGCCAAATTTTCGAAATGCAAGTTTTGGTTAAATGATGTACAATTCCTCGGTCATATTGTAAGTGACAAGGGTATTTTAGTCGATCCCGCAAAAGTTGAAGCAGTTAAGAATTGGAAAGCCCCACGTACCCCCAAGGAAATTCGGTCATTCCTCGGTTTAGCCGGCTATTACCGACGCTTCATTTCAAATTTCTCAAAGATCGCTTTACCACTTACTTTTCTCACTTGCAAGGGTACGCCATTTGATTGGGGACCCAAGCAGGAGGACGCTTTCCAAACTCTTAAACAAAGATTGTGTGACGCTCCAATTCTTACACTCCCTGAAGGATCCGAAGATTTCGTGGTATACTGCGATGCCTCCAATCTCGGTCTAGGTTGTGTTTTGATGCAAAGGGGAAAGGTTATAGCTTACGCATCGCGACAACTCAAAATCCATGAATGGAATTATACGACTCATGATTTGGAGCTTGGTGCCGTGGTTTTCGCTCTTAAAATTTGGAGGCATTACCTTTACGGCACTAAATGCGTAATTTTCACCGATCACAAGAGCTTGCAACATATTCTTAATCAAAATGAACTCAATATGAGACAAACACGATGGGTCGAACTCCTAAATGATTACGAGTGTGAAATACGCTATCATCCGGGCAAGGCAAACGTGGTAGCCGACGCATTAAGTCGAAAAGAACATGCCAAAGCATTTCATCTAATATGTTTCCTATCTTGTCCAATCTCAGCAACCGAATTCGAGGAGCCCAACACTCGGCAATTACCGAAAATGACATGCCTACGGGAATTGATGGGGAGTTGGAAAGTAAATCTGATGGTATTTTCTATTATCAAGATCGCATCTGGATCCCAGATCGCGGCAATCTTCGTACCTTCCTGATGGAAGAAATCCATAAAACTCGATATTCCATTCATCCTGGTGCTGACAAGATGTATCATGGCCTGAGAACCAATTATTGGTGGTCGGGAATGAAAAAGGATATTGCTTTATTCGTGGCCAAATGTCTTACATGTTCCAGGGTCAAAGCAGAACATCAACGACCCTCTGGACTATTGGTCCAACCGGTAATCCCCGAGTGGAAATGGGAAGCAATCACCATGGATTTCGTAACCACACTTCCCCGTACCACAAAGGGACATGACAGCATTTGGGTAATCGTTGACCGTTTGACTAAATCTGCTCACTTCCTTCCCATCCGTGAACATTTCAAGGTCGAACAACTTGCTCGGATTTACATCGATGAGATAGTTAGTCGGCATGGCATCCCTCTCAGCATCATTTCAGATCGTGATGGGAGATTTCTCTCTCGGTTCTGGCAATCACTTCAAGAAGCCATGGGAACCCGCATCGATCTCAGTACCGCCTATCATCCTCAGACCGATGGTCAATCTGAGAGGACAATTCAAACACTCGAAGATATGTTGAGGGCGTGTGTCTTAGATTTCGGAGGAAACTGGGACTCTCATTTACCGTTGGTGGAATTCTCCTATAATAACAGTTATCATTCTAGCATCGGGATGCCACCATTTGAGGCATTGTATGGCCGTAAATGTCGATCTCCTATTTGCTGGCATGAAATTGGCGAGTCCCACGTAATTCGCGCAACAGTGGATTCTCCAATCGTTGGTCCTGAGCTTATCCAGGAAACAACCGACAAAATCACTCAGATTCGCAATAACCTTCTCACAGCTTGTAGCCGACAAAAGAGTTACGCCGACAAGCAACGCAAACCGCTTGAATTTACCGTGGGTGACATGGTCATGTTAAAATTGTCCCCATGGAAAGGTGTGGTTCGATTTGGACGCAAGGGTAAATTGGCACCCCGCTACGTAGGGCCGTTTAAGATCCTGAAAAGGATCGGACCAGTAGCCTACGAGTTGGATCTATCAATAGAGCTTAATAAAGTTCACCCAGTATTTCATATAGCCAACCTCAAGAAGTGTTTAGCAGACGAGAACCTTCATGTTCCTCTCGAGGATATCCAAATCGACGAGACAATGCAATTTATCGAGAAACCCTTGGAAATTGCCGACCGAAAGGAAAAGCAACTCAAAAGAAGTCGCATTCCCCTGGTCAAGGTTAGGTGGCAGTCAGCACGTGGACCCGAGTATACATGGGAGCGTGAGGATCAAATGCGTACCAAATACCCGCAACTTTTCTCTTAAGGTACTCTTTTCTTAAATTTCGGGACGAAATTTCCTAAACTAGGGGAGACTGTGACATCCGCCTAAAATGGATTCGGGTCAACCCAACCCAATTGGAAATTTAATAAACCCTACTTAAGATTACTTGACGCTAATAGGATCAAAACCCATACACTACGATATAAATTGACGTTAATAGCAATATAGCATAGTATAACGTTATAACTATAATCAAATTAAATTATGATACCATATTAAAATTAAATCAAAGTATGATGCTCTAATTAAATTAAAAGAATCAAACTTGAATGCTATAATTAAACTTCAAATCAAAGTAGATTGTTATAATCAAATAATAACCTATTTTTTTATAAAACTCTATTTTTATAAACTCTACATTAAATTTTATAAAATTCTTATATTAATTAGTGTATTACATAGAGATGCTTGTGCTAGTGGGAAATTATGAAGACCACCAAAAGCCAAAAGTTATTCCCATGGTCTCCCACTCACATCTCCCATCATCTTTCCTTTCATTTTTCTCCCAACACATTATTCTCATCACCACTCAAACCCTCTCTATTCTTTCTCTCACTCTCAATCTCGAAATTCTTCCAAGAAATATCAATTTTCCAGCCAAGAACAATCCCTCATACTCAAATCTCCATCCCTCTTGAAGCATCCATCAAGGTATGTTGTTAAAAGTTCAAAATTCATACATGAAACAAATTAAATCCACCAAAATATCTAAAACTCATTTTATGCATAAACCTGATTTTTCTCAGACTCTCATAAATAAAATAATAAGTTCTGGAAATTTTCAGAAAATAACTTATTTTTATTGAATTACTATAATTATTGCAATAAAATATGGCAATAATTCACATAAAATACTTTTTCAGTCAATAAATTCTGGAAAAATTTTGGAACAACCCATATATTGAGTAACATGGATTTACAAAGTTTCATGCATTTATATTACTGTTTAATGCTTATTTTGTATTTTATTTTGTTGTAGATAAATAAATTACAAAATATAGTTAGGTATGTTAAAATCTAGATTTTATATTTTTCGCTCCTTATTAACATTTTAGAGACTTCATGACAAAATTTACAGATTTTTGTAAGAGGGTTTGCTTATTTTTCCTGATTTAATGTTTATTTAATGGTTTAAATTGATAATAAATAGCTACACATGTCCAAAAATTATAAAACCTTATAAGAATATCATATATAACATGTTAATCATAAATAAAAAGTCTAATGAATTTCTCTTAATATTTTCCTATTATTTATGATTTTATTGATTAGTTAATAATGAAAAACATAAGAAATACTTCCCATAGTCCAAAATATCTAAAATATTTACAGTAGGCTCAATATAATGTTAGAAAACTCTGATTAATTTTCGAAAAGTTTTGGGAATCATTTAATATTTTTCCCGAATTTTGTTGTGGTTTAATTATTAAAATACTAAATAAAATTAAAGCAGTTAAGAAAAATATGAAAATTTTACAGTAATTATTATTTTATGAAATAATAATGTTTTGATAATTTCAGAATGTTTCATTACTGTTTAGTATTTAAAACCATTTTCCTAAATATCTAAGCATGTAAAAATGCATTTTTAATGATTATTTCATATAAATAATTGTTTATAATATATAAAATCTGTGAATACTTATAATTTGACTAGTTATTATTTTAATAAGAAATTATTAAAATCTTGCCTAAAGTGAAGATATAAATTAATTAAGCAAAGTAATTAATTCAATTTAAAATTCATTTAACATATGAATACATTAATATTCAAAACAAAATTTGGATTATTGTTAATTCATCTAATATAAGAATATGTGTCTAATTATTTTTATTAATACCATATTCCCGTTTATCGATTCCTAAGCCAAAACTATTAATTATATTAGGTTCTAAGGCATTTTGACTCGAGCCGTCTATCGTACAACACACGCATTCCTTATTGGACTAATGTGAGTAATCTACCCCATATTTTATAATTTTCAATACTTTTGGGGTGTATCATGTGGTTCTAATATGTTCCAACTTCGCTTTATTATTTTATCACAATTGAGACATTGTTGGGACATTTATACGTAAATCATTATTTGTATAATTATTGTTTGTTTACGCTACATGTACTTGTAGTGCATTATCATTTTTAGTCTAACCTCCATGACTATGCTCGTATTCTTGAGGTACGTTATGGACAATAATAGCGCTATTTGGTTGACCACCCCGCCTTGGGATGCTAAGGTGATTGATTGCACGTGGTTGAGTGTGTATGATGATTAGATGCTCTATCCTATAAATATACATTTATATGTATATATAGGGTGAGGACTTATTGTTGTTGTTATCATTTGTTAATCAATTTTTGATTTATAAACTGTTATCTCAATAACAGTTGCTTGTCAACTTCAAAAGAAAACAAATTTCAAATTATTCAAACTCACAATTTTCTTTAATAAAACTAGATTACTCACAAACTCTCGTAGTTGACATGTTTTTACCCATGATGCAGATTTGAAGAATGAAGTTGATGAAAAGTAGGGTGTACCTTAGAAACCCACAAGACTATTTAAATTTGATGTAATAAATGTTGTTGTATTTGGATTTGTATTTGTATGTTGTGGATCTTGTTTGCATACTCAGTACTTAATTGAATCTAATCATATTATAACATAGTTGTCATGAGACTTTGAACAATATATGATGCCTTGATCGATTCCGCCAAGGATCGGGGTGTGTCATTAATTTTCAATCATTATAGCATAGTGACTAATTGATTATGTTAGAGAGGATGCTCAAAAAGAATTGACAGAAAGGGGAATTGGCATTTATGCTTTCTCTGACTTAGAGAGTAATTTTGTATAATTTTTTATTAAATGCAAAAAATAGCAACCTAGTCTTATTTGTTTTTTTATTGTAGTAGCCTACTTTTATTTATTTTAATTAAGGTATTATACTTTCAAAATTTTCTTATTAAGGCATTTTACAACTTTTCACGATTCCTGGTTTATGCTTAAACTATACTCGTGGGTCGTGTTTAGCACGACCTGGAAACCTACTTTGTGTGTGTGTGTGTGTCTATATATATATATATATATATATATATATATATATATATATATATATATATATATATATATATATATATATATATATATATATATATATATATATAAAACGTAAGGTAATATTTCTTAAGACATGTCTACAAGATAAGCCTTGGAGTCATGGTGTAGCTATGATGAGCCTTAGGCTAAATTGTGTCGTTGCCTATGAAAAATCTACATTCGGTGCCAAGTAGGTGCCATGTAGGATGACTTTAACCTATGTTATTTCATGCCAACAATGTAGGATGGTAGTGTGGTGTTTATGGCAAAGAAAGAAAGAGAGATTGAGAGAGATTCTTTTAATTTTTTTCAAACTTTTCCACCAGCGTATCCATGCCTATGGCCAATACCTATGATCGATGCCTCCATTGCGGTGTGGAACTTGCCGACAGCATTACCAGCTAAGTAGGATGCCGATGAGAAATTTTTTACAATCGGAAAAAATGTTTATCTAGTTTCAACCTAACCTTTGATACTATTACATGTACCATAATTGCATGCCTGACCCGTTAATCTAATGTTGTATTTTGTCACATTTCTTATATTATATCATTTTAGTTTTAAAAACATTTAATAGTTATCAAGATTTGGAAAAAGATATTAACGTTCCGGTTCTCAAAAACACACTAGCGCTAATTTTCGTCTTATCCCGAACCTTAGCAATGATATTAACGTTCCGGTAGATATTCCTATGGAGGCAGTTAATAAAGTCTGTCAAACCCATGCTAGGACTATTTGTGGTTATTTTGTTGGAAAAACTATGTGGTATTCGGATGTGCGTTATCTTGCTTCCAAGATGTGGTCCCAACATGGCCTTCTGGACGTTTTGTTAAACGGTAACGGTGTTTACCTTTTCAAATTTAGTGATGATCAAGGCCTTCAACATGTCATCACTCATGGACCATGGAGGTTTAAAGGTGCCCCGATTGTAATTCAAAAATGGAGACCTGGACTTAGTATCCATAAGAACAAGCATGACAAACTACTGCTTTGGATCAAAATCCATGATATTCCCTATGAGGCTTGGAGTGATGACGGTCTTAGCCACATAGCTTCAAAATTGGAAAGCCCCTTGCCATGGACTCTTATACGGCTAATTGTGCACTTATGCGGCTGGCAAAGCCGTTTATGCCCGTGTCCTTCTTGAGGTCCCCACTAGATCTTCATGGGTGGATAAAGTGATGGTTCGTATCCCTGATCCCGATACTTTTGAGATATCTACTCACACTCTTCGTATCGAGTATGAGTGGAAACCTCCTATGTGCACTCATTGCATGGTTTACGGTCATGAAACTAATACTTGTTTGCATGTTATTTCTAAGACTAATAAAGATAAGCTAAAAGATAAAAGTTCTACTGATCCAATGCAAGCTTCTACTCCTATGGAACAAAATGATGGTTTTACGGTTGTCTCTAAAAAGAAAAATGTTTCTAAACAAGAATCAAAAAATGAAAATAACTCTAATGATATTTTGCTAAGTAATTCAATTAGAAATATCAAATCTTCTTCTAAACAAGGTTCAAAAAATGAAAAGAAAACTAATGATAATTCACAAAGTAATTCTAACAGAAATACCCAAAGTGTTGTATTGGCTAAAGATGTTTCAAAAAAGAATACTTATAATAAAAATAAAAACACTGTTAACAAATCGCGATTTGAGTTCCGCCCGGTTCCAATTAAGAACCGCCCTCCCATTCCCCCCTTTCTCATAATGCCCCACCCGGTTTCCCTTCCCCCTATGTCCGACTTTCTTCCACCACGCCACCGAAACAGTCTGAGTGCTCAACTCCTATCTTTAATGCCTTCTCCGTTCTTGAGAGTTGTTCCACCGACATGACAGATAATCCCGCTTCTACTTCCCCCTCCCCCTAAACGTGCTCCCCCCGAGGAGGATAACTACATTGAGGTCGACTCTGATGATGGGGAAACTGCCCAGTTCATTGCCGGAGATATTGGATCCCCTCATGATCACCTTATGATAGCTCCGGAGTACGAGCAGATGGACTCCACCCCTCTCTCGGTTTCCATATGACACACGTCGCTGCGTGGAACACTCGCGGTCTCTGTAAGCTTTCTCATCAGAAAGCTTTGAGAGAGCTTATCCGTGATCAAAATCTCCAAATTTGTGCCGCCATCGAGACTCGTGCCTCCTTCTCTAATCTCCCTGGTATCTGTAGTCGTGTCTTTGACTCATGGTCTTGGTCTTCCAACGGGCTTTTTTGCACTCGGAGAACTAAAATTGTGATTGCCTGGGACCCGCTAGCTGTTGATATGATGCTTCTCGACTCCAATGATCAGGTTATGCATTTCAGCGTTAAAAGTCGTGCTTCTAATAAATCCTTCTTCTTCTCGTTCATCTATGCTCATAATAATCACATGCAGCGTCGCACTCTTTAGGATTCTCTTGCGGCTCATAAACATGTTGTTTAAGCTGCCCCTGGATAGTGTTGGGTGATTTCAATGTTGCTCTTGACATGAAAGATAGCACCGCTGGGGCGTCTGGTATCTCTCGTGGCATGGATGATTTCAGGAACTGTGTGAATCGGATTGAGATGGAGGACCTTAATTTCAAAGGTCTCTTCTACACCTGGACCAAGTCTCCTAACGGTTATGATGGCATTCTTAAGAAACTTGACCGTGTCATGGGTAATCCGCGCTTCGTTGCTTCTTTCCCCTCTGCTTCGGTCACTTTTCTCCTTTACCGATCGTCTGACCATTCCCCTGTTGTGCTTTCTCTCCCCCTCAGATCCCCGTTCAAGCCTAAACCATTCAAGTTCCCTAATTTTCTGACCTATAAGAATGAGTTTAAGCATGTCGTTGCTTCTTCTTGGGATCCTGATATCCCCGGCCATCATATGTATAAGATTTTCCAAAACCTGAAAAATCTGAAAGCACCTTTGCGTAAGCTGCTCCGTAGTCAGGGCAACCTCTTCTCTAAGGTTATCTCTCTTCGTAATGAGCTTGATAGAGTTCAAATTGCTCTGGATCGGGACCCTTTCAATAGGTCTCTCCGTGACGAACAATGCAGGTACCTTTTCGCTTATAATGAGGCATGCCTGGATGAAGAGAGGTTCCTGAAACAGAAGGCTAAGGTTGACTGGCTTCGTGAGGGTGATAAAAATTCTACTTTCCTCCACAAGTCTGTTAAAAGCCGTAATTCTCGCAATCGTATCGACTCCATCCAGGATGCGCAGGGCAACTGGATCTCTGGGGATGCCCTCCCCAATCTGTTCGTCTCCCACTTTCAAACTTTATTGGGCGCAGCCCACCCCTCCCTTGCGATTCGTGACCCGTGTTCCCTCTTTTCTAATAAGCTCTCCCCTCTTCAGTCTGCCGCCATGCTTACTCCTGTTACAGATGATGAGGTTAAGTGCGTCTTGTTCTAGATGGGCGATGATAAAGCGCCCGGCCCAGATGGTTTCACGGTTAAGTTCTTCAAGTCTGCTTGGGATATCGTAGGGTCAGATGTCTGTTCGGCGGTTAAGGAGTTCTTCTCCTCTGGTAAACTCCTTAAATCGCTCAACAACACCATGCTTGCTCTCATCCCTAAGGTTGACTCACCGTCTAAAGTCACTGATTTCCGCCCCATTGCCTGTTGTAACGTTGTTTACAAATGTATCAGCAAGATCATTGCGGATCGTATCAAGAACCACCTCTCTTCTCTCGTTGATGAAAACTAATCGGCTTTCATTCCAGGGTGCTTATCACTGATAATGTGTTTCTTGTCCAGGAGCCCATGTGTGATTATCATTGTCATCATGGTCCCCCCAGGTGTGCGTTTAAAGTCGATATCCAAAAAGCTTACGATACGGTTGACTGGTTTTTTCTTCGCACCATCTTGTTTGGGTTTGGTTTCCCCATTCGTATGATTGACTGGATCATGACGTATGTCTCCACTGCTGCTTATTCTGTGAGCATCAATGGTAATATGCACGGATTCTTCGACGGTAAAAGGGGCATCCGTCAGGGTGACCCCCTCTCTCCCTATCTCTTCACTCTTGTCATGGAGGTGCTTAACCTTTTGATCAAAAGAAACATCTCTGACTCCGATTGTTTTAAATTCCATCGGCAATGTGAGGAGCAAAGTATCACCCATGTATGCTTTGCCGATGATATTCTTCTCTTTTGTCAAGGCGATAGATCTTCGGTTCGTGTCATATTTGACTCTCTTGCTGAATTCTCTAGGGTCTCTAGGCTCCACCCTAACGAAGCGAAGAGTGAAGCCTTCTACTGTAATATTGGTGACAGGCGCAGAGCTTCCATTGATGTTATTGTTAGGTTTCCGGAGGGATCTTTCCCTATCTGATACCTTGGCGTCCCTCTCATCACCACTCGTCTTATCCACAAGGACTGTAAAGGCCTTGTTGATAAAGTCAAATGCAGGATTAACGACTGGAAGAACAAGTCTCTCTCTTTTGCCGGTCGTCTCCAGCTCATCCTCTCTGTAATTTCTTCCATGTAAATATATTGGGCTTCTGTTTTTATTTTCCCTAAATCTATCTCTAACGAGATTGAGAAACTCATTAGGGGTTTCCTCTGGTGCAACGGTGAGATGAAGCGTGGTAAAGCCAAAGTCTCATGGAAGACTGTGTGTCTCCCTAAGACCCATGGTGGTCTGGGTATTCGTAACCTTGCTGTTTGGAATATTGCCCTTATGGCTTCCCATGCCTGGAAACTCCTTTCTAATAAGGATTCTCTCTGGGTCAGGTGGATCCACTCGTACCGCCTCTGTGGGCGTAACTTCTGGGATGCCCCCAAGAAGCGCGGTACGGGCTATGCCTAGCGCAATATCCTCGACATGCGGGGTAAGATCTGGGACTTTATTGTCTCCAAGGTTGGTGATGGCTGCTCTACGTCTGCTTGGTTCGATAACTGGCATCCTGCTGGTCCCCTCTCTCAGTTCTTATCTGCCCGTAACATCCATAATGCGGGCTTCACTCCTGATTCTAAGGTTGCTGATATTGTCCTCAACGGGTGTTAGGTGCGCCCCCATTGCTGGCAGGACTCCCACCCCGTTCTCCTTTCTCATAACCCCCCTTCTCTTTCCACGTCCGTTCCGATAAACTCCTCTAGAGATCTTGCGACGGTAAGGTCTATCCTTTTTCGGTGCGTTCTGTCTGGCACTCTATCCGCCCTTCGGAGCAGCCTGTCAACTGGTATCATCTTGTTTGGTTCTCCCAAAATATCCCTAGACATGCCTTCATTCTCTGGGTTGCTCTCAAAGATCGACTCAAGACCCATGATAAAATCAGAAGCTGGGAGTTGTTTGGTTCTCCCAACCTCATCTGTGCCTTCTGCGGCAATTGTTCTGATTCCTTTCCTCATCTTTTCTTTGAATGTTCTTTCCCTTCTATGGTTTGGCATGATCTTCAGCATGTTATGAACCTCTCCTTCCCCACAAATTGCTGGTCGGATATCATCAATCTTCTCAAGCCCATCTCTAAGGGTAAGAACGTCTGGTCCGTTATCCGAAGACTTGTGCTTGCAGGAGCTATCTACCACATTTGGAAGGAAAGAAATAACCGGATTTTTAAAAATAAGAGAATATCGTATCATGCTGTTGTCAAGTCTATTATTGACGATGTGCGTTGTAGATTGGTGAGTCTGTCTATGAAACCTTCCCCTAATGTTATTTTGGCTAAAAGGGTCTGGTCCCTCCCCTAACGTTGAGAGATGTACATCCTATTTTCCACTGTGGTACTTTATTCTCTCCTATCCCATCTTTTCTATTATATATTTCTCTGCTTGTATTGTTTGTTTTTTTGCAGGATGTTTGCTTTTTATGTTCCTGTTATGTTCTCTGGTTGCAAAATCTGTTTTGGTTCCTAGTATAGCCTTGTTATCCATTGGGGCATGTCCCAATGGGTTTTTGTTGTTTCTTAGGTGGGGAGTCCCCAGCCTTCAATTGTATTTATTCTTTTTATTAATAAAATTTGTCAGATGTACCGTCCTCTTTACCAAAAAAAAATAACAGTTGTTATTTACTTTTAAGAAATAAAGGATAAAATAAATAAAGGCTATCCAAAATTTCATTTATTGTCATTAAAACTTCCAAGCCCTTGAATTTCTACGATTGTGTGAACGCCCTTTAATTTAGTGCCATGTCTATAATTGCCAGATTTATCAATATAACACATTAACACCGTTCATTTTTTATCTACTTTAATTTGTATAACAAATTGTTCTGATTGTACTTCAACCAGTTAAACTTGTTAAATATAATATATTATACTATTTTATCCTTCAATGAAATATTTTTATTTTATATATTTAATTTAAAAACCATTTTCTTGTATAAGATTAATTAAATAGATATATCTCTCTCTTTCTCTCTCTCTCTCTATCTTTATATATATATATATATATATATATATATATATATATATATATATATATATATATATATATATATATATATATATATATATATATATATATATATATATATATATATATATATATATATATATATATATATATATATATGGGTTCAATGCAGAACCAAACTATATTGCCTAACTGTAGAACCAACTTCCTGACCGTCTGATCAGATTGTAATAAAAAGGTACGATGATCAAAACAAAGTTTTTTTTGGTAAAGAGGACGGTACCTCTGACAAATTTTATTAATAAAAAGAATAAATACAATTTAAGGCTGGGGACTCTCCACCTATGAAACAACAAAAATACCCATTGGGACAGGCCCCAAAGGACAACAAGGCCATACTAGGAACCAAAACAGGATTTGGAACCAGAGAACATAACATGAACATAAAAAGCAAACATCCTGCAAAAACAAACCAAAAAAACAGAGAAATATATAGAAGAGAAGATGATAATGGAGAGAAAAAGAGAGAATAATGGACCACAGTGAAAAGTAGGAAATATATCTGTCAACCTTAGGCTAGGGACCATACCCTTTTAGCCAAATTAACATTAGGGGAAGGTTTCATAGACAGACTCATCAGTCTACAACGGACATCATCAATAATAGTCTTGACAACCGCATGATACGATCTTCTGTTATTCTTAAAAATCCGGTTATTTCTTTCCTGCCAAATGTGGTAGATAGCTCCTGCAAGCACAAGTCTTCGGATAACGGACCAGACGGTCTTACCCTTAGAGATGGGTTTGAGAAGATTGATGATATGTGTCCAGCAATTAGTCCGTCTTACCCTTAGAGATGGGTTTGAGAAGATTGATGATATGTGTCCAGCAATTAGTGGGAAGGAAAGGTGCATAACATGCTGAAGATCATGCCAAACCATAGAAGGGAAAGAACACTCAAAGAAAAGATGAGGAAGGGAATCGGAACAATCACCACAGAAGGCACAGATGAGGTTGGCGTTAGTCTCCCAGCTTTTGATTTTATCATGGGTCTTGAGTCGATCTTTGAGAGCAACCCAGAGAATGAATGCATGTTTAGGTATATTCTGGGAGAACCAAACAAGATGATACCAGTCGACAGGCTGATCCAAGGGGCGTATAGAGTGCCAGACAGAACGCACCGAAAAAGGAGAGACCTTACCGTCGCAAGATCTCAAGAGTAGTTTATCAGGAACGGACGTAGATAGAGAAGGGGGGTTATGAGAAAGCAGAACGGGATGGGAGTTCAGCCAGCAATAGGGGCGCACCCAACACCCATTGAGGACAAGGTCAGCAAACTTAGAATCAGGAGTGAAGCATGTAGTATGGATGTTACGGGCGGTTAAGAACTGAGAGAGGGGACCAGCAGGATGCCAGTTATCGAACCAAGCAGACGTAGAGCAGCCATCACCAATCTTGGAGACAATAAAGTCCCTGATCTTACCCCGCATGTCGAGGATATTGCGCCAGGCATAGCCCGTACCGCGTTTCTTGGGTGCATCCCAGAAATTACGACCACAGAGGCGGTACGAGTGGATCCATCTCACCCAGAGAGAATCCTTATTAGAAAGGAGT
Source organism: Cichorium intybus (assembly GCA_023525715.1). Classification (NCBI taxonomy): domain Eukaryota; kingdom Viridiplantae; phylum Streptophyta; class Magnoliopsida; order Asterales; family Asteraceae; genus Cichorium; species Cichorium intybus. The sequence goes on along the minus strand of CM042013.1, from coordinate 58,233,617 downwards.
CTCCAGGTATGGGAAGCCATAAGGGCAATATTCCAAATAGCAAGGTTACGAATACCCAGACCACCATGGGTCTTAGGGAGACACACAGTCTTCCAAGAGACTTTGGCTTTACCATGCTTCATCTCACCATTGCACCAGAGGAAACCCCTAGTGAGTTTCTCAATCTCGTTAGATATTGATTTAGGAAGAATAAAAACGGAAGCCCAATATATTTGCATGGAAGAAAGGACAGAGAGGATGAGTTGGAGACGACCGGCAAAAGAGAGACGCTTGTTCTTTCAGTCGTTAATCCTGCATTTGACTTTATCAACAAGGCCTTTACAGTCTTTGTAGACAAGACGAGTGGTGATGATAGGGACACCAAGGTATCGGACAGGGAAAGATCCCTCCGGAAACCTAACAATACGAGAAATGGAAGCTCTGGGCCTCTCACCAACATTGCAATAGAAGGCTTCACTCTTTGCTTCGTTAGGGTGGAGCCTAGAGACCCTAGAGAATTCAGCAAGAGAGTCAAAAATGAGACCAACGGAAGAGCTATCGCCATGACAGAAGAGAAGAAGATCATCGGCAAAGCAGAGGTGGGTGATACTTTGCTCCTCACATTGCCGATGGAATTTAAAAGAATCGAAGACAGAGATGTTTCTCTTGATCATAAGGTTAAGGACCTCCATGACAAGAGTGAAGGGATAGGGAGAGAGGGGGTCACCCTGACGGATGCCCCGTTGACCGTCGAAGAATCTGTGCATATTACCATTGATGCTGACAGAGTAAGCAGCAGTGGAGACACACGTCATTATCCAGTCAATCATACGAATGGGGAAACCAGTCAACCGTATCGTAAGCTTTTTGGATATCGATTTTAAACGTACACCTAGGGGGACCACGATGACAATGATAATCACGCATGATCTCCTGGACAAGAAGAACGTTGTCAGTGATCAAGCGACCTGGAATGAAAGCAGACTGGTTTTCATCAACCAGAGAGGAGAGGTGGTTCTTGATACGATCCGCAATGATCTTGCTTATACATTTGTAAACAACGTTACAACAGGCGATGGGGCGGAAATTAGAGACTTTAGACGGGGAGTTAACCTTAGGGATGAGAGCAAGCACGGTGTTGTTGAGCGACTTAAGGAGTTTACCAGAAGAGAATAACTCCTTAACCGCCGAACAGACATCGTGGCCCACGATATCCCACACAGACTTGAAGAATTTAACCGAGAAACCATCCGGGCCGGGCGCTTTGTCGTCGGCCATCTGGAACAAGACACACTTAATCTCCTCATCCGTAACAGGAGTAAGCATGGCTTCAGATTGAAGAGGGGTGAGCTTATTAGAGAAGAGGGAACATGGGTCGCGAATAGCAATGGAGGGGTGGGCCGAACCCAAGAAATTTTGAAAGTGGGAGACGAACAGTTTGGGGAGGGCGTCCCCAGAAATCCATTAGCCCTGGGCATCCTGGATGGAGTCGATACGATTGCGAGAATTACGGCTTTTAACAGACTTGTGGAAAAAAGCAGAATTTTTATCACCCTCACGTAGCCAGTAAACCTTAGCCTTCTATTTCAGGAACCTCTCTTCATCCAGACAAGCCTCGTTATAAGCGAGAAGGTACCTGCAATGTTCGTCACGGAGATCCCTATTGAAAGGGTCCCGATCCAGAGCAATCTGAACTCTATCAAGCTCAGTACGAAGAGAGATAACCTTAGAGAAGAGGTTGCCCTGGCTACGTAGCAGCTTACGCAAAGGCGCTTTCAGATTTTTCAGGTTTTGGAAAACCTTATACATCTGATGGCCGGGGATATCGGGGTCCCAAGAAGAAGCAACAACTTGTTTAAAGTCATTCTTATATGTCAGAAAATTAGGGAACTTGAATGGTTTAGGCTTGAACGGGGATCTGAAGGGGAGAGAAAGCATAACAGGGGAATGGTCGGACGATCGGTAAGGGAGAAAAGTGACATAAGCAGAGGGGAAAGAAGAAACAAATCGCTGATTACCCATGACACGGTCAAGCTTCTTAAGAATGCCACCGGTACCGTTAGGAGACTTGGTCCAGGTGTAGAAGAGACCTTTGAAGTTAAGGTCCTCCATCTCAATTCGATTCACACAGTCCCTGAAATCATCCATGCCACGAGAGATACCAGACGCCCCAGCGGTGCTATCTTTCATGTCAAGAGCAACATTGAAATCACCCAACACGATCCAGGGGGCAGCTTTTACAAAATGTTTATGAGCCACAAGAGAATCCCATAGAGAGCTATTCATAACTGAACAACCAAATCAAAATCTTATCCCAAAAAAATCGAAGACTCGCTATCAAATGTTACGTGATTACAATAAGCAATTCGATTTCAAAGGTTTAAGTTAACTATGTATTTAGATTCATAAAAAATAACACATGATAACATAAGGGGTTTACGAAAAAGAAGAAAGAAATCATTGCGTAATCTGTTGATTGATGAACATAGTTCATTGATGAATATATATTCATTGATGAACATATGTTCATTGACGAACATATGTTCATTGATGAATAATGGAAACAGTCCCCAACCAATACTACGATGGTTAAACGCTACATATGCGACACATAAACCTAAGCTCATAAATGAACAATGTTCATATATGAACATGTTTCAATTTCAGTGAAAATGATGATAGAAGAAAGGTTTGAAGAAGAAGAACGAAACCACTATTATAGAATATGTTCATTGATCAAAAAATGTTCATTGATGAACATATGTGAACTAAATCCTTGTGAAATCGCTAAATCCTTGAAATTGAAGTCGTCATCACTAATTGAACTCATGGTCGATCTCGCTAATGACTTTGCTACTGATTGATAGCTATTTGGGTGAAATCGGTTACTTCTTAAATCGATTTAGCGAACCTTAAATTCAAAAATTAGAAAGCACTGTTATAGAATACGTTCATTGATGAACATATGTTCATTGATGAACATATATGAACTAAATCCACGTGAAATCGCTAAATCCTTGAAATTGAAGTCGTCATCACTAATTGAACTCATGGTTGATCTCGCTAATGACTTTGCTACTAATTGATAGCTATTTGGGTGAAATCGATTACTTCTTAAATCGATTTAGCGAACCTTAAATTCGAAAATTATGTCTTTGGGTCGCTAAACAAAAAACGCCAATTACTTGATCGCTAAGCAGACGTGGTCTTCCTTGATCACTACGAAATATGTCGCCAAATCAAATGTTTCGCCAAATCGTTTTGACCCTGAGTGCTAATCATGTATGTATTGACAAACGTGATAGCTAGATGAAGGAAATGAAGCAAGATGAAGGAAATAAAGGAGATGATAATCCTGTAGACATTGAAGGGATACAAACCCCATTATGCCCTTGCTTGGATAGGATTCCCTGCACAAGGAATTATAATTCTTTTGGTGCACCCTTTTTAATTTAGACCAATGATATAATGATCCAAGGATTATAAAGGTGGTTCTATGGTTAGGTGATTTAATTTGGTTCTATATTGAACCTTCGTGTATATATATATATATATATATATATATATATATATATATATATATATATATATATATATATATATATATATATATATATATATATATATATATATATATATATATATATATATATATTTGTGGTTGTGTGTGTTAGGTTCATATAACACGATGGAGATTTTTCTGAGACGTAGAGACGCAATCTTAGTCATTCTTCTTGGATGTATATAAAAAATTAAAAAGTACAAAATAAATGAAAGTTTTGAAATATATATATATATATATATATATATATATATATATATATATATATATATAATAAATTAGAGATTTTGTCACATTCTAATAGAATATTACACTTATAATATAAATTCAATTAAAATATGTACCAGTGGATTTTTTTATTTTTTTTATTTTTAAAAAAGAATTGGATACAAAAAGTTACAAAAATTAGTAGATTTTTTTTTAATTTCTCATTATTTTTACCAATTTTAATTTTTTGATCTACAAAATGAATGATTAGAATTGTGTCTATCCGTCTTACAAAATTTTCATTGTTTAATTTGAACTTATATATAATTATATATATATATATATATATATATATGAATCATTTTTGTAGCGCCAATTGATATAGTGATGGGAAGGTGCATGATTTACATTGTCTAAATAATTGTTGTTATCATGATCATTGGTATTACTATTATGGCATAATGTGTCTCATATTATTAAATGGGAGAAAAGAGTAGGTATGAATGATAGTGTCATGGTAGACTAGAAAATTACAAAATATATTAAGATTTTCATGGCTCCACCTTGATTTTTTATGTTTCCTATTCCCCCTTTCTTTCCCATGTATCCCCACATTTGGATCAATTTATATTCTCTTGTATCCAATAATCAAATTGAATATTTTCATATTTAATAGTTAATTATTCCTATAAAATTTCGGCTTTAAAAGTTAAAGCTATATATTATGTAATGTTGATTTATTTCAGGTCTATGTCAATACTTCAAGTTTGACAGATTATTTAACAGATTCAACATTATTGTATTTAATTAATTATGAAAAGCATATGCTAATGTAATGGTAGTAGCTTCTTTTGTCATTTCTTTCCGGTGGATCCCACAACAAATTGAAATGATAGGCACAGGCATAGAAAAAGCGCAAAACACTCATAAACACACAGAGAGGGCAGTGATGTAAATTTGCTTTCCGGAAAATTAAATTGCTTTCGTGTTTCAACTTTTTATAGTATTTAATATTATTACTCATGGGTTGCAATTCCATTTTCATCACTATATATATATATATATATATATATATATATATATATATATATATATATATATATATATATATATATATATATATATATATATATATATATATATATATATATATATATATATTATTAGTCATGGGTTGCAATTCCATTTTCATCACTATATATATATATATATATATATATATATATATATATATATATATATATATATATATATATATATATATATATATATATATATATATATGATAAAATGAGGAGGGTTAAAAGGTTGAGAAAATAAGAAAGAATCTGGACCATTTAAATTCTCAGATCAAGGGCTGATATGATTGTGTCATTTATGTAAATATATAAAAGAGAAGGTGTTCAAAACAAATAATAAATTGCTGGTAAGGTTATATTGAGTATTTTGCATATCATTTTTATTTAGTATTCCAAAATTTACGTCTTTTCAATTTGGAAAGTTATGATGCAAAATCAGTTTTTTCTCTCTCTCATTCCCAAGAAACCCTACACGTTTTAACCCTACAAAGTAAAACATCACTCCAACCGCCTGCCGTCTTCCCGTCACCATCATCACCGGCCATATTTTCTGGTTGATCGGCCAACAATCTTCATCACGACCACCATCTTGAATACATCATCATTATCTTTTTTTGGGTAAAGAGGACGGTACCTCTGGCAAATTTTATTAATAAAAACAATAATTACAATTTAAGGCTGGGGACTCCCCACCAAATAAACAACAAAAAGACCCATTGGGACAGTCCCCAATAGTCAACAAAGCAATACTAGGAACCAAAACAGGTTTTGGAACCAGAGAACATAACAGGAACATAAAAAGCAAACATCCTGCAAAAAAACAAACCATACAAGCAGAGAAATATATAATAAAAAGACAACAAGAAGCCAACCTTCATACCATATAGGAAAGGGCAGCGATTTTAAAAAATAAGGAGAGAAATTCAGTTGCAGTACATCATGAATATATTATGGTGGTGTTATATTTCAAAGGAGACACTTGATTTCAACTCAAGGTTGGTTTTTTATAATTACCAATCATTAAACCTGTCTTTGTTTTTCTTTATTTTTTCTGATTATCTCGATGCTTTGACAGATTTCGAGTATATGGGCTGTTATCAAGATTTTTTATTGTTGCATTGATTTTAAATCATTTGACTTTAGAGATTATGAATCAATTTTAAATAATCTGATTATAATATGAAACGACTTCAATTGTAAAATACTTATAGCATTCTGATTTAAAATTTTAATTGTTGTTTAATTTCAACAGTTTCGACATGAATAGTAAAAATTAGAATTAATTGCATTGATTGAATAAGAATTAATTGGGTTGTTGTTTAATTCCAATCATCCAACGTGATTTGTAAATCAATAATTAATTGTATTGATTGTGGAACATATTAATTAATCGACTTATATTGTTATTTGAATTTTTATTGAATCGTTGTATAAAAAAAGAATTAATTTTTTTTATTGTTTTATCTAACCCGTTTTAGTTTTCTTCCCCTTTAATTGCATCGGTCAAGAAAACTCACAACTTTCAATTCACTTGTCCTTAAAAATAACAATCTAGCAAAAATAGCTTGAATAATCATTAATGAATAGCAGAATAAACTTTTTCTTGTGTATTTATTTATGGTTATAGTTGTATACATTTATGATTAGATGTATATCCATTTGTGATTGTATGATGTATATTCATTTGTGATTGTATGATAATAGTTAATTATTACATTTTGATGATGATTAGATGTATATTCATTGATTATGAGCAGTGTTAATCATTTACGATTAGATGTATATTCATCGATGATGAGCAGTGTTAATCATTGGAGATTAATACTATATATGTATGTTTGTTTGATTAAGTATCTAAGTATAAATCATTGATGATGAATGGTGTTAATCATTGATAATTAATATTGTAATGTCTACGTTCTATTATCATTTGTAATCATCAGTCATATGCATATACATAACATTATAATTTATGAGTTGTTTTTATTTTTAATGTGCTTGAACTTGATTTTGCATGTGTGAATCCAATAATAATAATGATCACGAGTGCCCCTCTTTCTTTTGGGTGTGATGGCAGCAACAAGAAAAATCAAAACAAGAATAATCATCGGGACTGCAACATAATGATTACTAATGAATCAGATTTTTTATATTTTTTTATTCATTTGTGATTAAAGCTAAACTAGTTTTTTTCTTTTACATTGTCTTTTATTAATTAATAATTACAAATGTGTCGTTTCCTTTATACCTTTGTGTTATAATTACAATTGTATTATATTTTTATATTTTTATTGTACTTTATTCATTTTAATATTTATCGTTACTTGTAATCATTCGTGATTAACACATTCATATCAAATACAATTTTTAAAAATTCTCAAAAAGTTTATTTTTATATATATTTTATTCATTGATGATTACGACATAATTTTTTATAATCACTTTAAAAATACTATAAAAATTAAATCAATAAAATCATAAAACTATATTTTTTTATTCATGAATGAATGAAACCGTGAAAAAAAATTATTAAATTTTCGAATTTTGGAAAAACAAATAATAAAATTAATTTTTTTCTTCAATTAATAGAATAACAAAAAAATCAATTAATTCGTTTATTTTAGGTAACTATCAATCAAAATCCTAAATTTTAGGAAGTTAGGTTAATTGTTATTTTGTTATAATTTAATTAAAATATATAATTACTAATATACCCTTATGATTTCATTGGTCCAGAATCATTTTCACATTCTCAACCTTTTTATCATTCTCATTTTAACCTCTCCATATATATATATATATATATATATATATATATATATATATATATATATCTATATATATATATATATATATATATATATATATATATATATATATATATATATATGGCTAGGTTATAATAAGAATGACAATTATTCTGTTACCTTGTAACCAAATCCTGGCCATCAAATTTCATTCTCGTAAGAATGAAAAAACTGAAAATTTTTTATTCTTAAAAGAATGAACTAAATTTTGTACATCAAAACAATAAGAATGTAATGAATTGTTTCAATTATGACAAAATTACTGGAAAATTTACATCACAACAATAAGAATCTATAAAAAATTGTAACAATTCTAGAAAGAATGAAAATATTTTACATAAAACAATAATATTCTAAATGAACAGATAAGTCATTCTTAAAAGAATATGTTTTAAATAAGTGGTCCATATTTAGTTTCAAGGTTACACAATACTTGTTAGGATATATTTGATCCTGACCATATATATATATATATATATATATATATATATATATATATATATATATATATATATATATATATATATATATATATATATATATATATATATATAAAGAAGTATTAAAAGATTGAGAACCACTAATTCATACTTTAATAATTTCGTATTTTTTAATACTTGTTTTTTATCAAAATAAAATTATCAAACAGATAAAAATATCTAATTATCCTTCTTTTAGTATTCACAAGTTAATAAGTAGATTTTTTTTATTTGTGAATATTATAAAACGTATTAAAACATAATAAATTTATTAAGTGTGATATATTTTAAGATAATAAACAAATGTGAAAAAACAAAAAAAAAAAAACATGATTCTTAACGTCTGAATATTGGTTCTCACGGTTTCTAACATTTTACTGGTTCTCATTTGAACCCTTTCCTATATATATATATATATATATATATATATATATATATATATATATATATATATATATATATATATATATATATATATATATATATATATATATATATATATATATATATATATATATATATATATATATATATATATATATATATAGATAGTTGGATTAGGTGTCTAAGCCATGTCTATAATTGGTATATACTTAATTGATAGTAGCAAAGTACTTTTAGGTTGCCCTCATAGCTGGTAATTTGACAAAATAAGTTTTGGAGAGAGATTGATTTATTATGTGATTAATAAATCAATATAAATAATTTATTAATATATTATGAGGATAATATATTAATTAGAAATAGTATTATTTAATTAATAATTAATCAGAAAATAGTTGGAATTAATTTTGGGATTAATTTGATTAATTAAAAGTGCAGGGGCTGAATTGTAATTGTTCAATAGTTGAGTAATAGATAAATATAGTATATATATATATATATATATATATATATATATATATATATATATACATATATATATATATATATATATATATATATATATATATATATATATATATATATATATATATATATATATATATATATATATATATATATATATATATGTATGTGTGTGTGTGTGTATGTGTGTGTATATATGGTGAACGAAAATTAGGATAATTATATTTATAATTTTCGAATTATATATATAGATAAATAAGGGTTTGAATTTAAAGATAAAATGTTTATCCGGTTTGAATTCAAATAAAGATTATCTGTAAGGCTTATCTGCTAAACCCTTGAGGCTATAAATAGGTAGCCCCAGTACCCCCTAAGAGCCACGAAATTTTTAGGGTTTCTCTCCCTCTCTGGTTTTTCTTGTTGCTTGCTTTGGGTGTGAACCATTTGAGGCATGACACTTGTGGTGCTCGCTTTCAAAAGATTTAACAAATGTTAGTAATTTTCTTTTTATCCTTTTAGTAAATTTCGAAATACCTATAGGTTTTCGTTATAGATTCAAATAGTGAAAACATAGATCCTATTAGGTTGCATGTGAACTTAATAGTTAAGTTTATCTGTTTTGCCTATTTTCCATCAGTGGTATCAGAGTTTTTTGGCTTGTTTTCTGTTTGAATTTGCTATAATTGTTAAACCTTTGGATTAGGATTTATTGAAAATAAACTGTAATAGTCTTAATTTCTTTTTTAGGGTTAGGGTTTCAGAAACCCTAGCCCCTCCCCCTTAATTTTGATTTTCCGTAGGTATTTGAGGGTTTTTCAATTTTTGGTAATTATGATCAATTAATAAATGGATAACCCTATACCCTTTTGTTTTTTTCGAAATTAGTCGATAAAGGATAGGATTAAATTAATTTGATTAATTTGTTGATCCCTATCTGATTTAATTTGTTTAATTAATTGTTAATTAAAAGATAAACATTAAATATATTCAGGTTTAAATTTAAATTTAAATTTAAATGTTTAATTCGAAAATTTAAATAGATAAACCAAAATATTTTAAAATGTTTAAAATACATCTTATTATTAAAAGTTAATATTTATATGTATAAGAACTGGTCAGTCAAATCGCTAGTATGCCTTATTCACAAAGCTGATCTATAAAAGGGGGGGGGGTATAAGGAAACTGCCTATAAAATGGCTGTTGAATGGGTGTCCACTCTCACCCACCGCTTCCTTGATTAGTGGAGGGTCGTTATTAGAACGGATTTGATCGGACAACTTAATCACATTAAAAGTATAATGCTATTAAAGAAAGTACTAGAACCATTTTATAAAATTCCCAAAATCTAGTTACTTTAGGAAAAAATATGAAATATATGCTAACCTATGAAGTTGCACATTACACTTTATGAGACATTAGTGGAGCGTGTGTGATTTATTCACATCTTCTTTGTGATCCTCGACATCCTAGTCACAAATGGAAGAGCAAAATCCAAGATTAAACAGGATGTGATTGTCACATTTGCTTTGTATGCAGGGAATCAGTAGGATACAGGACATTGTTGCATAGGAGCACATTCAGATTGGATCACGAGCTCGTGCAGTTTTGAAGTTTAGTCAGATATTTTAATATTGGTATTAGCTTATTAGACGCGTATGACATAGTTATCATATAGTACATTGATTGAGGATAATTTTCATTTAATAAAATGTTGATTTTCCTTTTCAAAACATAGTTGTTTAAATTATCCTTAAAATGTTGTATGAGTGTGTTAATTGCATGAATGGTAATAACTTGAATGTTGATGCATCCAAATTGTATTGGATTTATAAATTGTGTTCTTTATGATTGTTAAAGTAAACTTTCATAAAAAATGGCTTCACCCAAAGGTCCAAATGAACAGGACTTTGGAATCATTTGACTTGGAGTCACATGATGAAGTGAGTTCTTAATAAAATTATTGTTACAAGAAATGTATCACCCAAAGATCCAATGGATAGGATTTTGGAATTGGTTGACTTAGAGTCAAATGAAGCATGCATATCTTGAACAAATTAACAAAGTCATAAATTTACCTGGAGATGTAAAAGACGTTAAGATTGCGAGCAATCGACACTTTAGTGAATTGCTCGAATCTACACAATTAGTTATACTTCATAATATTTGCCAATCAGTATGACAAATATGACTTCGCTCATTAGGATAAGCGTTCGATTGAAACCTTGAACTGTTCAAGGACTTCAAAGGAAGTATAAAGATCATCATAGTCTGAGTGAAAAACATAAACTGAGAAAATGTTTCACAGTTCATCCTCTTCCAAGAACATTAATGGCGATAATGTGTCTCAAGGAAGAAGATCGAGCATTGGTTGAAACGGTTCGATCCTCGATGTATTCGATACACTTCTAATTAGTTTTCGATAAATTAGATATTCAACCAGTCAGACTGTAAAAGTATACTCCGACCACATCTTAGACTAAGTAGGTTTAGCTTACACCGTCTGAAATGTAAAGCAGGGTTCGTCCCACTTGCACATAGGGGTCCAGAATCATGTAGCGTTCGTACGAACCTCATGACTGATCTGAACCTGATCAACAGTGTCGTTTCATTGGCCATCCCGCAAGTACTTATGAAAGAAGAGCCCTTTTAGAAAGGATTCACATTCTAAGGAAATAGTGGGAGCAATTGTAATCCTGAAGAGTTCAAGGATTAGACAAGTGAAAGAACCTCTAGTCATTACTGGGACTTGACCAGGGATCGGATTCCTATTAAACCTGACATACCCTTCTCTTTACGGACCAATAGTATTAGTCACCGTCATAAGGTGTTATGATCTGGGTGACATACCGGTTAGTGGTAAAACATTAAAGTTGGCTCGGATAAGCAATCCTACTACTTGGAAGCATTGGTGAGCTCGGTTGCTGCCAAATAAGAGAACCTAAGGGCGAAACTCAATCTAGGTGATAATCTGTTTGATGTTACACCTGGCCTAAGAACCAGTGGGAGTAATAAGATCATCAAAAGAAGACAACATAGATAGAAATGTACCTGCATTCTCAGCAAGAATGGTTCAGTGAGGCAACACTCAAAGTCATGAGATTGATTTTGAGAGAAACGCTCTCAACGGAACTGAAATAAATCTGAAGGAATATCATCTGCTGTAACTGCACTTCTTGAGTCATAGCAAGATTGGATAATTTGAAACGCTTTCCTTAAATAGAAAACACTAAGGTTGTGTGTAGACACAACAGAAGGGGTTTAGAACATGCTGATATATCCAAACAGAAAGGTACATGGTCCCAAGATTCATCTTACGGGGACCTCGCAAGGAAGGACATTCGAATTCTCAAAAATGTGCCAAATGTTTTGGATTTTGGGAATAGCCTGAAAGAATCCTATGATTATGTCAGAAGGTTTGGATTTTGGAATCTCAAAATATGCAAAATTGTTTGGATTTTGTGATAGTCCAAAAGGAGCCCTATAACCGTGTCAAAGCCAGTAGGAGTGTCGTTGTGATCTGTCTATTAATGTATGTCATTTACATACCACTTCTAGGAAATGTCTCTTATCATTGCAAAGTGTGATGAGTTGGCATTAAGAGATGATTCGCTGTGAAAAGTCTAAAACAGATACAACATACTCAGGTGGTCACAAGCATCTATAAGATAGATGACATCATCAGTATAAACCCTGCCAATGTAAGTGTGATCTTGATGAGATTCAACATGCATGACTTCAGGAAAGGAGTTTCTTGACGTTACAGAGTGTAATGAAGTGACATGATCTAATAAAAATACGACGTAATCACATTGTTGCCAACATTTATCAGATAGATGAAATTGTCAGTATAGACCTAGCCATTATGAGTATGATCTTGATAAGACTCAAGATGCATGAAAGAAGGAGTATTCAAAAGGAAATAGTTTCTGAAAGTCATGACACAAGGATAATCCGTAATCCATAGGTTCTGAAAAGATTCAGAATGGAACAGATCGGATTCCATGAGCTTCTGCAAATTGGATCGATCATAGGTGTCATGGACTTATCCTGATGACTTGATGCTTTGAGCATAGTAAGTTGGATTCAGGATACAACCTGACTAAGAATACTAGACGGATTATTTGAGCATACGTGAGAAAATCATTGAGAAATGATTGGGGGAATGTAATAATAATTTGAAAGGAGTTTCAAATCTGTAATTATTAACATCAGAATATGGTGCTAAATGACTTCATGGTTAAAGAGTTTTGTTGGTAATCTGATGGAGTACGTGTAAGACCCGTTCCGCCGAGTCGCGGCCCGAAGGAATCTGCGGCGCGGCTTTAGGAAGAATCTAGAATCGCGAAGGATTTGTACGCGCGGCGCGGTTCTAAAGATCCCGCGACGCGGTGCGCCTCTAAAGTGAAAAACCCTAATTCGGATTTAAACGCCTATATAAAAGGACACAGCCCTAGGGTTCGTGTTTTTGGGAGTTTTCTGGAGCAGAGACGTCCGATTTCAGCAGAGACTCCGTGTTTCCAAGGCTTTGGAGGCTTGAAGGAAGAAATACAGCGTGGGGAAAGGCTGTAGACGATCGGGTGCATTTCTCTGTTTTCCAGAAGTAAGGTAAGAGGATCTACCTTCTAATATTTCAGTTTATCCCGTTTTCATGGTGTTATCCCTTAGGTAGTAGTCTTAGATGACTTGTAACCCTTAGGGTTAGACTGAGGACATGAATAGACTTGCATGTCCCTAAGGAAGTGATCTTAGGGTAGTTTCTGATCCCAGGAAGGGTTTGGAGTGAAACCCTAGCCGATTGATGTACTGTTAATCGCTGAAAAACATTTTGGAATGTTACGAGCCGCGACGCGGACTGGCTATGTCAGCGGCGTGGACTCGGCTGAAACCCCGTATTTATTCGATAATAGCCGCGGCGTGTAGGATGAGGAGTCACGCCGCGGCGAGCGACTGTTTGACCAGGAACTTAGTTTTGACCACGGTTTGATGGCAAATAGTGAGTCAAACCTTTAGGCAGGTCTGTAAGTGCCTAGTCAGAAATTGATATGTTGTATGTGTGTGGGATTTAGGTGTGTGGACGAGCTAAGTAGGGGATATTAGAGAATATCTGTGCGGTTCGAATCAGGTGAGTATCCTCACCTTACTATATGACGTTGCATGTTAGGCATCTTGTGTGTTGTTTACAGTTATATGATTTGCTCTATATCTGTGGTTATTTGTTGTTGGGCTCAGTACTGATGCGTGTCCCCTCGTAGCTGTTGTATGGCGAGTTGGACTATTGCCTTGTCCCATAACTGTTGTATGATGGGCTGGGCCATAACCGGGAACCCATAGCTGTTGTATGATGGGTAGAACCTTCCCGTGTCCATAGCTGTTGTATGATGGACGCCCGTAGCTGTTGTATTGCGGGTAGGGTCGGGTCGTTCTCGAGGACGGGTTGTTTAATGTGTGGGCATGTATGGTAATTTGGGGACTCACTAAGCTTTAAGCTTGCCCGTTGTTTTTATAATATTTCAGGTAATTCAATTGACAAAGGGAAGGGCAAGGCTTGACGGCAGCGCGTCGCATTCAAGAGATTGATATCAATGAACAATAATAGTATTTTTAAATGTTTCCGCTGTTAATTTAAGTATCATGTTGAACAGTTTTATGTTTTGGAATAAATGTTTTATTGGAATCTTGGTAATAAATTATTATTTTTTTAAATCTTTGAAATTGGGGCGTTACAAATTGGTATCAGAGCCTTGGTTTGAGGGATTTGGATGAACTGTATTGGGAATCCAAACTCAAACTTAGGACTGAGCGATTTTGTTAAGAAAATGTTTTTGGAAGGTTAAAGTAAAGTAAAAGGAGATGCGATGCGAACCGTCAGCCGAGCTCAAGTAAGTTTTGTGATTCCCAATTACCCATGCCAAGTTTGTGTTATGTGATAAAATTTATTGTGCTAGAATGTAAAGTTGCCTGGATAATATACTCTGTAGACTGTTTGTGCCATATGTGCTGCTTTGGAATTTTATGCTACTGTCGTTAGGTTGCTTAGTGAATGCTGGTAGGTTATATACAATTAGGGTAAGATAGCCTAAGAATTCTTGGTCTGGCCTTACTGGCTGTTCCTTGTTTGGTTGTGACTTTAGGGTAGATCAGTTATTCAAACGTCTATCTTATTCCCGATTGTATACGGTTATGCGTCCGTGAGGCGACTCGACGACATTAGCAGTAGTTCTCTTAGGCACGTGTGAAATGGAGAGTTAGATCAAAAGATTAGGCACCACGGTGCCTGACCGCAGGAGTCATAGAAAATGGTTTAGTATGTGTGCGACATTTTAGGAGGATGATTGACGAACTTGGAACAAGAGCGAATAGGTGTGGAAGGTAGTACCAGGCCAGTATTACCGAAAGCACAGGATTCACGCTTGAGTCAAGAGTAGTCAACCGAAGTCCTAAAAAGTCAAGTAGTTGGGTAGATAAGAGTAACCCAAGTATTGATATTAGAACTGTTGCGCATTTCAGAATGGCAGTCACTCGAAGTAACGGTGGACCAGATGCGGGTGCCTCGAGTGGGGGAGGACCGACTGATGAAAATCTCTGTAACCTGATAGCGGAGGAGGTTTCGTGAGAAGTGTTGGCTGCGATACCTCAGTTCTTTGGTACGATTAAGGCTGAGCTATGGGCAATGCTCGAGGAACAACTGGCTACTCAGGGCACATCACGTGCTAGGGATGCGAGTTATAAGGACTTTTCGGCTTGTTCGCCTCCGATGTTCGATGGGGGCAGGGATCCGATTGTTAGCATGCGGTGGATTTCCGCAGTGGAGGGTGCTTTCCGCACATGTTCCTGTCATGAGAACTCCAAGGTAACATTTGCGGCGAATCTTTTAAGAGAGAGTGCGAAAGATTGGTGGGAGATACGAACGAAAGATCTCACTCCTGCTCAGTTGGATGCCATTACATGGCCGCAGTTTAAGGAACAGTTCAAATTGGAGTATGTTCCATAGGTGGAAATGGAACGCTTGGCGCAGGAATACCTAAATCTGACCCAGACTACTGAGACGGTGACGGAAATCACCAAGAAGTTTAATGAACGGGTACTCTTCTGTCCAGAGTTTGCGGCAACCGAGCGCATGAGGATGACACGATACTTGGCGATGCTTCGCACAGACATTCGGGAATTTGTGTCTGCTACTAGGCACCAAACTCTTACTGATATGATAGCGGCCGCTCGGGCCCGAGAGTTGGAACTGGAAACCCAACAAAGGCAGAAGCGTCCGGCGCCTACTCAGACTCAGCAGGTGTCGAAGAAATTTCGAGGGGCAGATCAGGGAAAGCAAGGGCAAAGGAGCCAGGGTAAGTGTGGTAAATGTGGAAGGAATCATGAGGGGCGTTGCTGGGTGTTAATATGCCATAAGTGTGGAAAGGAGGGCCACTATGCTAAAGATTGTCGGCAAGAGGTCAAGATTTGTTTTAATTGTAATCAGGTAGGCCACTTCAAGGCCCAATGTCCCCGTCTGACTCAGGGAGTGGTTCAGAATCCTGCACCCACTACACTCCGGATTACCGATGGTAGGCAGGGGAAAGGGGAAGCCCCTAAGACCAAGGGTCGAGCATTCGTCATGACCGCCGAGGAGGCACAGGATGCGCCCGACGTCGTCACGGGTACTCTTTCTTTACTTGCCTCGTGTTTGTGGTGTGTGTAATTAATATGTATATGATGCTTTGATTAGGAACATTCTTAGTCAACTCTACGCCTACCTTTGCACTATTTGATTCGGGTGCTAGTCATTCTTTTGTGTCTGCCACGTTGGGGAAGAGTTTCGGTATTGCTTTAGGAACTCTTCATCAGCCGTTAGAAGTGGAAATTGCGGATGATAAAACCGTGCAAGCGACTAGTGTTTATCGAGGATGCGAAGTAGTAATTCAAGGAATAAAGTTTACGATCGATCTCATCCCTATACCGTTGAGTGACTCCCGAGTCATCATCGGTATGGATTGGATGGGTCAGCATGAATCATGGATCGATTGTAAGAACAAGCGAGTGTGGATTCAAACCCCAAGTGGGGGAGAGCTGGTTGTGCAGGGCGAGAGAAAGAATCGAGGTGCAGTTTTCTGTTCAGGTGCTAGGGCACGCAGACATTTTCAGCATGGAGGTTCGGGATATGTGGCTTATGTTGTAGACGCACGAGAAAGGAAGCCACAGCAGAAAGCAGGTGATATACCAGTGGTTCGGGATTTTCTTGATGTTTTTCCCGAGGACCTGCCTGGCGTGCCGCCAAAGAGACAGGTGGAATTTAAGATCGACTTAACTCCCGGTGCAGCTCCGATAGCTAAAGCACCGTATCGTCTTGCGCCTCCGGAGATGCTGGAGTTGTCTATTCAACTTCGAGAATTATTAGATAAGGGATTTATTCGACCCAGTTGCTCGCCGTGGGGAGCGCCTATTTTGTTTGTTAAGAAGAAGGATGGTTCCAACAGGATGTGCATAGATTATCGTGAGTTGAATAAGCTTACGGTGAAGAATCGATATCCGTTGCCTCGCATCGACGACTTATTCGATCAACTTTAGGGCGCTTCGTGGTTTTCAAAAATTGATTTGCGGTCAGGTTACCATCAAATGCGGGTACGGGAGGAAGACATCCCGAAAACGGCATTTCGGACGAGGTACGGCCACTTCGAGTTTGTAGTGATGCCGTTTGGACTGACCAATGCCCCTGCAGCTTTTATGGACTTAATGAATCGGGTGTGTCGACCGATGTTGGATCGGTCGGTTATAGTTTTCATTGACGACATCTTAGTCTACTCTCGGAGCAGGGAACAACATGAACAACACTTAAAGGAAGTATTAGAGACCTTAAGGAAGGAGAAGCTTTATGCAAAATTATCCAAGTGTGACTTTTGGCTACGGGAGGTCCAGTTTTTGGGTCACATTGTAACTGAGCAAGGAATCATGGTAGACCCGGCTAAGGTGGAGGCCGTGATGCGGTGGGAGGTTCCGAAGACTCCCTCGGAGATTAGAAATTTCTTGGGTCTGGCTGGTTATTATCGTCGTTTCATCCAAGACTTCTCAAAGGTTACAGTACCTTTGACCCGGCTAACTAAGAAAAATGCTGCTTTTCGGTGGGGTGAGGAGCAGCAGCAGGCTTTTGAGACTTTGCGGCGGAAATTGTGTGAAGCTCCGGTTTTGACTTTGCCTGAGGGCATGGAGGATATGGTAGTTTATTGCGATGCATCAATCTCGGGATTGGGGGCAGTCTTGATGCAACGAGGCAGGGTGGTTGCTTACGCCTCGCGACAGTTGAAGCCCCATGAAACTAACTACCCTACTCATGATTTGGAATTGGGAGCGGTGGTCTTCGCTCTCAAGATTTGGAGACACTATTTGTATGGAGTGAAGTGCACCATTTTCACGGACCACAAGAGTTTGAAGTACCTGATGGATCAGGCAAACCTCAATATGAGACAGAGAAGATGGTTGGATGTATTAAAAGACTATGATTGTGAGATACACTACCACCCTGGAAAGGCCAATGTGGTAGCGGATGCGTTAAGTCGTAAGGCTTCGAGTGCACCCCTTCGGGGCGTTTGTCTAAGGATGACAATTATGACACCGCTGCTTGAGCTGATTAGGAAAGCCCAGGTGGAAGCAAGCAAGAGCGAGAATCAGAAAAGTGAGAGGATTGTGGGTCAGTTGGCAGCTATGGTCAAAGATAGTAGGGATTTGTTAACTTGCCATGAGAGAATTTGGGTACCGAAACTGGGTGGGGTTCGTCAAACCCTATTGGAGGAGGCACATAAATCCAGGTTCTCTATCCACCCTGGAGCAACTAAAATGTATAGGGATCTGCGCGAATATTATTGGTGGCCAGGCATGAAGAGGGAAGTAGCTTGGTTTGTCGAAAGATGCTTGACCTGTCGTAAGGTCAAGGCCGAGCACCAATGGCCTCATGGTAAGTTGCAGCCTCTTGAGATCCCAGAATGGAAATGGGAGCATATCACAATGGATTTCATCACGAAGTTGCCAAGAACCCCTCGACATATGGACACTATTTGGGTTATCGTGGATAGGTTGACTAAAAGTGCTCATTTCCTCCCCATCCAAGAGACTTACTCTGCAAAAGAATTGGCTAAGGTCTTCATAGATGAGATTATCTCTCGGCATGGTATACCGGTCTCGGTGATATCCGACCGGGATGTCCGGCTTACGTCTAGGTTTTGGAAGAAGTTTCATGAGGAATTAGGCACTCGCCTTCATTTCAGCACAGCATATCATCCTCAGACGGATGGGCAGAGCGAAAGGACGATTCAAACGCTGGAAGATATGCTTAGGGCATGCGTCATCAATTTTGGCGGGAGTTGGGATTCCCATCTCCCTTTAGCTGAGTTTTCTTACAATAACAGTTATCACGCGAGCATTGGTAGAACTCCCTTTGAAATGTTGTATGGAAGAAAATGTCGGACACCTATTTGCTGGGGCGAGGTTGGCCAACAGGTATTGGGTAGTACAGAGGTGGTGCTCAAGACAACTGGGTTAATTCAGAAGGTTCGGGAGAGATTGTTAACCGCTCAAAGTCGACAGAAAAGTTATGCGGATAGGCGACGGTCCGATCTCGAGTTTCAAGTTGGGGATTATGTTCTTCTAAAAGTGTCACATTGGAAGGGAGTTATTCGTTTTAGGAAGCGAGGAAAGCTTGGCCCTAGGTACATTGGACCATATCGAATTGTCGCCCGTGTAGGTGAGGTAGCTTACCGGTTGGAGCTGCCCGAGCAGCTTAGTCAGATTCACGACACGTTCCACGTTTCGCAGCTCAGAAAAAGCGTTACTGAGGAATCTACAATAGTACCTTTAGAGGATATTCAATTATATGAACGCCTAAACTATGTGGAGCGACCAATTGCCATCATTGAAAGGAAGATAAAGACTTTACGAAATAAAACAATAGGATTAGTTAAGGTTCAGTGGCAGCATCGAAAAGGGTCCGAATGGACTTGGGAATCGGAGGAGGAAATGCGGAGGCATTATCCAGAATTATTTACCAGCACAGATTTCGGGGACGAAATCCAGTTAAGCGGGGGAGAATTGTAAGACCCGTTCCGCCGAGTTGTGGCCCGAAGGAATCTGCGGCGCGGCTTTAGGAAGAATCTAGAATCGCGAAGGATTTGTACGCGCGGCGCGGTTCTAAAGATCCCGCGACGCGGTGCGCCTCTAAAGTGAAAAACCCTAATTCGGATTTAAACGCCTATATAAAGGGACCCAGCCCTAGGGTTCGCGTTTTTGGGAGTTTTCTGGAGCAGAGACGTCCGATTTCAGCAGAGACTCCGTGTTTCCAAGGCTTTGGAGGCTTGAAGGAAGAAATACAGCGTGGGGAAAGGCTGTAGACGATCGGGTGCATTTCTCTGTTTTCCAGAAGTAAGGTAAGAGGATCTACCTTCTAATATTTCAGTTTATCCCGTTTTCATGGTGTTATCCCTTAGGTAGTAGTCTTAGATGACTTGTAACCCTTAGGGTTAGACTGAGGACATGAATAGACTTGCATGTCCCTAAGGAAGTGATCTTAGGGTAGTTTCTGATCACAGGAAGGGTTTGGAGTGAAAGCCTAGCCGATTGATGTACTGTTAATCGCTGAAAAACATTTTGGAATGTTACAAGCCGCGACGCGGACTGGCTATGTCAGCGGCGTGGACTCGGCTGAAACCCCGTATTTATTCGATAATAGCCGCGGCGCGTAGGATGAGGAGCCACGCCGCGGCGAGCGACTGTTTGACCAGGAACTTAGTTTTGACCATGGTTTGATGGTAAATAGTGAGTCAAAGCTTTAGGCAGGTCTGTAAGAGCCTAGTCAGAAATTGATATGTTGTATGTGTGTGGGATTTAGGTGTGTGGACGAGCTAAGTGGGGGATATTAAAGAATATATGTGCGGTTCGAATCAGGTGAGTATCCTCACCTTACTATATGATGTTGCATGTTAGGCATCTTGTGTGTTGTTTACAGTTATATGATTTGCTCTATATCTGTGGTTATTTGTTGTTGGGCTCAGTACTGATGCGTGTCCCCTCGTAGCTGTTGTATGGCGAGTTGGACTATTGCCTTGTCCCATAACTGTTGTATGATGGGCTGGGCCATAACCGGGAACCCATAGCTGTTGTATGATGGGTAGAACCTTCCCGTGTCCATAGCTGTTGTATGATGGACGCCCGTAGCTGTTGTATTGCGGGTAGGGTCGGGTCGTTCTCGAGGACGGGTTGTTTAATGTGTGGGCATGTATGGTAATTTGGGGACTCACTAAGCTTTAAGCTTGCCCGTTGTTTTTATAATATTTCAGGTAATTCAATTGACAAAGGGAAGGGCAAGGCTTGACGGCAGCGCGTCGCATTCAAGAGATTGATATCAATGAACTATAATAGTATTTTTAAATGTTTCCGCTGTTAATTTAAGTATCATGTTGAACAGTTTTATGTTTTGGAATAAATGTTTTATTGGAATCTTGGTAATAATTTTTTTTAAATCTTTGAAATTGGGGCGTTACAGTACGTGTTGTTCACCGACACATCATAACATCTCGAAATAGTCTTAGGGTGTTGTCATCTGGACTAAAGACCCCGAGAACCATGAGACGTCGCAGTACACATTACCATTTCCGGAATGGAGTTGGGAGAGAGAAAGACAGAATGACATATTGAGATATTATCGGAAGAGTATCTGATTGGATTGTCTGCAATGAAGTGTATCAATGTAAGACATTTTGGATACATAGAAAGAGTGAAAGGTCATTTTGGGTATATAGACATAGATATAAAACTTGAATTGAAAGTTTAAAAGAAACCAAGAAACACATAACAGTATTATGACAGATCCGACTAGGTGATTACCTCGTGGAGACTTGGTAATAAGTAGTAGTAGCTGCCAGTCAGATTTTTATGTTTCGCTTTTGCATGTTTTACTTCCCGAATAATATGATTATTCAAATATCCACAGTCGTTCATACTTTTGGAAGTAAGTAGTGAATCAAGGTTTTCAAGAACTAGATTGTAGATTGTCTAAGGAGTTAGACACAGCAATAAAATTGCTGCAATGTTCATGAGTACTTAGAAATAGAGATTTGAGTATTGGATAAACCCACGCTCAGAGAATTACTTCATGGATTAAATCGCGGGTAATTCTGAGACGATAATATCTTATGGTCTTGAAACGGAGACATATGAGTTGAAATTTACAAGTCGGTTGTACATTGATAATGCGTAAACGCATCGGTAACTCGATGTCATAAAACGTATTGTTGTGCGCGATTTGATGAGTAAAGGATACAAGCATATGAGTCGAAGTTTATTCGTTCCTTTTACCTTAACGGGAAAAGTGATATCTGTGGGCCCCTCGGTGATTTGGTGTTGACTGAAGTGCTGGCCAGCTGGGACTAAATCGATGTGTTCAATTAGAAGTCTTATATCATTACAAATCGGAAATCAGGAAACATAGTATCAGACTGAGATTGATTATAATCCATGTCTCAAGTCCGAATGATATATTGTAGAGTGGAGGATCATATGATCACTTATCTTAGGACAGAACTGACTGGGTCAGAGTTCCGCAGCGACTTTTGAAAGCTACAATTTGTTGATCGATTTAGAACTTATACTGGCAGTTATAGTCAAAGACTTATCCAAGTGGGAGACTATTGGATTAGGTGTCTAAGCCATGACTATAATTGGTATATACTTGATTGATAGTAGCAAAGTCCTTTTGGATGCCCTCATAGCTGGCAATTTGACAGAATAACTTTTGGAGAGAAAGATTGATTTATTATGCGATTAATAAATGAATATAAATAATTTTTTAATATATTATGAGGATAATATATTAATTAGAAATAGTATTATTTAATTAATAATTAATCAGAAATTAATTGAAATTAATTTTGGGATTAATTGGATTAATTAAAAGTGCAGGGGCTGAATTGTAATTGTTCAATAGTTGAGCAATAGATAATTATAGTGTGTGTGTGTGTGTGTGTATATATATATATATATATATATA
Source organism: Cichorium intybus (assembly GCA_023525715.1). NCBI lineage: Eukaryota > Viridiplantae > Streptophyta > Magnoliopsida > Asterales > Asteraceae > Cichorium > Cichorium intybus. The sequence continues at coordinate 58,210,635 of CM042013.1, read as the reverse complement.
TATATATATATATATATATATATATATATATATATATATATATATATATATATATATATATATATATATATGGTGAACGAAAATTAGCATAATTATATCCATAATTTTCGAATTATATATAGATAAATAAGGGTTTGAATTTAAAGATAAAAGGTTTATCCGGATTGAATTCAAATAAGCTTATCTGCTAAACCCTTGAGCCAATAAATTGGGAGCCCTAATTACCCCCTAAGAGCCACGAAAATTTAAGGGTTTCTCTCCCTCTCTCTGGTTTTTCTTGTTGCTTGCTTTGGGTGTGAGCCATTTGAGGCACAACGCTTGTGGTGCTCGCTTCCAAAAGATTCAACAAAGTTTAGTAATTTTCTGTTTATCCTTTTAGTAAATTTCGAAATACCTATAGGTTTTAGTTATAGATTCAAATAGTGAAAACATAGATCTTATTAGGTTGCATGTGAACTTAAGGAGTTAAATTTATCTGTTTTTGCCTATTTCTCATCATTCATATATATATATATATATATATATATATATATATATATATATATATATATATATATATATACGGAAAATTTCAATAAGTGACTAATATAAATCATGGCACCAAGAGACTAATCACATCCACACGATTATACACCTTAAGGTGGACGTGCATCTACCGAATTATAAAAAACCCCACTTCGTTTTTTTCATTTTTTTTTTAATTTTTAAGGCTTATTTTTTATCGAAAAAAACTGAATATATAGAAATTTATAAGTTTTTATCCTCTAAAAATATTCATTCATATTGATGTACAAAAAATGATTTTTTTTTCCGAAATTTCCGCTACTTGAGATTCACATGTGAATCTGAACTGTTATTCATTGTTGGCATTCACAATGGCATATGATATTGTCATGTGAATCTTAATAAATTTTTTGTGTGAATGTGAATGTAATTAATTTATGAATAATAGTAAATTCATTATAAATGATTAAAATGTAGAAGTGTTAAAATTTTCTAAGTACTTAATCATATTCGTATTTCAGAATATATTTAAAATACCATATGATATTGATATGTGAATCAGAGTAAATTGTTGTGTGAATGTAACTAAATTCAATTGTGGATCAGAGTAAGTTCATTATAAATGGTTAAAATGTTGAAATAGTAAAAAATTTCTAAATAAATTCTGAATACTATAATTGACGTGTGAATATGAGTAAATTTTCGTATAAATATGAGTAAATCCACTTGTGAATCAACTATATTACTTATAAATGGTTATAATATTAAAGTAGTAAAAGTTTTAAAAGTAAAATAATTACCTATATTCAAATTTTTACAGTTGAGATTCATATTACTAATCCAGACGAGCAGTACTTATGGAAAAAAATATTTGTAGAGGACTAAAAAAAATGAATTTTGGTATATTTGATTTTCATTTTTGAAGATGTCGAAAATTAAAAAAACAAAAAAATGAAGTGGGGTTTTTGTTATAATCCTCTACATGTGCGTCGATGTAAGAAATTTATAACCTATTTTTTAGCCATCGATGATTTTGATTCCGACGATCGAGATTAGTCTCTTGGTATCATGGATATCTTTAGTCCCTTATTGAACCCAACCCATATATATATATATATATATATATATATATATATATATATATATATATATATATATATATATATATATATATATATATATATATATATATATATATATATATATATATATATATATATATATATATATATATATATATATACGGTTAGGTTCAATAATGAACCAAAATTAAACAAAGAACCAATCGTGTGGTCGGAATGCTAAAGATCGACAGCCAGAAAAAAAGATGTACATTTTCTAGTTGGACGTGAATGTACATGATTATACCAAAAAAAAAAACTCGCTTTGTTTTTTATGGTTTTTTAAAATTTAATTTTTTTATTCTTTTAGTAAAATAAACTAAATATACCAAAATTTATAATTTTTCCTCCTCTATAATAGACATCCATATTGATGTACAATTATTTTTTTTATACTTCAAGTTCGTCCAGATTTACATGAATAGAACTTCATTATTTTAGATATATTCATTCACATATAAATAACAATTCTATCTGATTTTTTCAATAGTTTTTTACCAATCACATGTCATTTTTAAGTAAATTATTTGTGAATATCAGTTATTTCAATTGTATATGATATCAAAATGTTGAAATAGTAAAAAATATAAGTGATTTTTCTTAAATTGACATATGAATCTAAAAATATTTTTAAATTTACATGATTTGTTATTGAATGATTAACAATTATTGAAAAATTGAAATCAATGACCATTTATATGTGAATTATCTGCCATACAAATTTAGTACAATTTATATTCAGATTGTGAAATTGAACTGCTTCTTGTTTTATACATGTCAATTCATACATAAATGGTAATTATACCCAGTTTTTTTCAACAATATTTTTTATCACTCACATGTGAATTTTAAGAAAATTCATTTGTGAATCTCAGTTAACTCATTTTTGTATGATCAAAATGTTCAAAATAGTGTGCATCTACTTTTAGACATATTAATTCACATATAAATGATAATTGTACCCATTTTTTCAACAATTTTTGATCATTCACGTGTAACTTTAAATAACTTAATTTGTGAAATTTAGTTAATTCAATTGTATATTATAAAGATGTTGAAATTGTAAAGAATATAAACGAATTTACTTAAATTCAATATGAATTTAGTTAGATTCACATGAGAATCTAAAAGTTTATTTAAATTCATATGAATTGTTACTGAATGATCAATGATTGTGGAAAAAAATAATTTCAATGATCATTCACATGTGAATAATCTTCTATAAGAGCTTGTTATAGTTTAGATTCACATTGCTTAGGTATTGTGAATGTGAACAAAATTTTTATTTTTTTTCGTTTTTTGTATATTGATATGTATTCCGACGCTTACGATTAGTTCCTTGGTTCCTTGTTGTATTTTGGTTCTCTATTGAATTTCTCTGTTTGTGTGTGTGTGTGTATATATATATATATATATATATATATATATATATATATATATATATATATATATATATGTGTGTGTGTATATATATATATATATATATATATATATATATATATATATACATATATGTATATATATATATATATATATATATATATATATATATATATATATATATATATATATATATATATATATATATATATATATATATATATATATATATATATATATATAGGAGATGTTTATTAATGTTACTAAAAAACTAATTATTAATAAGACTTGTAAAATGACAATCATGTATTTATATGATTCAACCAATAAGAAAACGTTTTTGGGAACATATCGGTTTAAATGATCACAACCATATATATATATATATATATATATATATATATATATATATATATATATATATATATATATATATATATATATATATATATATATATATATATATATATATATATAGGACTCAGGACCAAATGAGAACCCTTTTATTCGTGAGAACTTAGGAACCTTTTGACCGAATTGTTCTTTTAAAAAAAAGACTTAATACACTAAGTCGTTTATATTTAAGACCTTTTGCCAAAAAAAATTTGAAAAAAATATGCATATACGAAATGTACAGATATGCACAAAAAGTGAACATATGTGCATTTCTGAAAAAAAATGTATATGTGCATATTTTGTACATGCATTTTTAAATATTTTTTCACAAAAGGTTTTATATATAAAAGAATTAGGGTATTAAGTCTTTTTTTCGAAAAAAAAATTCAGTCAAAAGTTTCCTAGGTTCTCACGAAAAAAAGGGTTCTCATTTGATCCTATATATATATATATATATATGGGAAAAGTGAATATGTGGCTGTTATATACCTAAGCTTAGGTGTAGAATCATCAAAATCTATTACTTTTCTTATAAAAAACTTGTATATTCATTTTCCTTAGTATAAGTAATCCATATGATTGATTATACAAAGATGAAAAAGGATTGTATGAGTCATATAATAGAGTGATTAAAAGTATCACCCCTACATGTGTCAGTGGTATAGAAATTGGTGCTCAGAAGAAACATCACTAAAATAGAAAGTAAACAAGTTATATTGAGTGGAAAAACAAATTGTGTACAACTATGGAGAACAAATTAAGTTCATTGGCCTTTTATTTTTGTTAAAAACGGGGATGTTTTAGTGGTTATACACCTAAGCTTAGGTATATAACAGCCACATATTCACTATCCCATATATATATATATATATATATATATATATATATATATATATATATATATATATATATATATATATATATATATATATATATATATATATATATATATATATATATATATATATATATATATATATATATATATATATATATATATATATATATATATATATATATTGGATTAGGTGTCTAAGCCATGACTTATAATTGTATTTATCTTGTTAATAGAAGCGAAGTCCATTTGGGTTGCCCTCATAGCTGGAGGATTAATGTATGGTTCAGTAGAGAGAGAGGTTGATTTATTAATTGTTTAATAAATCAATAGAAAAATAAATATATGGTTTATTAATATATTTAAGTGTTAATATATTAATTAGAAACTATAATAATTAATTAAGATTTAATCTAGAATTAATTGGATTTAATTTAGTGATTAAATTAATTAATTAAAGGTGCAGGGACTGACTTGTAATTATTCGATAGTTGAATAACTGGCAAGTGACAAGCCAGGGGCCAAAACTGGCGCCACCCTTGGGATCCCTCTAGCGTTTGGCGAAAACCCTCTCAGGGTTTTAGAAGCCTGGTCCAAGTGGCCAGTAGGCTTGCCCACTAAGGAGGCTCCTTAGAGTTTCAGCTGTAATCCTTGGAGGCTATAAAAGGAGGCACCTGGTACCTCCTTTTCTACGCCAACTTGAACGAGAGAATCTCCGCTGAACTGTCTTCTCCATTGCTTTGGGTGTGACTTGCATTTGAGCAGGATTGTTTTGCTGCTAGCTTTAAGAACAAGATCAAGAAAGGTTGTTTATTCTTATTTGATCTTTAGAAATTGATTGTTTCCTTTAGTTTTTAGTTTATTATCTTCATAGAAGAAAACATAGATCATATTAGGGTTGCATGTGAACCATAGGAATTTATTTGTTCATTGATTGCATAGAAACCCTTCAGTAATATCAGAGCTTAGGCTTGTTTTCTTGTGAATTTATATAAACTGCATGAATGATTCTTGCCTTGAGGTGTTTTGCGAAAACTCCTCTTAGAGAGGCTTCTTGGTCGACGGTTTGGCTAGGGTTTCCTAACCCTAGCCGCCATGCCCTATAGTCTCCTCCTTATTGCTTGCCTTAAAAGTATGTTGTTATTTTTGGTAATTGGATTAATTAAATAACTAGAACTCTTTTACCTGGCTTGTAATTTTCGATCACTATAGGGGCCAAGATAGAAAAATTAATTTGATTAATTTCATAAAATCTATCTTAGATTTAATTTGTTTAATTAATTGTTAATTAAAAGATCAATTAAATCAGCTTAAAGAATTAATTTAAATTTTCAAAAATCAGTTTAAAATTTGCGAAAATTAGAATTAAATTAATTCTAAAATATTTTAATAAGATTAAAATATATCTTAAATATTTATGATTAAAAGTTTATATATATATATATATATATATATATATATATATATATATATATATATATATATATATATATATATATATATATATATATATATATATATATATATATATATATAAAAGAAAACTGGTTAGTCTTACCGTTAGTAGGCCTCATTCACAAAACTGTCCTCTAAAGAGGGTATAAGGTGACTGCCTATAAAATGGTAGTCTAATGGGTATCTACCCTTACCCACCGTTCTCCTGCTCAGTCGAGTGTCGTTAGCGAACGGGTTTGATAGAACCGCTAAGCCTCTTAAAAGTATAATGCTTTAATTGAAAGTACTAGAACTATAAACAAAACCCAATCTAGTTACTTTAGGTTCAAAAATGTGAATTGGTGCTAATCCATTAAATTGCACATTGCATTTTGTGGAACGTTGGTGGAGCGTGTGTGGTTTACCGGCACGCCAACTCGGGTCCGCAAAGAGTCGTAATGGGTTTCTCGATTTTGTCATTATTGACGGAGCGTGTGTGGTTAACCGGCACGTTAATTAGAGATGACAATTGACTTCGAGAGTACCGAGCGAATTTGCATGGTTATTCACACCAGGTTTGTGATCCTCGGTATCCCAGTCACAAACAGCGGGGCATTCCCGAGATTAAAACATGCTATCGAACAGTTCGGTAAATCTCAATGAAACTAGGAATTCCATCATAATAAGATTATTTTCCGCGGTGGAATTGGCTGAATCGTCATTCGCCTACCTTATAAAATTTACAATAAAGATTACGACATCCCTATTCGATATTGTAGATTGTTATTGTAGGATCCTAGCCTTATATTTAGAGGTGAGCATTATTCGAATTAAACCGCAAAACCGCCCGAACCGAACCTTAAACGGTTTGCGGGTTCGGGTTAAACGGTTTGCGGTTCGATTAGCGGGTTAATTGACTTTCTTAAACGGTTTGCGGTTCGGTTAGTGACACGCCTAGGTCGTCGTGCGGTCAAAATAAAGAGAAACCTAACACACACACTAGCACAGTGGTAGTCAGGGTCGATCCGCAGGAGCTTCGTGGTTAGACCAGATGACAGATTACCAACTAGTAGTGTCATGCTACAGTCGGAGGACCTAGTTCCTAAATTCTCAACTACTCAAAAGCAATCACCAAACAAAGTCAAGCTAAGCATAAGCTAAACTCAACTCAAACAAACCTAGTTACTTTCTGAAATCAGAAGTGCATCTCTGAATCAGAAGCAAACAAAGGCATCTAAACAAAACAAACCAAAGAAGGCATAATCTAACCAATAACTAAGGTTCTGACTAAACAGTTACTGGCCAGAGTTCAATACCTAAGCTAACCTAGTTGGCTACTGATTTCAGCGAAGGAAAGCAGTTCCAAACAAGGTTAAAATGACATTCAAACACAATCCAAACAATCAAAATCAAACATAAGCATCAAAATACCGAAAAACTAAGATTACTTGTAACCAAATGCTTTCATTAACCAAAACCAAATTCCAAACATCCAAACAGTAACTAATGATGCTAAAACAGAAAACTAAAGTGCTCAAAGTCAGTGGTTGTCACTCCCAAAGACTTTAGCTACAAATACTACTTGCTACTAAAAGGAAATTAATTTCAAAAACATAAAATACCAATTGAGATGTTGCTGAAACGAAGTCTTGGAGTCAAAGAGCTTCAAGGTCGATTTTACACCCGGTCTTTGCTAGAGTTTTCGGCTGGAAATGCCTCTATTTATAGTTGCAATTTTCCCGAGGCCGCGCCGCGCATATGAAGAATCCGCGGCGCGCGTACTAATCTTTTTCCGTTTCTTCGGCATTTGAATGTGTTACACCGCCTTAAGCCCGCGTCGCGCATATAGGAATTCCGCGGCGCGCGTACGCATTTCCTTGATTTTTTCATTCTTTCCCATACTTCTTCCTTTTGCACTCTTTTAGTCCCTGTTTCCATTCTTTTCTTCCAAACAAGTCCTGGCACAAAAAGTGAGAATACCAAGATATATCTGATATAATTTCATCAAGAACAGGGCTCAACAACGCCTAAAATACTTGATATCACTAGGCGTTGTCAAACATCTCACACTTGTGCCTTGCTTCTCCCCAAGCAAGAGAGCTTTTAACAAATTATAATAAAGACTCAAACAATTTTTGACTGTGTTCAGTTTCAAAGTTTATTGCTCTATGAGTTAGAGTGGAATAGTTCACGAAAACATAATTGAATTGTTCTTTGGAATTCATGGCTTTCTAGAGAACCCTTGATCACAAACTTTCTGTCCACAATGGAGTGTACTTACTCATTCAGATTCTAAAGGCCATTAAGGAATTGTCCATGACTTTCAATGTTGTCCGTGTAGCGAGCTTTCAGAAATACCATCCCAGACCAGACGATCTTAGGTGGTAAGGTACATAAGTCCCACCCATTTTAGACATATCGGCTCGAACAACAAAGGCTACAGATTGACATTTCCTTCCTAAATTCCAATCTTAAAACAGCTCAATCTTCTAAACTCATAAAACTCAACTTATTTAACTAACTAATAGCATGATCACAAATAAACAGTATTTCTTGAAAAATACCAGTGCTATCACAATCACAAACCATTCATTTCAAAATTGCAATTTTAAAAATTTTGAAAAATATTGCTAAAAATTTGAAAATTGATCATTTCTGCAAAAATTTCAAACATTACTCTTTCGACCTTCCACACCCCACACTTAAAACCGTACAACGTCCCCGTTGTACAAAAATTATTTTTAGCATAAGGGAGAAAGAGTTACCCCTTTTGGACGATAGATTGTTTGGTGCTCAGTATCACAGGTATAATTGCGAACAAACGGATCATTGATCTCGTATTCCGGAGTTGTAATGTAATACCGTGTTATTAAATTTGAGAAATTTTGAGTTAATCTTAGTGTGATTAAGATTAGTTAAGTTGATGTATGGGTTTGGGTGATTAGAAACCCATTTGAAAGAAGTTTGAGCCTTAAAAATGCCAAAAATGGCTTACACGGGTCGTGTAAATGTTACACGGGTCGTGTAAATGTTACACGGGTCGTGTAACTCACGGTATTTTTATGTTTGCTGGTTACTGTAGCATTACACGGGCATGTTAAATTTTATACGGGCACTGTAGCATTACACGGCCGTGTTAAATATTACACGACCGTGTTACGCGTGCAGAGCCTTTTAAAGTGCAGAAAACCCATTTCGAGAAATAACATTTCATTTTCGATTTTGAGAGCTTCAAATGGCGATTTTGAGTGAAACGAAGCCTGGAGGTTCATGGGGAAGCATATAGAAGCATGATTCTAACCCCGTAAACGTGTTCTTTCTTCCTAATTTGTCGAGGTGAGTATCTCTCGGTTTTGGGGGTTTTCAACCCTAGTTTTTAATCTTCATGATTTTGTTGTTTATTGTTATATATGTTGCTAGTAGGTTGTTAGTAGATACCTTTAGAGTAATTGGTGTGATTATTGTTGAGTTTCTACGGTTGAATGAGTAGAACCGTGGATTTGGGGGTTTCGGTAAATATAGAGTTGATATTTACCGTTTATACTCCATTTTCCTCTTTTGATTGATATATCTTTTGAGATAGATGATATTGAGATGATTGTGGATGTTGAAGAATTGATTTAGATTATGGTGATATAACCAAGTCTAGCGAACAAAAGCCCGGTACGCGCAAATTGGGAGTTCCACGTACCAAGCCGATATTAGGTGAGTAGTTATAATTCATTATATATAGTTTGACTATATCTAAATTGAATTATGGTACATGTTAATTGATTGAGATACTAAGTTTTATGAATTAAACAAGGTTTAGAATTCACTGTTATATACGAGTACTTGGTTTGAATGAATATACTGAATGACTGAGATAATCACAGAGATTGAGTTAATACATATGTTGTACATATATGTGTGTTGTATTGATATTGCGGTAGCTTAGAGTTGAAGTGGTTATGTTAACTGTGGATAACAAGAGACGAGTTATAGTCTATACTTGAGCATAAGATTAGAGTATATGCTAGAGTGAGTGACTTAAAGAGTCTTTGAGTTTGATTGCTACAACCATGATAACTGTTATAATTGAGCATAATTAACAGTGAAATGAGTTTATACGAGTATGTAGGATTGAGTTTATGAGTAGTATTAGTTGAGATACTTATTTATTGAGTTGATATTACTACTAATTAGCTGGTGTTTGTAAAGCTAATATGTTTGCAGGTTTCAGAGTTTAGAGAGAGTGAATATTGCTAATGAGACTAGCAAAAAGAAGAATGAGAAGAGAGTTTACTAAAAGAGATTGTGGAGTATGATTAAGATTTACTCACTAAGCTTTATAAGCTTACACTTGAGTTGTTTATTGTTTTGCAGGTATCTGTAGCAGTGATAGGGGAAGGCATGTGATAAAGAGAGATGGACAATTTAGAGCCCGTCCTTTAGTTGTAATAGATTTATTTGTAATGCCTGGTATGTAACGTGAGGACCTTTTATTGTATTAAGTGCTTGATAACATCTTGTTTTTCCTGGATTAAGTGCAAGTATACCCATTTTAATGTATAATTATTTGAAAATTTTTGGGTGTACTTTGTATGAGAAACCAGGCGTTACAAGTTGGTATCAGAGCATGGTTTAAGCGAACTAGGTCTTTGAGTATAGAGTCCTAGACTTAAACCGAGAAGAGAGAGACCCCCTATCACATGCTCGAAAAAGATACTGCTGCAGATGTTAGTGTAAAAATTGAGAATAACTATTATGTTATATTATTATTTGTTATTATTATATTCTATGTGTGAATATAGATATGGAGACAAATGAGGATGAGTTGATAAATTGGTCATAGTTGGTGGGACCAATCTTGGATGATGAGATGATAAGGTGAGATTCCAGTTGAGGCAATATTCCAACTGATGATGAGAAAGAGTATGAGCATAAGCTGAGCATGAGCTAAGAGTTGAGATATGTGAGTGTAGTCGAGTACACTCAAGAGTTGAGATCCGAAGTATGTGAGTTTCAGCTAACGAGAAGACAATATTGTTGTTATGAGGTATGTAAGTAAATTTTACTTAAACATGTTAGTTGTAACGTGTCGCGAATGTAAGAATTGTTAATAATACATGTGTTAGAGAAATGCGATTATAAAGTATAGTAACCGGCATTGAGATGAGAATCTCGTGTCCATTTGATGTAAGGTTTACATATCACATAATGAGTGCGTTGTGATTTTGTATAACTTAGAGTATATGTGGTTATTTGACGAGTATTTAGCAATCATGGAGAAATGTGTATAATGAGAAACCCATCTAGGAGAAGTTGGATATTAGAAAGAGTATTAGAAACAATTTTTGGTTTCTACAGCATCAACACGGGTCGTGTTTGAGTGACACGGGTCGTGTTGGGATTACAGTAGCATATAGTGGGTTAAAATTTAGAACACACGGGCCGTGTTCAATGAACACGGGTCGTGCTGTACTTACAGAAGCAAACAGAAGAAATATTGTGGATTTACACGGGTCGTGTTGAATCTACACGAGCCGTGCTACGCGCACAGATCTGTTTTTAATGTGTGGATTTCTTTCATTTTGATATTGCATATATATTGCTAGTTATTTCACAGATATGACAAGATTTCTGTATATGAGTACTTGTGGTTGAGACCACATATTTTGTGGGACCACATGATTAGTACTTATGATTTATCAAAATGAATGGCTGAGATAGCCAAAAGAGTATGAGTTGAGAAAGATGGTGAGTGTGTAGTTGATTACACACTATAACTGATTATGAGTTGATATGCCGAGAGTTAAATTGTGTAGTTTGAAGTTGTCACATAATGAGACATTAGTGACAGAGTTGTCACAAGACACTCGAGTAACCACATAAAGAGTACCTTGTGGTTATAATTGAGAGAACCTAGAGTGGTTTATCTAGGCCTAATTAACCTAGAGATTGGGTTAATTACCTAATAAATGTGATTGAGACCACATATTCGGTGGGGTCACATATTGAGTAAATGTGATCGAGACCACATATTCAGTGGGGTCACATATTGAGTAAATGTGATCGAGACCACATATTCGGTGGGGTCACATATTGAGTAAATGTGATCGAGACCACATATTCGGTGGGGTCACATATTGAGTAAATGTGATCGAGACCACATATTCGGTGGGGTCACATATTGAGTAAGTGTGATTGAGACCACATATTCGGTGGGGTCACATAACGAGTAAATGTGATTGAGACCATCTATTTTGTGGGGTCACATATTGAGTAAGTGTGATTGAGACCACATATTCGGTGGGGTCACATAACGAGTAAATGTGATTGAGACCATCTATTTTGTGGGGTCACATATTGAGTAGTTGAGATTGGAACCACATAACGAGTATCTTGTGGTTAGAGTAGTGGGGACCTTTGTAACTCAAACAAAAGAAGGAGTGACGGTGAGTCTATATGGCTCGAGACCGTAGCGGAGACTCGCTAGATTCAAAGAGGAGATGGATTGAGAATGGTATAAAGTACCATGATCTGATTAGAGGACGGTCCGAGGTACCGCAAGATAACGATGAGTGGCGAGTTTAGAGGACAGTACGGGGTACTGTAAAATAGTGTTAAATGATGAGACCAAAGGATGGTACGGGGTACCAAGAGCTGAGGCAGAATAGTGCTATAGTGTTGTGCTTATGTGTAGACGAGCATATACTTTATGATAATGCGAAATAATGAGACATGTAGTTTCCTTGCGTGCGGATAGATATGAACGTAGCGGTAAGCTTGTGTGGCTTGAAACCTACGGGTTGAGAAGAGGATGAATCAGAGAATGAGTAACAGTATGGGAGTACTGTGAGATAATACAGTGAGTTATACTGTTGAGAAGTGATGCTATGAGTAAGTATGTTTGTAATGTAGTCGTGTTGAGAATGTGTGAGCTATGCAGTTATCGCGGTCGAAAATCAAATAGCGGTCACTGACCGCTATTTGAAATCGCGGTTCTCGCGGTGGTATAGCGGTGGTATAGCGTTTTTTTTAAATTACGTATAATCTTTATATTATAGAAATGATACATCTAGTTGGTTATTGGTATTCCATCATTTCATGAAAATCAAATAACAAGTCACCATAGTTGTAGAAAAACTAGAAAGTAATCAAAACACAAAATGGAAGAGCCTCTTGAGCAATTTACCAAACACTTGGTGTGCACCAAGACCAACATTTACAAACTGGAAAATAACCGGATACAATTCTCATAAGTTCTAATTCAAACCTTTACAGTTCACCTAAGTTCCAATTCAATTGAAAGTTGAAACGGGATCTGCAATCGAACCAATTATATTGAAGGTTGGAATCGGACCTATAAACTAGAAATCATGATTACACATTAAACCAATTCACGAATCAACTTAAACATTTGTAAACTGGAAATCCGAACTTGCAATCCAATCCTGATTAACGAACCTGCAAGCTTCAATACAAACTGGAAATATGATTAAACCAATTCACAATAAACGATCGGAGAATAAGCTTCAATGTCAGTCGGTACTTCGATCGTGAACGAACCTGCAATCAATCGTGAACGAACATGTAATCGTACCTGCAATCAATCGTGAACGAAACTATAATCCAATCTGAATTCGTGACCTGTTAACAAGAATGAATGGTGCTTCAATCGGTGTGAGCGGTACTTCAATGGAAAGTCATTCCTGCAATGCTTCAATACCGATACGATTTCCAAACGATTTCTAGTCGGCGGTCACAAAGAATCAATCGATCGTGGAATCCCTAATTGCTCGCTGCTAGTACATTCCAATCGATTAAGTACATATCAAACTCAAACCAGTCGGTTAAGTACATTCCAATCGATTAAGAACATATCGAACTCAAACCAGTCGGTTAAGTACAGTCACAAAGAATCAATCGGTCGTGGAATCAATCCAGTCGACCTACAACTCCAATGAAATCGAAAGAAGCAATCAGACCTGAGACTCACCCGCAATCGGGTTTGAATGAACGAATAGGGATGGTGCTTCAATCTGCAATCGGCTTGAATCAATTACATTCCAATCGATGGAAACTCACCTGCAATCGGGTTTGTATTCAAGTATTTAGTCAAGAACTAAAGAACGATGGAGACTCACCCCCAATCGATGGAGACTCACCCGCAATCTGCAATCGATGCTTCTAATCGCTTTGCTTGAAGTCGGAACACAGACCAAATAACTTTGAAGAAATGTTTAGACCAAATAAAGAAGACTGGTTTCTTTTGTGCTTTGCCTACGAAATCATCCCACATCGCCTCAAACAAAGAAGTAGCGAGTGTTCCCCATATTATAAATACTCAGCTAAGGGTAAGCCTTTAACTCATTAAGCCGGGTGTAATCGGGTTACTACTTGATATACTAGGCTTAGTCAAAAACTAATTTTTTTTACAGTGGTCGTGCCTAATAATAGGTGCAACCTAGTTAAAATATTTTTTTTTCAAATAGCGGGATAAAATTGCAATAGCGGTTTTTAAAATCTCGTTAAATAGCGTAAAATAGCGCCGCTAATAGCGGTTCCGCTATTTTAAAACGCTAAAAGAGTTTTTATTGCGGTCGGAGGGCGCTATACGCTATAGCGGCGCTATAGCGACGCTATAGCGCGCGATTGACTGCATAGTGTGTGAGATTTATTGCATGTTGCACGAGATAAAGTTGTATAATTATGTAATGAGTTAAAAAGAGGAGGAAAGTAATTGTGGTTGTGATTGATAGGATTCGTTCCTTAGCAATCAAACCGATTACTGCCAATGAGATAAATGTATGAATATCAAGATGACAAAACTATTATTCGTATAAGACGACGAATAGTAGATTTTGCTATAATAATGTTGAGTTATTTTTTTTATGAGTAAATTGGATAATGAGATATGATCCCATTGTAGAGATTGCGGTGTCAAATTTTATTATTTTGAGCCATGTGTAGAGATTTCGGTGGGTTGTATATATCACCTATTCTATGTCATTATGATGAATTGGAGATTGAGATGATAACAAGGGAGAAATGACGAGAAGAAAATCCTTACTGATAGTGTGTCAGAAGGAATATATATATGGTTGTGTTGAGAATTTATTTGACAATAAATTATCGAGTTTAATAGAGTAAATGATTTATTGAGAATATGATGTGGATTTGTCCATATAAGAGAAAATATAATTAGTGAGTACATCGAGAGAAACAACATGAAGTATGTTGTTAAATTGGTATGAAGAGGAGCCATTTTGGTGGAGGATTGTTAGTTGTATATTGGGTGAAAAATCTAATGTGTGTGTTGAAGTGGGACTAGAGATAAAAGAGCTTTCGGAGAAGTTGAAATCGGTTGTGGTGATGAGACAACTGAAATGGGTCTTACGTGACCAAAGTGTCGAGAGTTAAACAACAAGTTCAGAGAAGGCGTGAATGAAACTCGAGATTTGCTTATAATATTTTGTTAATTCTGGATTTTAAATCTTAGTGTTGATAAATTGTGTGACATGAGTGAGACATTTTAATGTTTATGTCTTTATGTTGTATGAGTATTTCTCTTACCCTGATCGCTGAGAATGTGTTAATAGGAGAAATTGTAACTGGTATGTTGGATTTGGAAGAATGAATTGAGAGAGTATGAGTAAATGAAATATGACAGTATGTACATGTCATATGAACTGACGAGAGGATAATATTATTATTGTACGTGATGTGTGATTGCGGTGGTGAGGCGGTTGTACAAACCATACCTATTCCAAGAGATTCCGAGGACGGAATCTTTTGAAGGGGGTAAGAACTTGTAATACCGTGTTATTAAATTTGAGAAATTTTGAGTTAATCTTAGTGTGATTAAGATTAGTTAAGTTGATGTATGGGTTTGGGTGATTAGAAACCCATTTGAAAGAAGTTTGAGCCTTAAAAATGCCAAAAATGGCTTACACGGGTCGTGTAAATGTTACACGGGTCGTGTAAATGTTACACGGGTCGTGTAACTCACGGTATTTTTATGTTTGCTGGTTACTGTAGCATTACACGGGCATGTTAAATTTTACACGGGCACTGTAGCATTACACGGCCGTGTTAAATATTACACGACCGTGTTACGCGTGCAGAGCCTTTTAAAGTGCAGAAAACCCATTTCGAGAAATAACATTTCATTTTCGATTTTGAGAGCTTCAAATGGCGATTTTGAGTGAAACGAAGCCTGGAGGTTCATGGGGAAGCATATAGAAGCATGATTCTAACCCCGTAAACGTGTTCTTTCTTCCTAATTTGTCGAGGTGAGTATCTCTCGGTTTTGGGGGTTTTCAACCCTAGTTTTTAATCTTCATGATTTTGTTGTTTATTGTTATATATGTTGCTAGTAGGTTGTTAGTAGATACCTTTAGAGTAATTGGTGTGATTATTGTTGAGTTTCTACGGTTGAATGAGTAGAACCGTGGATTTGGGGGTTTCGGTAAATATAGAGTTGATATTTACCGTTTATACTCCATTTTCCTCTTTTGATTGATATATCTTTTGAGATAGATGATATTGAGATGATTGTGGATGTTGAAGAATTGATTTAGATTATGGTGATATAACCAAGTCTAGCGAACAAAAGCCCGGTACGCGCAAATTGGGAGTTCCACGTACCAAGCCGATATTAGGTGAGTAGTTATAATTCATTATATATAGTTTGACTATATCTAAATTGAATTATGGTACATGTTAATTGATTGAGATACTAAGTTTTATGAATTAAACAAGGTTTAGAATTCACTGTTATATACGAGTACTTGGTTTGAATGAATATACTGAATGACTGAGATAATCACAGAGATTGAGTTAATACATATGTTGTACATATATGTGTGTTGTATTGATATTGCGGTAGCTTAGAGTTGAAGTGGTTATGTTAACTGTGGATAACAAGAGACGAGTTATAGTCTATACTTGAGCATAAGATTAGAGTATATGCTAGAGTGAGTGACTTAAAGAGTCTTTGAGTTTGATTGCTACAACCATGATAACTGTTATAATTGAGCATAATTAACAGTGAAATGAGTTTATACGAGTATGTAGGATTGAGTTTATGAGTAGTATTAGTTGAGATACTTATTTATTGAGTTGATATTACTACTAATTAGCTGGTGTTTGTAAAGCTAATATGTTTGCAGGTTTCAGAGTTTAGAGAGAGTGAATATTGCTAATGAGACTAGCAAAAAGAAGAATGAGAAGAGAGTTTACTAAAAGAGATTGTGGAGTATGATTAAGATTTACTCACTAAGCTTTATAAGCTTACACTTGAGTTGTTTATTGTTTTGCAGGTATCTGTAGCAGTGATAGGGGAAGGCATGTGATAAAGAGAGATGGACAATTTAGAGCCCGTCCTTTAGTTGTAATAGATTTATTTGTAATGCCTGGTATGTAACGTGAGGACCTTTTATTGTATTAAGTGCTTGATAACATCTTGTTTTTCCTGGATTAAGTGCAAGTATACCCATTTTAATGTATAATTATTTGAAAATTTTTGGGTGTACTTTGTATGAGAAACCGGGCGTTACATGTAACGCTACAGTGAACATGCCGGTGGTCAAGACAAGTGGAGGGGGCACGGTGACCCCACACTTGTCTGAGACAACTCCTTCTCATTTGGTATAACATGCATAACTCAACAAACAAATTACACAAACATAACAAATATATATATATATATATATATATATATATATATATATATATATATATATATATATATATATATATATATATATATATATATATATATATATATATATATATATATATATATATAAACATACAAAATATAAAAGTGTGTCATAGATTTAGTACATATTTTCTAAAAATAAAAGAAAAAGGAAAAATACATCAACTGCCACCTGGCGACCTGGAGGGTCCAGCCTCGTAATCGTGGGCTCTAACTGGGAATGGTCAGGGGCGTCGTCCCTGCTGGGCAGCTAGATCCAGAAGTACCTCCCCGATCCACTCAAGCTGATCCTCAATCCTCGTGACTCTAACCTCCAACCGGTGGATGGCCGCTGAGTCCTCCTGTGGCTGCGGCTCTGCTGGTGCTGCTGGCTCTGGTCTCCGGCGTCTCCTGCCGGGCTGAACATATGCCGGCTGGGGCGCCTGGGGTGGCTCTGTCAGTGCCCGGATGAACCGGCCCGGGCGCTGCTGCTCTATCAGCCTCATCTTCTCCAGAGCTCGCGTCGTAGTGCGAGATGGAGGTAAAGCAGTCAAGGAGGCAGCAACGGGGGCAGTAAGGATCCCGTATGAGCGGGCCAGGCGGGTAATAAAATACCCCTGGGCCAGAGGACTGCTGGCGGAAGCTCCTGTCGAGTGGGTGGATAGGGCAACTGCGAGGGCGTAGGGGAGGTGGAGGAATCGGGAGGGGTTGAGGAGAACCTAGAAGGACGTCATGTCCTCCCCGGACACCTTCTCGACCCCTCCCGCTGCATAATGGAGGTGGAGACGATACGGTGCATGAGGCGGTGGAGTGGGTCGCGAAGGTGGCTCTCCCAGGAGGTCCCTGCCTCGTAGATAACGTTGGACAGCGGTGCCCAAACCTCCATTTTGACAGACCTCTCCGGCTGGCCCTGAATACAGGCCCCGAAAAACTGAGTACAGTGGCGGTGCTGAAGATCCGCGGGAGTGTATAAGCCCACTCTCCTCCCGAACTCCCGGAGGTTGCACTCCCTCTGTGCACCTCCCAAGCGAAATTGTATAATCCTGGAACGTGGGTCTGACGCTGACAACGCCTAGTGATATCAAGTATTTTAGGCGTTGTTGAGCCCTGTTCTTGATAAAATTATATCAGATATGTCTGGGTATTCTCACTTTTCGTGCCAGGACTTGTTTGGAGAAAAAGAATGGAAACAGGGACTAAAAGCGTGCAAAAAGAAAGAAGTTTGGAAAAGAATGAAAAATCAAGGAAACTCGTACGCGCGCCGCGGGAATTAACCACGCGCGACGCGGGCTTAAGGCGGTGGAACACATTCAAATACCGAAGAAACGGGAAAAGATAAGTACGCGCGCCGCGGATTCTTCATCTGCGTGGCGCGGCTGCGGGAAAATTGCAACTATAAATAGAGGTATTTCCAGCCGAAAACCCTAGCAAAGACCGGGTGCAAAATCGACCTTGAAGCTCTTTGACTCCAAGATTTCGTTTCAGCAACTTCTTAAGTGGTATTTTCATGTTTTGGATTTTATTTGTAATTAATTAGTTTGGATTAAGCTTGGTTTTGTATCTTTGGGAGTGACAACCATTGATATTAAGCTTTGGCTTCTGTTTTAGTCTCATTTTGTTACTGTTTTGATGTTTGGATTCGAGTTTGGTGAATGAAAATCATTTGGTTACATTTAATATTGGTATTTCGGTGTTTCTATGCTTGTGTTGGGTTTTGAATGTTTGATTTGTGTTTGGATAATGTTTGATGCACTTCTGATTTCAGAAAGTGACTAGGTTCATTTGAGCTTAGCTTAGCTTGGCTTGAATTTGTTTGATTACTGCTTTATGGTATTAGTGATTGGGAAGGTAGAAACTAGATCCTCCGACTGTAGCGTGACACTACTAGTTGGTAATCTATCATTTAGTCTAACCACGAAGCTCCTGCGGATCGACCCTGACTACCACTGTGCTAGTGTGTGTTAGGTTTTTTTTTATTTTTGACCGCACCACGACCTAGGTGTGTCAAATTTTGGCGCCGTTGCCGGGGAGCTGTGTGCTTAGATTAGGTGATTTGTAGGATTGAGTTTCTGATTTTGATGTTTGATTTTACTTTGCTGATTTTTGGTATGCGTACATCCTTATGATGGGTGATTACATGTACCCAGATCAGTATGATTATTATGAAAATCCGGCCGAAACCTATTACGAGGATGATTGTTTTAATGGATCATTCGATGACAATGGATGGCGGATCGAGGAGTCATCTCAGCCTGAGAATTCTACAACTTGGGCCCAACTTTGGGTACTCATGTATAACAACTACCTCGAGCAGAAGGACCAGGCTGAAGCTCTTGAAAAAGTGAAAGCTTCTTTAGATAGGTTAGAGGAAAATTGGAAATGTTCACCACTTACGCCAGAACCGGAGGTGAGTGATGTTTATATCAATGATAATGTGTGTGAGCTTGCATCACCTGAATATGTGATGGAAGGGCATACACCGTGGGAAAATCAAGAGACCATTGAGATGGTCGAAACGGTTGTTGAGGAAGAGGTTGTAGGTGACAATGCTACCTTTGACTCAACAACTTTTGATGTTTTTGAGAATGTTGAGCTGGTGATGAGTGAATCTGTTTCATCATCAGACAATTTGGTTGATGAGGATGTTGTGGAGGGGACTGTAAGTGACAGTACAGATCCCAGCCCAACAATTCCCAAATTTGTTGAAATTGTTGATGTTTTTGAGGAAGGGGGTGTAGATAACAATATTACCCCCGACCCTGTAATTTTTGAAAATTTTGAGAAATTTGGAAGTAAGGATCTGATGATGGGTGACTTTGTACCACCATCAGATCAAACTAGTCGCTCACTTTTGGTCCCGATCCACCTGTTGGATGAGGATCAAGAAGTTGATGCCGACAAATTGATATTTGAAAATAATAAACATGATTCTATTACCACTCATGATCCATTCATGAATGGAAGATTAGATGTAATCAATACCATCAATGAGGACATATGGAAGCATCCTGATATGTTGCCTTCCGATTGGAAAATTTTTATTGGTACTGCAAACCAAAATTGCAACCTGAAGATAGCAAGTGGGACACTGGCAAAATAAGATATGCAAAACAACTACTGGAAGCGGCACTGGGCGCGCTTAACGTCAAGCCAGTGATTTTGAAGAGATATATAAGGAAGGACCGAGCTTAGAGGTTCAATGCTACTTCCAAGCACTCGCGGGAAATCATCAAAAGACGGCAGCTGGGTAGCAACAGGAGAACCAACAAGCCATTCGACCCAGGAAAGTTTGAAGGGCAGTGGGTCAGCGAAAGGACGGTGGAAGTAAAAATGCAGCAGAAACAAATGACATACGATCCACCGTAGCTGTAGTAGGAATAGCACGTCTGGCTGAAGACGTTAAACTTAGCGCTTGTTGGGAGGCAACCCATCGTGTCATCAGTTAGGATTTATATTTCTTTGAATTTAGTATGAAAATACATCAATCTTTTTGCAGGTATTAGTGGTCTAAAATAAGTGTGGGGTCATGTGAGAAGTTTTTGAAGACCGCGCCGCGGTTTTTTGAATTACGCGACGCGGGATCGTAAACCAACCCGATGCGCAGGGGTTGATTTGGTGACACGCGCGACGCGCAAAGCGTAAACCCGCGACGCGGGGAACGATCAGTCGGTTTTCTCTTTTATAAGGTAAGCCACGGCTCACACAAACCATACACGACTCGGAGCTCTGATCAACGAATTTCTCTTGCAATTTTTCTTGCTCATTTTGTTTCCACTGCCAAGGTACGCTATTCTAACTATCTATTACTTGTTAAAACTAGTGATTAGGTAGTTAATTTTAGTGATTTGCCCAAAATAGTTCAAAACTTAGAATCGCTAATGCTAACTCATAGGGTGTTTGTTTTGCCAAATGGAGACCCTAGATGAGTTAGTCGGCACCTAGGCCACCTTGTGGCATGATTAGATTGAGTTTTAGCAGGTTAAATCGAGAGTTTGGATCGGGGTTTAGAAACAGCCGCGCGCCGCGCCGCGCCCTGCTCTTGGGCCGCGCCGCGGTGCAGCAGGTAAGAAAAGGACTAATTTTTTTAAAAAAAAATTCTTTTGTGGCTATGTATCTTTTTGCAGATGATGTTCAGATTAGAGCACGCTTTCCTCCAGTTCCCCGAGGGACTGGCTAGCTCCGCGGAGTACATTTCGCGGAGGGACGCGTTGACTAGTCGCCGGGTTCTCGAGGCGACGGTCATTGACAGGGATATACTGAGGGATGCGGGACTATGGGGTGCGATCGAGCCATTCTTACATCGTACTTGGACTCACGAGGATGCTTCATTTACTTGTCGTGGCTAGGACAGAATTATGGCCACGGATGATGATATCGTCTACACCGAGCTGCTACTGGAGTTCATATCCACCATCCAGTTCGTACCTCGGGCGGGGGACCCGCGATCCAGGATAGTACGATTTCGCTTGGGAGGTGAGCACAGGGAGTGCAACCTCAGGGAGTTCGGGAGGCGAGTGGGGTTATACACTCAGGAGGACCTCCAGCACCGCTATTTCACCCGGTTCCTCGGGTCCTGCATTCAGGGGAGCCGGACAGGACTCCCAACATGGAGGTTTGGGCACCGCTGTCCAACATCATATACGAGGCGGGGACTTCCAGGGAGAGTCACCTTCGGGACCCACTCCACCGCCTCATGCACCGTATCGTCTCCACCTCCATCATGCATCGGGAGGGGGGCAAGAAGGTGTCGGGCAACGACATGACATACCTGTGGGTCCTCCTCGACCCATCCAGATTCCTCCACCTCCCCTTCGCCCTCGCGGTTGCCCTCTCCACCCACTCGACTGGCGCCTCCACCAGCAGCCCACTAGCCAGGGGGTATTTCATCACCCGCCTGGCCCGCTCATATGGTATTCTCACTGCCCCCGTGGTTGCCTCCTTGACCGCTCTGCCTCCATCCCGCACTACAGCGCGCTCTTTGGAGAGGATGCGGCTCATTGAGCAGCAGTGCCCGGGGCAGTTCATCCGGGCACCGACCGAGCCTCCTCAAGCACCCCAGCCTGCGTACGCCCAGCCAGGCAGGAGACGCCGGAGGCCAGAGCCAGCACCAGCAGCCCCGGCAGAGCCACAGCCACAACAGGAGGACCTGATCCTCCAGGTACTCTTGGGTTTGGCCACGCAGCAGGGCCGACGCCCCCGACCATTCCCAGCCAGGGCCCACGATCATGAGGCCGGACCCTCCAGGCCACCTGGTAGTGATTGATGTACTTTTTCTTTCTTTCTTTTTATATTTTTTGGGATATATGTACAAACTTATGACACCTCTTTTTGTATATTTTGTTCATATTTTATTTGTCATGTTTGTTTTAATTTGTTTATTGAGTTATGCATGGTATACCAAATTGAGAAGGAGTTGTCTCAGACAAGTGTGGGGTCACCGTGCCCCCTCCACTTGTCTCGACCACCGGCGTGTTCACTGTAGCGCTACAACTCCAGAATACGAAATCGAGGATCCGTTTGTTCGCAATTATACCTGTGATATTGAGCACCAAGCAATCTACTGTCCAAAAAGGGGTAACTCTTTCTCCCTTGTTTTGAAATAATTTTGTACAACGGGGACGTTGTACGGTTTTAAGTGTGGGGTGTGGACGGTCGAAAAAGAGAAAATTTTTTGAAATTTTTGCAGAAATGATCAATTTTTCAATTTTTAGCAATATTTTTAAAATTTTTTAATAAATTGCAATTTTGAAATGAATGGTTTGTGATTGTGATAGCACCAGTATTCTTCAATAAATACTGTTTATTTGTGATCATGCTATTAGTTAGTCAAATAAGTTGAGTTTTACGAGTTCAGAAGATTGAGCTGTTTTAGGATTGGAATTTAGGAAGGAAGTGTCAATCTGTGGCCTTTGTTGTTCGAGCCAGTAGGTCTAAAATGGGTGGGATTTATGCACCTTACCACCTAAGATCGTCTGGTCTGGGATGGTATTTCTGAAAGCTCGTTACACGGACAACATCGAAAGTCATGGACAATTCCTTAATGGTCTTTAGAATCTGAATGAGTACATACACTTCATTGTGGATAGAAAGTTTGTAATCAAGGGTTCTCTAGAAAGCCATGAATTCCAAAGAACAATTAAATTATGTTTTCGCGAACTATTCCACTCTAACTCAAAGAGCAATAAACTTTGAAACTGAACACAGTCAAAAATTGTTTGATTCTTTATTATAATTTGTTAAAAACTCTCTTGCTTGGGGACAAGCAAGGCACAAGTGTGGGGTGTTTGACAACGCCTAGTGATATCAAGTATTTTAGGCGTTGTTGAGCCCAGTTCTTGATAAAATTATATCAGATATGTCTGGGTATTCTCTCTTTTCGTGCCAGGACTTGTTTGGAGAAAAAGAATGGAAACAGGGACTAAAAGCGTGCAAAAAGAAAGAAGTTTGGAAAAGAATGAAAAATCAAGGAAACTCGTACGCGCGCCGCGGGAATTAACCACGCGCGACGCGGGCTTAAGGCGGTGGAACACATTCAAATACCGAAGAAACGGGAAAAGATAAGTACGCGCGCCGCAGATTCATCATCTGCGCGGCGCGGCTGCGGGAAAATTGCAACTATAAATAGAGGCATTTCCTGCCGAAAACCCTAGCAAAGACCGGGTGTAAAATCGACCTTGAAGCTCTTTGACTCCAAGATTTCGTTTCAGCAACTTCTTAAGTGGTATTTTCATGTTTTGGATTTTATTTGTAATTAATTAGTTTGGATTAAGCTTGGTTTTGTATCTTTGGGAGTGACAACCATTGATATTAAGCTTTGGCTTCTGTTTTAGTCTCATTTTGTTACTGTTTTGATGTTTGGATTCGAGTTTGGTGAATGAAAATCATTTGGTTACATTTAATATTGGTATTTCAGTGTTTCTATGCTTGTGTTGGGTTTTGAATGTTTGATTTGTGTTTGGATATTGTTTTGACCTTGTTGGAACTGTTTTCCCTTGCTGAAATCAGTAGCTAATTAGGTTAGTTTTTAGGCATTAAACCTTGGCTAGTAACTGTTCAGTAGAACTTTAGTTAGTGGCTAGTTTATGCTTTGCTTGGTTTTGCTTAGTTTGGATGCCTTTGATTGCTTCTGATTCAGAGATGTACTTCTGATTTCAGAAAGTGACTAGGTTCATTTGAGCTTAGCTTAGCTTGGCTTGAATTTGTTTGATTACTGCTTTATGGTATTAGTGATTGGGAAGGTAGAAACTAGATCCTCCGACTGTAGCGTGACACTACTAGTTGGTAATCTATCATTTAGTCTAACCACGAAGCTCCTGCGGATCGACCCTGACTACCACTGTGCTAGTGTGTGTTAGTTTTTTTTTATTTTTGACCGCACGACGACCTAGGCATGTCAGACGCCCGAGGTGCGAAGTGGATAGTGGATAGGAACTCCAGTAGCAGCTCGGTGTAGACGACGTCCTCATCAGTGGCCATAATCCTGTCCCAGCCCCGGCATGTGAATGATGCCTCCTCACGAGTCCAGGTGCGATGTAAGTATGGCTCGATCGCACCCCAAAGTCCCGCGTCCCTCAGAATATCCCTATCAATGACTGTCGCCTCGAGAACCCGGCGACCAGTCAGTGCGTCTCTCTGCGAAATGTACTCCGCTGAGCTGGCAAGTCCCTCTGGGAACTGAAGGAAAGCATGATCTAGTCTGAACATCATCTGCACAAAAAGACATAGCCACAAATTTTTTTTTTTGCATTTTAGTCCTTCTTCCCCACCGCACCCCGGCGCGGCCCAAGAGCAAGGGCGCGTCGCGGCGAGCGGCTGTTTGCAAACCCCGATTTAAAATTGCATTTTAACCTGTTTCAACTCGATCCAATCACACCACAAGGTAGCCTAAGTGCCGACTAACTCATCTAGGGTCTCTAATTGGCAAAACAAACACCCTATGAGTTAGCATTGGCAATTCTAAGTTTTGAACTTTTTTTGGATAAATCACTAAAATTAACCACATAATCGCAAGTTTTAACACGTAATAGGTAGTTAGAATAGCGTACCTTGATAGCAGGAACAAAATAAGCAAGAAAAATTGCGAGAAAAATTCGTCGATCAGAGCTCGAGTCGTGGTGTGGGGTGAGTTGAGTCGCGACTTACCTTAATATAGGAGGAAAACCGACTGATCATTTCCCGCGTCGCGCAATTGCGCTTTCCGCGTCGCGCGTGTCACCAAATCAACCCCTGCGCATCGGGTTGGTTTACGATCCGCGTCGCGTAATGGCGAAATCCGCGGCGCGGTCATTCAAAATTTCAAAACTTTTCTTACGACCCCACACTTGCCTTAAACCACTAACACCTGCAAAGATTGATATATTTTCCTAATTAATTCTAAGAAATATAAAACCTAACCTATGACACCATGGGTTGCCTCCCAACAAGCGCTAAGTTTAACGTCTTCAGCCGGATGTGCTATTCCTATGCCTATTCTACTTCTTGTTGTTGAACTCTTGATGACATTTGCTTGAATCCTGGTACGAAGTTGTTGGCCATCATTGACATGAGAGATGTAAGTTGAGTCATTCGATCACTCACACCGCTAATCCACTGTTGCTGAGATTCCAGGAGCTTAAAAACTTTTGCTTCTCGTTCTCTTGATTCCTTCTCATACTGCTGGTGTCTTGCCTCCATCATTTCCATCATGTCCAGCAGCTGCTTCTTATCGATAGAGGACAACGGGTGGTCCTTAGTTTCCTTTAAGACTTCTTCTTTTCCTCCTTCTCCTGTACGTGTCCATATTTTTTCTTTACTCTTAATCCCAGGCTCCATTAACACCCTTCTGTCCACTTGCTTGTCATCATCTTCTGAAGGTAATGATACAGGATTTCCAAACATGTTCAGTCTTCTTTTCTTTGTCCCAAAGGAGATGTCCATATCCCCTGTCTTGCAATCAATCACAGCACCGACAGTAGCCAAGAATGGGCGTCCTAAAATGAGTGCAGGCGCGTCGTCCAAGCTTTCATATTCCATTACTAAGAAATCCACGGGATAGAAGAAGTCCCCAACCTTGACTATAACATTAGTCAGTTTTCCCCGAGATACCTTTGTTGATTGGTCAGCCAGCTGCAATACAACTTTTGCTGGCTCTATTTCTTCATTCTTGTACTTATCGTACAGGTACCCTGGCAGTATATTAACACTTGCTCCCAATCCAACAAGGTGTTCCGAATGACCACATCTCCTACAGTAGTAGTGATCAATGGTGATCCAGGATCCTTTTCCTTTTTGGGCAGTGTCCCCAACAACACCTCACTTGCTTTAACAGTCAACCTCACAGTATCTGGTGTGGGCACTTTACTTTTCCCATTTCTTTCACACATTTCCTGAAGAATTCTGGTATCCTCAGGAGAGTCCTTAAGTTCATCCCACAGAGGTTGGTTTATCAAAGGCCCTATTGGTTTGGGTACTTACTGTTTCTTCTTCCCTTTCTTATCCTTCTATTTCTGCTTGATTCCTGCTACCGTCGATTGCTCCTCTTCCTGAACCTCTTTTTCTACTTCTGGTTGAGTTCCCTTCTCAACAGGAATTCCTTTTTCCGTACCTCCCTCAATTTCTGGAACTTTTTCTCCTTTCTCCAGATCCACTTCACTTCCTACTTCAAATAAATCTTCCAAAGTGACTTTTCGCCATTCAGATTCGACAGTGTTAACGTGCTCTTTTCCTGATCGTTGATTATGGGTTGGATTAACCTCCGTGGCACTTGGCAATTTTCCACTGTCCCTCTTTTGCTAATCCTCGGCCATTTGTCCAATTTGTCGTTCCATGTTTGCGATGGCTTTTGCATTTGCTTGAGACTGTTGCTGCGTAGTAGTGAACATCTCGTACATCTTGGCGATGATCTCTTCTTGAGTCCCCGGGGCATTGTTGGTGACATTATTGGGCCCCCTGTTGTTGTTATTGCTACCAATCCCATTTGTATTTCCATTATTGTTGTTGTTTGCAGGCTGATATGTTCTAGGCTGATTGGTCGATTGACCTTGGTAATTGTTTTGCCTAAAATTCTGCTGCTGTCCTTGATTATATGGCCTGTAGGGTCGTCCATTATTATGCTGGCCTTGACCCTGGCCATAAACTTGATTCGCTTCCTGAGTTTCAGGTCCTCATTGACCTCCTCATGATGGACTCTGCGGTCCATTCTGCAGCGTTGACATGAGCCTGTCAAACTTCTTATTCAGTTCACTAATTTCCTTCTTTACTTCCTTTTTCCAGTCAACATCGGCTCCCACTGCTGCTGTTGTACCTACAGTCTTCCTGGTAGAAAAATTTGCCTTGAAGCCATTGCTTAATTGCTCCAAGAACTGCCAAGCTTCTTCTGGGTCCTGCCATATAAATGTTCCACTTGATGAGGCATTTATCATGGCCTGATGCGTTTCACTAACTCCTTCAAAGAATAACTTAACTAACTGCCACCTAGGAATTTCGTGATGCGGGCAGGATCGTAACAACTCTTTTAACCTATCAAAAGCTTCGTGGAAAGCTTCTCCTGGCTTTTGCTGGAAGTCCTGAATGACCATTTTAATTTCAGTTGCCTTGCTTGCTGGATAAAAGTCTTGTAGGAACTTGGCCTTGAGCTGATCCCATGTGGTAATGCTGTTTGATGGTAAAGATGTAAACCAATATTTGGCCTTATCCTTGAGAGTGAATAGGAATAGTCTAAGCCTGAAGATGTTCCTATTAGTGTTCCTAGGGTTATTAGCATTGGCAATCGCTAAAAATTCGTATAGATGATTATATGGATCGTCTTGTTTATACCCCCTAAACTCTGGCAATATTCCTAACAACTGAGGTCTTATTTCTACTTGAGAATCAATGTTATCAGGAATATAAATTGGCGACGAATCATCATATTCCCTAGGCTGGAAATGTGATGCAACCGATTGCCTTCTCGGTTGTGCGAAATGTAAAGGTTGAACAGGATTACCGTAAATATGATCGTTATATCCCTGCTGACCTGGTGGTTGCTGATACTGTTGTGTCCTTCTGGGAGGTCCCGACCTCGGTTCCATGGTTGCTGTGGTGCTGGTGGCACCCATCCCTCGTCTTCCTCATCATATCTCTCCTCTGTCTCTAGATAATGGTATTGTGGCTGAGGAGGTTGTTGGTATTGTATAGGTTGTGTAGGTTGGAATGTGGGTTGAGGTTTAAAAAGAACTGGTTGTGGCTGAGAAAATGGTTGAGATGTTGGTGTCTGCTGTCTAGAAACTGGGGTGCCATCACGGGTCGGCTCCCCCAAAGACATTGCAGAGGTAAATGGATTGGTAGATTGTGGTTGTGAAACGGGTGTAAATGGTGGTACAGATGGCGGAGTGCATGATGGTATGGGTGCAGGGGCTGAAACTGCACCACCAGAAGCACTCGTGCTTCCGAACTGAAACTCTGACAATGGGGGAATAGAAAACATCCCCGTTGCCTCACCTGATGGTTCCTGGGCAACACTTACTGGACTACTACTAACCGGACTAAAACTCATAATATTCAAACGCCTACGAGCACGGATTTGCACGCAGTACGCTCAATCTCAGGATCAAAATGCAATGGGGATAATTGCTCACCCCTGCGGGTACGCATACACTAGTACACACGCCCACAAAACAAAAATAAAAAACTAACCAAATGAAACTTCCAAAAAATTATGAAACAAGTTCCTACTAATCACCTAATCTAAGCTCATAGCTCCCCGGCAACGGCGCCAAAATTTGACACGCCTAGGTCGTCGTGCGGTCAAAAATAAAGAGAAACCTAACACACACACTAGCACAGTGGTAGTCAGGGTCGATCCGCAGGAGCTTCGTGGTTGGACCAGATGACAGACTACCAACTAGTAGTGTCATGCTACAGTCGGAGGACCTAGTTCCTAAATTCTCAACTACTCAAAAGCAATCACCAAACAAAGTCAAGCTAAGCATAAGCTAAACTCAACTCAAACAAACCTAGTTACTTTCTGAAATCAGAAGTGCATCTCTGAATCAGAAGCAAACAAAGGCATCCAAACAAAACAAACCAAAGAAGGCATAAACTAACCAATAACTAAGGTTCTGACTGAACAGTTACTGGCCAGAGTTCAATACCTAAGCTAACCTAGTTGGCTACTGATTTCAGCGAAGGAAAGCAGTTCCAAACAAGGTCAAAATGACATTCAAACACAATCCAAACAATCAAAATCAAACATAAGCATCAAAATACCGAAAAACTAAGATTACTTGTAACCAAATGCTTTCATTAACCAAAACCAAATTCCAAACATCCAAACAGTAACT
Source organism: Cichorium intybus (assembly GCA_023525715.1). Taxonomy (NCBI): domain Eukaryota; kingdom Viridiplantae; phylum Streptophyta; class Magnoliopsida; order Asterales; family Asteraceae; genus Cichorium; species Cichorium intybus. The sequence continues at coordinate 58,180,980 of CM042013.1, read as the reverse complement.
AATGATGCTAAAACAGAAAACTAAAGTGCTCAAAGTCAGTGGTTGTCACTCCCAAAGACTTTAGCTACAAATACTACTTGCTACTAAAAGGAAATTAAATTCAAAAACATAAAATACCAATTGAGATGTTGCTGAAACGAAGTCTTGGAGTCAAAGAGCTTCAAGGTCGATTTTACACCCGGTCTTTGCTAGAGTTTTCGGCTGGAAATGCCTCTATTTATAGTTGCAATTTTCCCGAGGCCGCGCCGCGGAAATGAAGAATCCGCGGCGCGCGTACTAATCTTTTTCCGTTTCTTCGGCATTTGAATGTGTTACACCGCCTTAAGCCCGCGTCGCACATATATGAATTCCGCGGCGCGCGTACGCATTTCCTTGATTTTTTCATTCTTTCCCATACTTCTTCCTTTTGCACTCTTTTAGTCCCTGTTTCCATTATTTTCTTCCAAACAAGTCCTGGCACAAAAAGTGAGAATAACAAGATATATCTGATATAATTTCATCAAGAACAGGGCTCAACAACGCCTAAAATACTTGATATCACTAGGCGTTGTCAGTTAGCGATTTGAAAAATTTTAAACGGTGCCCTCCCGAAAACCGATTAACAATATATTAACTATTTATAAGATATATTAAATATTTATTTATCCAAATACCCTTTACCCCTAACTTAGGGCACGCATACGCGATCAGAGACTTCGTTAGTCGTTTCACTAGTTTACACACAAAACACACAGTAAAATGGCGATAAATGTAAATGCCGGTTGGTCTGTTCTTCAGGCCCCACTTCATCGCAGCTTCTCAAATCAAGATACGTGTCCTCCTATCCACAATTTCTCTTTCTTTATTCTAATTTTATCCCCAAATGGGGAAAACGGGAAAAATTATTATAAAAAAGGACAATTACATGTGCTGGTGTATCAATCTTTCGATTACATAACCCCATGTAATAAGCGTGGAGCTTTTAGCGAAATAGAAGAGAAAATGGAAGCTTTCATCAATGGCTTCCACTTCTTGTACTCTATTTGTATTCATATTCTTCAGCTACTTTTTGTGCTTGTAGATTTCGCCATTTGCAGAAGCAGCGAACAATAATGTGCATGTGGCATGTGCCAACAACAAACCAACATAAAAATAAACTTTGGGCAAAAAAGTTGGAGTACAATCACTATAAGATAGGCATTGCTTAAATGGGTTAAACCAAACCGAACCGCGTAAACCGAAACCGCCCAAACCGTAAACCGCCCAAACCGCTTTTAAACGGTCCGGTTTACGGTCGGTTTGGTCTTCATCCCCAAACCGCCTAACCCGAACCTCCTAACCCGCGAAACCGCAAAACCGCCCGTTGCTCACCCCTACTTATATTTATTCTTGGGTGAATATAAGGATTATTTTAATAAATATCTAATTAAAATTATCTTCTTCTTATTCAGATGTCTTCCGACCAATCCGTTCCCCACTCTAATCCCGGTAATGTCACCTCGATTCTGTCATTGTGCTCAAAGGTGACGTTAGACGGCACCAACTACAATGACTGGATCCGTAACATCAAAATGGCTTTAAGGTTTGAACACAAAGAGTATGTTCTGGAAACCGAGCTAGTTGAGGTTGACCCAGATACCGCTACTCCCGAGGAAGTCGCCGCGTACACTAAACACTCAGATGATGCGACCAAAGTGGCCTGCATCATGATCGCTACCATGAACCCTGAACTGCAGCGTATCTATGAGGACTATTGGCCTTACGAGATGCACAAAGAGCTCACGGAAAAGTTCCGCAAGCAAGAGCGCATCGAAAGGCGTGATGTTGTAAAAGCGTTCACTAACGGCAAACCTAAAGATGGAGAGTCCATCTGCACTCATGTCCAAAGGATGCATGGTTATGTAGAAAGGCTTAGGAAGCTGGAAATGCCTGTTCATGAGGATTTAGCTGTTGACATAGTGCTAAACTCCTTGCCTAGTTCTTATGACCAGTTCACACTGGCGTATCATTTGAACAACAATCAGGCGACCCTGGCTGAATTACACCGCATGCTTCGTACTACTGAAGACGGGATGAAAGGAAAAGGTCTGCTCCTTGTCAACTCACCTGTCCTGGCTATTGGATCTGGTAAAGGAAAGAAAAGGAAGCCCCCCCCCCCCCCCCCCCCGAAGCAAAATTGGAGGGAAAAGACTCATGTTGGGTCATCTAGCAGTGCCCCGAGAGCCAAGTCTTCCGGCATTCCACATGTCTAGAACCCTAAGGAAGCAGACTGCTTCTACTGCAAGAAAAAGGTGAAAGATTTTCCGCAACCGTGAACTAAATAACCTAAGTTCACATGCAACCTAGAAAAGATCTATGTTTTCTTACTTTGAACATGTAACTAATTCCTAAAGGCCAAACAAAAATAACTAAAAGAATAAATCAGAAAACTAACCTTTAGTTTTAATTTTGAAGCTAAGCAGCACAAGTGTCCTGCCTCAAATGAGATCACACCCAGGGAGCCAGAGGAAGGTCACGAAAATTCCAGAGAGAATAATAGAATGAGCACTCTATAATGAGGTCTAGGGTTCCCTATTTATAGGGAAACAAGAAACCCTAGCCGTCAGCCATTTTCCGGATTATACGTACGCGCGTCGCGGCCTTTACATTTGTGCGCCGCGCATCGCAATTCAACTATTGAATTTGTACGACTTTAATCCCTGACTTCCTGATTAATCTAATTAATGCCACAGAAATTATTCCAATTAATTTCTGATTAATTATTAATCTATCAATATAGTTTCTAATTAATATATTATCAGTTTAATATATTAACAAACCATATCTTTTATTTCTATTGATTTATTAATCCCATAATAAACCAACCTTTCTCTCTACCGAACTTTCTACCAAACCTCCAGCTATGAGGGCAACCCAAATGGACTTTGCTTCTACTAATTAGGTGAATACAAATTATAAGTCATGACTTAGACACCTAATCCAACAGTCTCCCACTTGGATAAGTCTATGACTATAATTACCAATTTAATCTCTGATTAATCAGCAAACTGTAGCTTCCTAGAAACTGCTGCCGAACTCTGACCTAGTCAGTTCTGTCCATAGATAAGTGATCAGATGATCCTCCGTCCAACAAGATATTTTCAGACATGAGACATGGATTGAGATCAATCTCTGTCTGACACTGTTTCCCGATTTCCGATTTTACTTATGACTCTCAGACTTCTAATTGAACTAATCAATTCAGTCCTGGCTGGCCAGCACTTCAGTCAACTTCAAAATCATCGAGTGGCCAACAGATATCTGTTTCCCGTCTGGGTCAAGGGACGAATAAGCTTCGACTAATATGTTATATCTTTTACCCGACAAATCACTCACAACAGCACGTTTTATAACACCGAGTTACCGATGCTTTTTCGTACTATCAATGAACAACCGCCTTGCAAATTATAACTCATATCTCTCCACTTTAAGACAATAAGATATTATCGTCTCAACATTGCTCGTGATATAATCCATGAAGCAATCCATTGAGCGCGGGTTTATCCAATACTCAAATCTTCATTTCCAAGTACTCATGAACATTGCAGCAATCTTATTGCTATGTCTAACTCCTTAGACAATCTACAAACCAATTCATGACAGTCTTCCTTCATACTTACTCCCTAAGAGTATGAACGACTGTGGATATTTGAATAATCCAATTATTCAGGAAGTAAAACATGCAAAAGCGAAACATAAAATCTGACTGGCAGCTACTCCTGCTTATTACCAAGTCTCCACGAGGTAATCACCAAGTCGGATTTATCATAACTATTATCGGTTTCTTATTCTCTTTTAAACTTTCAATTCAAGCCTTTTTATATCTATGTCTATGACTTTTTCACTATTTCTATGTATCCAAGTGTCTAACATTTATACACTTTATTACAAATGATCCTATCGGATACTCTTCCGATGAAATCTCAATTTGTCATTTTTGTCATTCTCTCTCACAACTCTATTCCGGTGATGTGTACCGTGACTGCCCATGGTTCTCGGATCTTTGGTCTACATGACTACACCCTAAGACAATTTCGAGGTGTCATGATGTGCCGGTGAACCACACGCGCTCCATCAGAAACCAAAAAAATTCTTTAACCATGAAGTCCTACAGCACCATGTTCTGGTGTAAACAATTATCGATTTGAAAACCCTTTCAAATCAATCACCCTAATCATTTCCCAATGATTTTTCACGTCTGTTCAAATGATCCATTTAGTATTCTCAGCCAGGTAATATCCAGAATCCAACTTACAATGCTCTAAGCATTAAGTCATCAGGATATGTTCATAACACTTCTGATTTGTCCAAGAGGTTCGAGGAACCTGATGTAATCTCATTCCAAGCCCTTTCGGAATCCTAAGATTACCAATAATCCTTGTGTCATGATTTCCGGAAACCATTTCCTTTCGGGGACTCTTTCTTATGCCTCTTGAATCCCATCAAGATCATATTCTCAACGGCTAAGTCAATACTGTCAGTCTCATCTATCTGATAGATGTCTATGTACTACGTGAGTATGATGCACCTTCTTTGTTTCTTCCATGCCAATTCATTACACTTTACAATGACAGGAAACTCCTTTCCTTGGGTTATGCATCTTGAATCTCATCAAGATCACATTGGCAGAATTCTGATCTATCTAATAGATATCCACAACCACCTGAGTATGTTGTATCTCTTAAAGTCTTTTATAGCGAACCGTTTCTTAATACAGGTCATTACACTTTGTAATGATAAGAGACGTTTTCTAGAACCAGTATGTAACCCACATACAGTGATAGAAGATAACAACGATACTCCCACTGGCTTTGACACCGTTATATGACTCTTTCGGACAAAATCCAGAACTTATGGCACATTTTGCGAAACCGAAATCCAAACCTTTCCGACATATCAAAGGAAATCTTTCAGGCTATTCACAAAATCCAAACCTTTTGGCCTATTTTGAGAATCTGAATATTCTTTCTTGCGAGATGCCCATGGGACGAATCCCGGGGCCATGTACCTTTTGTAATGGCATGCTCTATGTGAGTCCCTATTAGTGTGCCGGTAAACCACACATGCTCCACTAACGACTCACACTGTGCCACGCAGAATCCTCTCGGATTTCATCTTCTATTGAGACTACTTCTCTTGGAATCAATTGCTTGACTCCAAGTGATGATTCATTCAATCAGATGTTTTGTAAGTACATTTCTATGTTCCCTTCATTGATGATTCAATTACTCCCACTGGTTCCTAGACAAGTTGTAAAGATCAATCAAACTGTCACATAGACTGTGTCTCGCGGTAAGGTTCTCTTATTTGGCAGCAACGGGGCTCACCAATGCTTCCAGCAGTCGGATTACTTATCCGTACCATCTTTAGTGTTTTACCACTACTCGGTATATCACCCAAATCATAACTCCTTATGACAGTGACAATAACTACTGGTCAAGCGAAGAGAGGGTATGTCAGGTTTAACAGGAATCTAATTCTTGGTCAAGGCCCAGTGGTGACTAAAGGTTCTTTCACTTGGCTAATCCCTGAACTCATTCAGAATTATTCTAACTCCCACTGTTTCCTTAGAACTTGAGTTCTTTCTAAAAGTACTCTTCTTTCAAAGGATAACCGGAGTGGCCAATGAAACGACATTGCTGATCAGTTTCAGGCTTGTCATGAGATTCAGACGAATGCTACATGACCCTGGACTTTCTATGTACTAGTGGGACGATCCCAGCTTTACATTTCAGACAGTGTCGACATAACCTACTTAGTTTAAGATGTGGTCGGAATATGGCTTCTGCGGTCTGACTGGTTGAATATTCGATTCATTGAAATATTAGTCGGAAATGTATCCAGTGTATCTTATACACCGAGGATCAAAACTATTTCGATCAATGTTCCATCATCTTCCCTAATACACATTATAACCATTAATGTTCTAGGAAGAGGATAAACTGTGAAACATTTTCTCAGTCTATGTAGTCATTCAGGTTCTGTTGATCTTATACTTCCTTTGAAATCCTTGAACACTCCAAGGTTCCAATCAATCGCTTATTCCGATAAACGAAGCCATATTTGTCAAACCATTTGGCAAATATCATGAAGCATATTAATCGTGTTTTGTTCGAAGATTCGAGCAATACACGGTAACTTATGTGTCTGTTGCTCCAAATCTTAATACCTTTACAGTTCCATGTAAATTTATGACTTTGTTAATATTGTTCAAGACATGCAATCATCACCTGACTCCAAGTCAACTGATTCCAAAATCCTATCCATTGGATCTTTGGGCGATTCCTTTCTTGCCATAATTAATTTATTAAGCACTCAATTCATCATGTGACTCTAAGTCAAATGATTCCAAAATCCTGTCCAACTAGACCTTTGGTTGAAGTGATTCTCATAAAATTCACTTTAACAATCATAAGGAACACGATTCATAAATCCAATCCCATTGGATGTATCAACATTCATGTTATTACCATTTACGTCATCAACACATTCACACAACATTTCGAGGACAATTAAAACAATCATGTTTTAAAAGAAAAATATTTTATTAAACCAAAATTATCCTCAGAACAATATACTATGTGAATCCATGTCGTATGTATCTATAAACTAATAACAAGAACAAATATCTAGCTTAACTCAAAAACCGCACGAGCTCCAGATCCAATCCGAATATGCTTCTGTGCAACACCATCCTGCATCCTCCAGAGTCCGTGTATACAGAGCAAATGTGTGAAACACATCCTGTATCAAGGAAATGAGGATCAGGTGTTCTGAATTCTAAGATATTACTGAGTTTGCCAAACGGTTTGGCTTTAGAGCATTTTTCCAATCTTTCTGTGACTGTGTCCCACCTTATGGATTCCCAGTTTGAAACATCGAACAATCGGTCCAGACGATCTGGATCATTTCTTGATGCACCTTAATACTGGACTTAATCCTGAAACAGCTGAATCAATAGAACTATGCTTCTCCATGAACGACTCATTTAGAGTCGACATTGAATGCATTTCCATGATTGTCTTATCCGGTTACCCTTCCTGTTCATCTGGATGAACGGATCAGCGAGTCGAGCTAATGCTTAACTCCTGATCACAAGGGGAAACCAGTTTTATACTGTTCGCCTATGTATCCCTCAAACTTGGGAACATACAAACTGGTGCCGCTTCATTCTAGCTTGCAACTTCAAGCTCTTTGATGATCCTAGTTCGTTCTCCTTTTTCAACCAGTTCTCGGAACCTTTCCTCAACTAGCTGTGCTAACTTATCTGACCCCAGGAATTCTAAATCCCTGCGGAACTCGGGGTCAATGATCAATAGCATAAGGCAACAAACTTCCTTGGACTCAATAGTCAAGGAGTCATGCTCATCACAAGCTGTTGTGTGATGTCATGTATGGGAGCGGACACTCAGTCAGATATGGTTTGCCAGCAAAACTAAGAACTATTCTCTAATTGCAAAACCATATCACATAGTTTAGGCCAGTCAGCCTTACCATACTAAACAAGTTCTTTATGAAGCTCTCAGAAATGGGTGAAGGAGGAGAAGGAGGAGAATGACACTTTCTTCAGACATATATAAAATTTGAATTTATTCGTTTAATTCATCCTTTTAAATAATTACCCAATATATATTATTTAACAAGGCTAGGATCCAAAATACCCCAACTATGCTGTGAAGAGGGATGTCGTAGTCACAACACAGTGGTCATTAAGGTAGATAACTTTTATCAATTTCAGTCTAATGAAATTCCTAGATCTGTGAGATTCATTGAACTCTTCAATGGCATGTTTAATCTCGGATATGCCCCACCGTTTGTGACTGGGATGCCGAGGATCACAAACCGGGTGTGAATAACCATGCAAATTAGCTTGGTACTCTCGGGGTCCATTATCATCTCAAATTGATGTGCCGGTTAACCACACACGCTACATCAACAATGATAACACCCGAGAAACCCATTGCCACTCTTTATGAACCCCCATTGGTGTGTCGGTAACCCACACACGTTCCACCAATGTTTCATAAAGTGCAATGTGCAATTTCATGGGTTAGCATCAAATTCACATTTTTTCTAAAGTAACTAGATTGGGAATTCTTGTACGGGTTCTAGTACTTTGATCATTATACTTTTAATGATTAAGCAGTCCTATCAAAACTGTTCGGCTAACGACCCTCCACTGATCAGGCGAGCGGTGGGTGAGAGTGAACACCCATTAGACCGCCATTTTATAGGCAGTCTCCTTATACCCACTTTATAGACCAGCTTCGTGAATGAGGCCTACTAATGATTTGACTAACCAATTTATCTTATACATATAGTATTAACTTTTAATAATATATATAAGATGTATTTTAAACCCTTTTGAAATATTCCTGGTTTATCTTTTAATTTCCTGAAATTTACCTATTAAATTTCAAATTAAATTAAACCTTTAAATTCGATTTAATTCATCTTTTAATTAAACTATTAATTAAATTAATTAAATCTAGATATTTTAAACCTTTTAAAATATTTAGGATTTATCCTTTAATTTTTGAAATTTAACCATTAAATTTAAAATTAAATTAAATCCCTTGAATTATCTTTTAATTAAACAATTAATTAAATTAATTCAAATGTAGATAGGTTTTTCCAAATTAATCAAATCAATTTAAACCTATCTTAAACCCCTAATTATCGAATTCATAACAAACTAGGTTTAAGGTTATCAATTTAATTAAACAATTAAAGTTACCAAAAATAGAAAGCCTTCCAAAACCCTAATGCCTATTTTCGAAAATTACCAAGGGGTGGGGAAAAGGTTTCTAAAACCCAAACCCTAAATCCATATCAGGCCCAAAGAGTTTATAAACAATAAACCCTAAATATTAGGAAAACTATTACAACAATTCAATACGAAAACAACCAAATGCTCTGATACCACTAAAAGATTTTCCGCAACCATGAACTATATAACCTAAGTTCACATGCAACCTAGAAAAGATCTATGTTTTCTTACTTTGAACATGTAACTAATTCCTAAAGGCCAAACAAAAATAACTAAAAGAATAAATCAGAAAACTAACCTTTAGTTTTAATCTTGAAGCTAAGCAGCACAAGTGTCCTGCCTCAAATGAGATCACACCCAGGGAGCCAGAGGAAGTCACGAAAATTCAGAGAGAATAATAGAATGAGCACTCTATAATGAGGTCTAGGGTTCCCTATTTATAGGGAAACAAGAAAACCTAGCCGTCAGCCATTTTCCGGATTATACGTACGCGCGTCGCGGCCTTTACATTTGCGCGCCGCACGCCGCAATTCAACTATTGAATTTGTACGACTTTAATCCCTGACTTCCTGATTAATCTAATTAATGCCATAGAAATTAATCCAATTAATTTCTGATTAATTATTAATCAATCAATATAGTTTCTAATTAATATATTATCACTTTAATATATTAACAAACCATATCTTTTATTTCTATTGATTTATTAATCCCATAATAAACCAACCTTTCTCTCTACCGAACTTTCTACCAAACCTCCAGCTATGAGGGCAACTCAAATGGACTTTGCTTCTATTAATTAGGTAAATACAAATTATAAGTCATGACTTAGACACCTAATCCAACAAAAGGGTCATTGGAAGAGAAGCTGCCCCACGTATCTGTAAGACATCAAGGATGGCAAAGTGAAGCCATCACAAGCAGGTACATATTCTATATCTAATAACTCACCATCTTCCTGTTCTTGGGTCCTTGATACAGGATGTGGTTTTCATATATGTTCTGATTTGCAGGGCCTAAAGGAAAGTAGGGAGCTGGAGCATGGTAGATTGATCCTGGTCATGGGCAATAGGCAAACGTCACCTGTTACCAAGATCGGTGTCTATAGATTAGTGCTTAGTAGTGGAGTCTGTTTAGATTTACATAATTGTTACTATTCGCCTGATATAGCTAAGAACATAATTTCTTTTCATGCATTGTTCAGACAGAGCTTTTATTATGAATTTAATAAATTGAATGGTTCAATTTCTATTTTCAAAAATGATGTTTTTATATTTAATGTTATGCCTTGTGATGGAGTGTATGAATCTATTATGTGTGTTGATAATTCTGGTAAAAATGTTTTAGCTATTGATGCTTTGAGCGGTATAGAAAAGGCGTGTCTGTAGCACTGTCGCCTTGGCCATATCAACAAGAAACGCATCGCCCAACTCCAAAAGGATGGAGTGTTGGAATCATTCGACCTCGGGTCGGATGATGTATGCGAATCTTGCTTGCTTGGCAAGATGACAAAATCACCATTCAAAGGTTCCTTTGAAAGAGGTGAAGGTTTGTTGGATATCATAAACATAGATGTGTGTGGTCCCTTCAGAACAACCACAAAAGATGGCACGCGGTTCTATGTGACCTTTACTTACGATTTCAGTAGATATGGGTATATCTACTTAATCAAGAATAAGTCAGATACCTTTGAAAAGTTCAAAGAGTTCAAAAATGAAGTAGAAAATCAATTGGGCAGAAAGATAAAGATGCTTAGATCCGACAGAGGCGGTGAGTATCTTAGTATCGAGTTTCTCGATTGCCTCAAGGAATGTTGAATTTTTTCACAGTTGTTGCCTCCAAGAACACCTCAATTGAACGGTGTTGCTGAAATACGAAACCGAACCTTGTTGGACATGGTTCGTTCCATGATGAGTCGAGCTTCACTTCCAATCCATTTCTGGGGGTATGCCTTAGAGACTGCCGCCTATATACTAAATCTTGTCCCAACAAAGAAGGTTGCGAAAACACTGCACGAGATGTGGACGGGAAAAGTTCCCTTATTGGCACACATCAAAGTCTGGGGCTGTGAAGCTTTCGTGAGACGAGAGACTTCAGATAAGCTCGCAGAAAGAAGTGAAAGGTGTTTTTTCATCGGATACCCGAAACAGTCATTTGGATACTTGTTCTACAGACCAAGCGAGGACGTGGTTTTTGTAGCAAGACGGGGGTTCTTTCGAGAGAGAGAGAGAGCTCATTTCCAAAGAGGACAGTGGGAGTACGATCGATCTCGAAGAAATTCAGGAGACACCCGATGAAACAACCTTAGAAGAAACTAGCAACCAACATGAGGAAGAAGTTCCTCTTGGACCCACTGACATCTCATTGCCCCTTAGGCGTTCGGGTAGAGTTAGCATGTCGCCCGAGTTTTATGGTTTCCATATTACTTCGGACGGTGACACGTTGGTCAGTGATCGTACATTGACTAATTTGGATGAGGCAGCTAACTACCGCGAAGCAGTGGCTGGCCCCGAGTGTGCCAAGTGGAAAGAGGCAATGGACAGCGAGATTAAGTCCATGTATGACAATCAAGTTTGGAACTTGGTTGACAATGTACCGGGTTGAAAGACAGTCGGGTGCAAGTGGATCTTCAAGAAGAAGACCGACATGGATGGTAAAGTACATACTTATAAAGCTCGGCTGGTCGCGAAGGGATTCACTCAAACCCCGGGGGTTGATTATGATGAAACCTTCTCACCAGTAGCCAAGATTAAGTCAATCAGGATAATGCTTGCCATAGCTGCATTTCATGATTATGAAATTTGGCAGATGGATGTCAAAACCGCTTTCCTTAATGGGAAACTGACTGAGGATGTTTACATGAGTCAGCCAGAAGGTTTTGTAGACACAAAGCATCATGATAAAGTATGTAAGCTTAAAAGATCAATCTACGGGTTGAAGTAAGCATCTCGCAGCTGGAATCTCTGCTTCCATGAGAAAGTCAAAGAGTTTGGCTTCTCTAGGAGCGAAGATGAGTCCTGTGTATATCTCAAGGCTAGTGGGAGTATAGTCACTTTTCTGGTGTTGTATGTTGATGACATACTGCTCATGGGAAACGACATCCCGACCTTGCAAGATGTCAAGTCTTGGCTCGGAAAGTGTTTCGCCATGAAAGACCTAGGAGAAGCTGCCTATATTCTCGGGATAAGAATACTTAGAGATAGAAAGAGAAAATTAATAGGTCTAAGCCAGTGTACATATTTGGAAAAGGTGTTAAAAAGGTTTAACATGAAAAATTCCAAAAAGGGAGAGCTACCAATCCAAAGTAATGCTAAATTGAGTAAGACTCAAAGCCCGAGTACCGATAAGGAAATAGCTGAGATGAGTTGGGGTACCTTATGCTTCGGCAGTAGGATCGATCATGTATACTATGACATGTACTCGTCCCGACGTATCCTTTGCACTGAGCATGGTTAGTCGGTTCCAGGGTAATCCTGGAAAGGCACATTGGATTGTAGTTAAAAACATACTGAAGTATCTGCGAAGGACAAAGAATATGGTATTAGTCCTTGGTGGCAGTGATGACTTGAAAGTGAGTGGATATACAGATGCCAGCTTCCAGACAGACAGGGACAGTGGTCGGTCCCAGTCGGGCTGGGTATTTCTTTTAAACGGTGGAGCGGTCACTTGGAAAAGTTCCAAGCAGGAAACGGTGGCTGATTCAACGTGCGAATCAGAGTACATTGCAGCGAGTGAAGCGTCTAAGGAAGCGACTTGGATGAAGAACTTTATCGGTGACCTTGGAGTTTTCCCGAGCATTCAGGAGCCGATGGAACTATTCTGCTATAATGAAGGAGCCGTCGCTTTGACAAAAGAACCGCGAGACCATGGAAAGTCCAGGCATATCGAAAGAAAGTACCACTATATTCGACATCAAGTAGAATAAGGTCACTTTCTGGTTAAGAGAGTATCATCAGAAGACAATCCTACTGATCCTTTGACTAAGGCACTAAGCAGGATCAAGCATAATCAGCATGCTCGGAGCATTGGTCTGAAGGATGATATTAGGTTCAGTAATTAGATAGATTTGAAACTTGTAAACAGTATAAATGTAATTGACTTGGTGATTTTATAATTAAGATTTATAAATGAGTATTGTTACTACCTTTGTCAATTGTTTATTATTGTGTTTCTATATTTGCATGTTTGACCTTCCTAAATAATTAGATTATTTGAAATTCCACAGTCAATCACACTGTTAGGGAGTAAGTGTGAACAAAGACTGTCATGAATCGGTTGTAGATTGTCTAATGAGTTAGACATTGCGGTAAGACTGCTACAACATTCATGAGTACTTAGAAAATAGAGATTTGAGTATTGGATAAACCCGTGCTTAACAGATTGCTTCATGGATTACATCACGAGCAATGTTAAGACGATAATATCCTTTGATCTTTAAGTGGAGGGATATGATCTACGATTTGCAAGCCAGTTGCCCATTGATAGTGCGAAAACGTGCCGGTAACTTGGTGTTATAAAACGCACTGTTGTAAGTATTCTAACTGGCAAAAGATACAGACATACAAGTCGAAACTTATCCATCCCCTGACCCGATGGGGAAACAGATATTTGTAGGCCTCTCGATGATTTTGAAGTTGACTGAAAGTGTTGGCCAACCAGGACTGAATTGAAGTGTTCAATTAGTAGTCTCAAAAGTGATATGCAAATCAAAAATCGAGAAACAGAGTTTCAGACCAAGATTGATTTTAATCCATGTCTAGAGTCTGAAAAATATCTTGTTGGACGGAGGATCATCTGATGACTTATCTTTGGATAGAACTGACTGAGTCAGAGTTCAGGACAGTTTCTGGGAAACTGACATTAATCAGAAGATAAACAGACAATTAAAGTCATAGACTTATCCAAGTGGGAGACTGTTGGATTAGGTGTCTAAGCCGTGACTTATAATTGTATTTATCCTGTTAATAGAAGCGAAGTCTATTTGGGTTGCCCTCATAGCTGGAGGATTAATGTATAATTGTATTTATCTTGTTAATAGAAGCGAAGTCCATTTAAGTGTTAACATATTAATTAGAAACTATAATAATTAATTAAGATTTAATCTAGAATTAATTGGATTTAATTTAGTGATTAAATTAATTAATTAAAGGTGCAGGGGCTGACTTGTAATTATTTGATAGTTGAATAACTGGCAAGTGATAAGCCAGGGGCCAAAAGTGGCGCTACCCTGGGGATCCCTCTAGGGTTTGGCGAAAACCCTCTGAGGGTTTGAGAAGCCCGGTCCAAGTGGCCAGCAGGCTTGCCCACTAAGGAGGCTCCTTAGGGTTCCAGCTGTAACCCTTGGAGGCTATAAAAGGAGGCACATGGTACCTCCTTTTCTGCGCCAACTTGAACCAGAGAATCTCTGCTGTCTTCTCCATTGCTTTGGGTGTGACTTGCATTTGAGGCAAGATTGTTTTGCTGTTAGCTTCAAGAAAAAGATCAAGAAAGGTTGGTTATTCTTATTTGATCTTTAGAAATTGATTGTTTCCTTTAGGTTTTAGTTTATTATCTTCATAAAAGAAAACATAGATCATATTAGGGTTGCATGTGAACCATAGGAATTTATTTGTTCATTGATTGCATAGAAACCCTTCAATATATATATATATATATATATATATATATATATATATATATATATATATACATATATATATATACATATATATATATATATATATATATATATATATATATAGGGAGGGGATCAACATAGAACCCCATTTTATGCATAGAACCATAGAACCCACTTTTAAGCCATTTGATCAATTAATCAATGGATATGATTAAAAGGGTGCACATAAGATCATGCACACTAGTCCATGGAATTACATACTGGCAAGGGTACAATGGGGATTATTCACTACCACAAAAGTGATCATCACGTGAAGAACAGATGGGAATCGATAGCAAGATCTCATTCTGATTCAATTTCCATTTATTTCAGTTACCATTCTAATTCAAATCAACAAAGCAAATCATGGAACCTGATATCTAATCACATATTATCATGTATCAGTTCCAATTAATCATATATTCGATCCTATTGAAAAATTCTGGCCATATCCCATCGACTCTTGCTATCAAAAGGATTTCTGTCATCTGTACTTGTGATAACTTCGAATTGAATCCAGAAATCGATTTTGATTGTATCTCTTCTGCCTGGATTGATCGACTTAGGTGAAGGCGATTCCAGAAATCAATTTGATTTCAGAAATTGAGATAAAAATCACATCCACCTGCTACTGTCGAGATTGAGAACGAGATAAAAGTCACCTCCACCTGCACCTGCTACAATCGAGATTGAGAACGAGATAGAGATCGAGACAGAGGGATCAAGGAAGAGAAAGAGAGAGAGATCGAGACATATGGATTGATGCAGAGGGACACAGAGACAGAGATAAATCTGTGTTTTTCTATGTTTAGTAATGAACATGAATGGAGTTTCTTAGTTTTTATAAATGTTCATTCATGTTCACTACTGAATAATCGAGATCGAGAATCAAAGAGAGAGAAAGATAGAGATCAAGACAGAGGGATCGAGGAAGAGAAAGAAATCGAGATCGAGATAGATGGATCGATGAATACATGTTCGCAAATGAACATATGTTCAATAATGAACATTTGTTCATTAATGAACATGTGTTCATCCATTAAGATTATTCATTTTTGTTCATGTTCTTAACATCGACCTACTACTTTTCTCCTATCATTATAATGTCATTTTTAACTGGTATCATCGTTCTATGATATTATGTTCATGAATGAACATATGTTCACTGATATGTTCATTAATGAACATATGTTCACTAATGAACATATATTACCAATACTCTGTAAACATAATAATCAAATGAAATTAGGTTGTTCTGTTTTTAAGAAGCATCAAAATCGGTTTGTTTGTTGATCGAATTTCTGGAAATCGATTTGAAATCCCTTGGCTTGATCTCCGTTTTGGTCGTAATCTGTGGATACCGTTTTGGTCAGGAGCGAAATCTTGATTATGAGGTCGTGATTTTGATTCAATTATTCGTGGTTTTTTATTACTATTCAGCTAAGAAATTAACAGATTTTCCTATTATTAGTCAACGATTTTGGTTTCCTTTTTTAATTAAGTAGTTGTTAAATGACGATCATAACCCTAGCCCTCATTATTTGATCTAATGATTGATAAGGTGGTTCTATGGTTCTATGCATAAAAATGGTTCTATGTTGAACCCACCCTATATATATATATATATATATATATATATATATATATATATATATATATATATATATATATATATTAGTTTTTAAAAACAATTACGAAGTTACTTTACGAGCAAAGCAATTACTTAGTGACAATTTAGATTTTAAAGTATCAAACTTCTCTAGTTCTTTTATACATTGTTTTGAACTTCATATTAGTTTGTGTTCTTGGTATATATTATTACTAACTTGTACCAACCAAACTATTGGTAGCCAAACAAGTTGTCACTTAATATATTTTGGCTGGTATTGATAGCAAAATTTGTATATCAACGTTAGTTGGTACGATATCATGTTCACCCTTTCTACGAGCTATCTCTATTGAGGATATTGGTTAGTGATATACATCAAGAATTCTGTTGACACCGCCTAAAAATACCAAAAACCATGGTTTGTCACATATGATAATCTAAGAGTTGAATATAAAAGCATTTACTTAGGCCCTAATACCAATTGGTGACGTTTAGTCCTGTAAGTAAAGACTAGTAGACACAAAATATAAAAGACAAAACTATAAACAACCAAAATAAACAAGAACGATAAATAAAGTATGGAAATAATATGACTAATATGGGAAGAGATACCACTTGGTTAATATGACTAATACTTAGACAATTACAAATGGGACCTAGATCACATAGCTATAGTGAACGCTAGTAAGGTACAAAAGGAACAATAAAAGATACCTAACAAGTGCTAGTACAATCTGAGAAACATATAGTACCACTCACTTGAGATCAATTGGATCATGTCCCTAAAAGCAACCATATCGTTGGCCTCCAAGTACACTTATAATGCTTCGTAATGAGCATGTTATTACTTCATAACACTCACTCTTCATATTCATTGTATCTTCGAATCTCAGGATAAATATTGATCATTGGTCAGTTTTTAAAAATCAACAAAAAAATATAACCAAAATGCTTAAGTCAATGAAAGAATGTAACAGTGATATTAGCATCAAAATCAGTTAGGAGAGACTCCCCTATCTTATTAGCTTGCACCAAAATTACAAATTCCTCTCCTACAAGTCCTAACCCCATTTCAAAGTGAACTGGCAGATAATATTTCTTTCCGGTGATTAAGGTACTTAATTATTGTAAAAAATTTCTTTGTTTTCTCTCGGAGCGTCTTTTTTCTTTTGTGATTTGTTGCTTTAATTTTTATCCTTTTTCCTTTTAATTGTTATTGAAGAATATCATTCTTCTTTGCAAGGTTGGAATGTCGTGTTTTATATATATATATATATATATATATATATATATATATATATATATATATATATATATATATATATATATATATATATATATATATTCCATCCATATGAATAGTGCACTAAAATTTAATTTGAGCTCCTCTGTTATACACGCTGAAGATGAGGGGATTATCTTCTATCTTCTATCTTCTATATCTTATAATAAAGGCCATCAAAAGCAATATCATTTAAGATAAATAAATTTTATTACATCATATTCATTTGAAACTCTTATAATTTTTCAAGTTGAAACTAATTAATCACTATTACTAAAGAGTTTTTTTAACTTATATCTTAAAATATATTATTTTTGATACTTAATTGTATAAAAGGTTTATATTGTATTAAATGTTTATTTTAATACTGAAACTTATTAATTTCGTTGCTTCTTCTTGGGATCCTGATATCCCCGGCCATCATATGTATAAGATTTTCCAAAACCTGAAAAATTTGAAAGCGCCTTTGCGTAAGCTGCTCCGTAGTCAGGGAAACCTCTTCTCTAAGGTTATCTCTCTTCGTACTGAGTTTGATAGAGTTCAAATTGCTCTGGATCGGGACCCTTCCAATAGGGCTCTCCGTGACGAACAATGCAGGTACCTTTTCGCTTATAATGAGGCTTGCCTGGATGAAGAGAGGTTCCTGAAACAGAAGGCTAAGGTTGACTGGCTTAGGAAGGGTGATAAAAATTCTGCTTTCTTCCACAAGTCTGTTAAAAGCCGTAATTCTCGCAATCGTATCGACTCCATCCAGGATGCCCAGGGCAACTGGATCTCTGGGGATGCCCTCCCCAATCTGTTCGTCTCCCACTTTCAAACTTTTTTGGGCGCAGCCCACCCATCCCTTGCTATTCGTGACCCGTGTTCCCTCTTCTCTAATAAGCTCTCCCCTCTTCAGTCTGCCGCCATGCTTACTCCTGTTACGGATGAGGAGGTTAAGTGCGTCTTATTCTAGATGGGAGATGATAAAGCGCCCGGCCCAGATGGTTTCACGGTTAAGTTCTTCAAGTCTGCTTGGGATATCGTGGGGTCAGATGTCTGTTCGGCGGTTAAGGAGTTCTTCTCTTCTGGTAAACTCCTTAAATCCCTCAACAACACCGTGCTTGCTCTCATCCCTAAGGTTGACTCACCATCTAAAGTCACTGATTTCCGCCCCATCGCCTGTTGTAACGTTGTCTACAAATGTATCAGCAAGATCATTGCAGATCGTATCAAGAACCACCTATCTTCTCTCGTTGATGAAAACCAATCGGCTTTCATTCCAGGGCGCCTTATCACTGACAATGTTCTTCTTGTCCAGGAGCTCATACGTGATTATCATTGTCATCGTAGTCCCCCCAGGTGTGCGTTTAAAGTCGATATCCAAAAAGCTTACGATACGGTTGACTGGTTTTTCCTTCGCACCATCTTGTTTGGGTTTGGTTTCCCCATTCGTATGATTGACTGGATCATGACGTGTGTCTCCACTGCTGCTTACTCTGTGAGTATCAATGGTAATATGCACGGATTCTTCG
Organism: Cichorium intybus; assembly: GCA_023525715.1. Classification (NCBI taxonomy): domain Eukaryota; kingdom Viridiplantae; phylum Streptophyta; class Magnoliopsida; order Asterales; family Asteraceae; genus Cichorium; species Cichorium intybus. Next base: position 58,162,131 of record CM042013.1, on the reverse strand, counting down.
ACGGTCAAAGGGGCATCCGTCAGGGTGATCCCCTCTCTCCCTATCTCTTCACTCTTATCATGGTGGTGCTTAACCTTATCATCAAAAGAAACATCTCTGACTCCGATTGTTTTAAATTCCATCGGCAATGTGAGGAACAAAGTATCACCCATGTATGCTTTGCCGATGATCTTCTTCTCTTCTGTCAAGGCGATAGATCTTCGGTCCGTGTCATATTTGACTCTCTTGTTGAATTCTCTAGGGTCTCTGGGCTCCACCCTAATGAAGCGAAAAGTGAAGCCTTCTACTGTAATATTGGTGAGAGGCGCAGTGTAACGACCCAAAAATCTTGAATTTATATTCGAGAAAATAAATAAGAGAAATGTTAAAATATATTGAAAGTCTTAAAATAATTTATTGGGAATTATAGCAAAATTTCCAAGAAGTTTGGAGAAAAATGGTGAAAAAGGGTAATTTGGTCATTTTACCATAAGGAGGGTAAAATGGTCTTTTGATCCGCTAATAAGACCATTATGTAAGATAATATGTACTTGTGAAACAATAATGTAAGAAATAAAAGTTTATGTAAAATTTGGAGTTTTGCCGTGTGAATAGTGAAATTTGACCAAAAAGGGCAAAACGGTCATTTGACATGAAAATGACCAAAAATGTTAAGAAAATGACAAGTTGGAAGTTAATGGAACATTGTTGCAAGATTATGGGTCTTAGGACCATTTTTGTAGAAAAGCTAGAAACCAAGGGACTAAAGTGCAACTAAATTATAAAAATTTTAAATATAAAATAAGAGAGTTATTACTCTCTATGTTCAGAAATCAGTGGAATTTTCCAGAGAAGGCTAGAGAGAACGAGAGGGAGAGCACGGGAGGAGAAGAAGGCTTGGAAGTTCTTTAAAGGAATCAAAGGAAAAAGCTTTGGAATTACTAATTCCAAGCTCTAAGAGGTAATAATCTAGTCTTTGAACTCAAAATCTTGAACGGGAATTGATTCTCAACTTCTGATTTTCCAGAGATCATGAGTCTAATGTTATCATCTTGCTCAGAATCATCAATTTCACATGTTCTAGTAGTTGAACATGTTGAAATTCAAGAAATGGTGATTTTGCCCAAGAACCCTAATTCATGGGTTTGCAAGATCAAAGCTAGTTTTTATGGTTTTTCTAAGTCCAAATGATCACTTAGGATGTATTAAGACAATCCTAAGTGATTAATTTCAGAAATTTGGATTTTTGGACCAAAAATGTCAAAAACGGGTTTTTGTGGAATTTTGAAGGAATCAGTGATTCCATGCTTAAAAGACTTGTTTCAAAGATGGGTTTTGGTCCTGAAATGAGTCTAAAACGATTAAGTAGGTCATAAAGAACTTAATATGTGAAACTAGTGAAATATTGGACAAAAATCGGACTGCTACAGTGCAAAGCCGAGGCAAGAAAATGTTGCCCAGAAAGAGCACGGGTCGTGCTCTTTTGGCACGGGTCGTGCTCCCCCTGCACTTCAAAGTATGTTGCTATTTAATGCATGCACGAGTCGTGCTCCCTCTAGGCTTAATTTTGCACGAGTCGTGTGTTTAATCAGGGACTTTTAAAGTTTGGAATTGATGCTAGACATGTCCAAATGACTTCAAACTTTAAATACAAGTCCATGATGGTATGAAAAGTCCTGGAAAAATATGAAATTTAGAATACGACTCTCCGAGGGCACTGTAGAGCAATACGTGTACACCGGAGATATATAAAATGAATATGAAAACCGTTTTTAAGGATTTTATCCAACCATGATCTATACTAGTATCATAAGGACTCTAATGAGTTGTAGAATCAGTTATAATGAATATTAATGTATAACATGTAATTATAGGTTCGTGACAAATGATCATTGGATCAAAAGAGTATATATACAAGGAATGTGTAGCCAAACTACTAGCAATACATGAGGTGAGTACATGCAGTATTTTTACCCATTCTGGGGTACATGGCAAGTAAGTATTTTCATGATTTCTTATAAAATCTTTTTATGTGACATTATATGCAAGAGTACTATTATCAATTCGTTTATGAAAGTATAATGCTATGTTTGAAGTTATGTTTTGAACTATAAGTCAAATTAAATGATAGTATATTGGTCTATGAACCAATTATGTGAAAGTATGTTTTGGTCTAAGAACCAAATTATGTGAAAGTATATTTTGATTACAATTATATGTGTTTTTAAATATGAATGGCATATAGCCACAAGATGTGTAAAAAAGTATGTTTTGGTTACAAAGTGTATATATTTTTTAGTATGAATGGCATATAGCCATAAAATGTGGAAAGCATGTTTTGGCATAAAGCTTAGTATGTTAGAAAAAAAATATGTTTTAAACGTATGATTATTATAAGATGAAAGCTATACTTGGCATATAGCCATAAAGACATAATATGATGAAGTTTGGTACCTAGCCACAAGTTATGTATATGAGAAATGTTTAAGCAAGCAGCAAGTATTTTTTTTATGACTGGTAATTGTAGCAAGCAGCGTTAGTAAAGGAACTATGTTCCAACCTACCCGGGTTAGGTAAGGGATCTACTGGGGGCAAGCCCCATCGCGAAGTAGATTGCCTCAGCACTTCTATGGTAAGGATTGATCCGTTCTTTCTAGCCATAGAGACTTGGGGTATCACTTATAGTGATTAAAGCCCTAAGTATAAAAATCCAGCAAGCTTATAAAACCAGTCAAATAAAGTAAGAACAATGTTATTTTCGTAAAGTATGTCAAAGATGGTTTACTTGAAAAGTACAGAGTTGTACTATGTTTTTATTATAAAGTTTTGAAAGATGTTATTTTTGTGGAGAAGGTTATGAAATGTTTTCAAAAAGTGAAAAGTATAGTATGATATTTATATAAAAATTTGACAGAAGTTTATGTTATAAGTTTTATATAAGTTGGTAAAGAAGTTAAAGGTTTGAGTCTAAAACTCATGTAACTCACGAGACATTATTGTCTTACGTATTTTTTTATGCCATGTATTCCAGGTCAAACACTATGCTATAATTGGATGAAGTTTAGCTGGAGTGGAGCCCATATAGCTCCTATTTTGGACTTAAGGTTAAATCCTTACTTGCTTACTATGGTTAGTTTTGATATAGATTTGTACACCCACAGTTTTAAATTTGTAAATAATCGGTTTTTGATAAACCGTATTTTTGTATTCATGAAATTTTATGAAAAACCATAGTATTTGCAAACAGTAGAAATGGGGTGTCACAAGTTGGTATCAGTGCCATAGTTTAAGCGAATTAGGATTGGCTTGTTCCACTCCTAGGCTTAAACTCATGCTATAAGAAAGTGAGTTTATGAAAGTATACTATATGAAGTCTTAAATGATTAAGACATTATGTATTATTTAACATAAGTGGATATATAACACTAAGAAGTGTTAAGTTAACGTTTAAAATGAACAGAAATCTGACCGTTAGGAAAATTATATGATATTTTCCGTAACCGTCTAAATTTATTAAAGACTACGTTTATAAAGTAGTAAGATTTCTATTAGTGATCACATGTATTTATATGGTGTTTTATGATAAAGGAACCAGTGTCCCGTGAAACCTTGTGGTAACAGCAGAATCAATATGTATAGGTGATTATGGTAATATGGGCCCGTATTATCATAATCACAGGATATGTATTGAGACTGGTGGAATCACAAAGGAATAACGGTATTCTGGTGGGTAAAGTTTTAAAGAGAATGATAAGTAAAACATAGGAATTATATGCCTATGTAATAACAACCAGTAAGGTTATGAGTATTAAGAGTTAGTATGGTGGATATATACCACTTCGTATAGTAAAGTAAAAGAAATAATGTGATAATTAACATTTTAGACGAATTGAAAAATAGTAAAGTATGTGCCTGTAGAGGCGAGAGGAGGTATGAATAAGAGCGATATGGAGAAGAACATGAATACAGATTACCCATACGAGAGTTGTAAGACTCTTACATAAAGACTGTAAATTACCAGCGGAATGTATTAATAATATATACATTTCTATAAAAAGAAAAGAAGAAGTGTCCAAATATTGGACAAGAAAACAAGTTGTAAATTTCGTGGTAAGTCACGTAAAGTGACAAGTAGCAAGACAAGTGAAGAGTAAATGGAGGTGAAGAATGAGGAACGATCGGTACAGAAGTCCAATAGCTTTGTTGTGCATAGTCGAAAAGAAAGAAATACAAGTAAAGCAAGGATATTATGCCTTGTTTATTACATCATGAGAATGTGAAAACCATATTGAAATGGTAAGTCGAATGCTATATTTACATATAGCCTTGAAAGTTGTTGGCGTGATTCGGCCTGTAAAAGGAGTGGTATTTAAATGAAGATGCATGCTTATGATGTACCTGAATAGAAGTAACGTCACAATAAGTAAATGTGGATCGATATCCGCAAAGAATATTATTTAATATAAATCGATGGCAGATTGTAACCATTTGTAGGTTATGCGAGGTACCACACCATGAAAGGTGATAAAGAAGATCCTTGATTGTCTACAAGGAACTTTTTCATAATAGAGGTTAAAATTTAGTCCAAGACAAAAGTTAATAAAACTAAAGCTTGAAAGTAGAGCATGCTTATTCAACAAGCATGAGAAAGCAGTTCGAATTGTAAAAAAAAAAAATTGATAATTCATTCTTAAAAGAAGTATATTAAAGTTGTCCCAGGACAAAGAAAATATTAAGATAAGAGGTAACCACCTGCAGATAAGAATTTAAAAAAAAAAAATTTCGAAGTATGAAGTATCATGAAATTGAGTGTGGAAATATGAAATATTAGATGGCTAAAAGTCTCCAAAGATTGTGAGAAATGGTCAGTACATGACTAGTAAACATGAAATACAAAGAAATGTAAACCTGTTTATACGTACTTATAAATATAAAAGCATGAGAAAGTTATGAGATGTATGTATAAATAATGTGTAGAAAGTATAAAGGCGTTTATGAAATTAGTATTCTAATTAGGATACTGCAAGATATGAAGTAAAAGAGTAAAATAAGGTATTGGGCATATTGCCTCGAAATCCAAAAGAATGAAAAATGATGAGAAAATAAATGGCAATTGTGTATCGCCTAGAGATACGTAAGAAGGAAGTTTAAAAAGAAACATGAAATATATAATGTTGTAAAGAACTATATAGTGAAAAGAAATTGAGTATAAATGAAAGAACAACGCTATGTGTTAGGTATGTAGTCTTATAACACATGACAGAAATGGTAAAAGATGTAGAAAAAATTTTTGTTTTAGCACTAGCTATAAAAAGTAAAGAGTAATAAGAAGTAATGGTAATTGAAAGTTATGACAATAAATTGTCATGGAACGAAAATGACTAAAGTGTTAATTTGAATTTTTAAACCAAAAGAGCATTAAGTATATAAAACATACATTAAGAACATGTATGTATGTATTAAGAAGTTATTTGAGACAATGGGTTATATCATAATGTCAAGTTGGAATAATGTTATGACTGAATGTATACAAGGTTGGTAAATGAAATTTTTGACAGCTTTGACTTTTATAAGAGTCAAACAGAGAATATGTATAAAAAAAAATTTGAAGCATGTATGAATTATATTGAAATTGAAATTAGAATAATGAAATACTAGAAGGAATGAATTGGGAACACCAAATAATCCGCATGGTAAGGTCGAGAAGCTAAGCAGTAATCAAGAGATAGTATTTATTTATAAAAGACTAAGGTGGGACAAGAAACTGAAAGTTTAAATTTGAAATCAAGAAATTAACAGATATGATTGTGAAACCTAATTGCTCCACAGGATAGTAATATCATGAAAAGAAAAATAAGTATGGAATGATACGGAATATGTAAAGAAAGTAGTATATGTAATGTACAAGAAGTGATTAAGAGGAATATGAAAATGTAAATTCATAATCATTGACCAATAATATGGTGAGAAGGTAAAAAGATTCAAGACATGTATGAATAGATACATGTAAAATATAGAGTAGAAAATAATGACAGTAATAATTGATTGTAAATGTATGAAAGTTAGTAAGGATGTGAAATAAAACAAAAAGGAATGTATTCCTTATGTGTGTGACAAGTCGAGAAATTGTTAATAGATGTAAAGAATAATAAAGTAAAGTTTAAAAGATCTAAAGAATAGTTATGTAAAGATAAGAAGTTGTAAACTTCTAAAAAGAAAAGAAGAAGTTATGATCGAGTAAAATGTCCATCAAGGGACAAAATTTATACAAGAAAAAGATTTTTGATGTATTTATAAATTTACAAAAATACGAGACATATATATTCATGTTTAATGGTATTAGAATTTTCATAAGTAAAAGAATGTGGTGAGTATAATCTCACATGTTTTAATAAAGATATGAAGAGAATTATAAAGTAGATTGCTATTAATGATAAAGTATTGAAGTATGAAACTATTTTGTAAAATAAGTTTACAAACGATTGTATATAAATGAAATGAGGTAAAATATACATGAATGAATAAAAAGATTGAGAAAGCAGATAAAATGACCAAAATGATATTTTGGTTAACTGGGATGATACAAAGTTTTAAAGAAATTATGATAATCCTTTACAAAGGATTTAAAGCAAGAACTGTTAAGAACTGATTACAGAATCGAAAACAACCAAGGAAGAAAAGATTAAAAGATAAAAGAATGAATTATGATGATATGTTGGTAAAAAGAAAGTGCGGAGAACATTTGAAAAGGAAGGGAAGTGATTTTCTTTTAGTAATTGTGCGATGATTCCGAGGACGGAATCCCAATAAGGGGGAGGTAGTTGTAACGACCCAAAAATCTTGAATTTATATTCGAGAAAATAAATAAGAGAAATGTTAAAATATATTGAAAGTCTTAAAATAATTTATTGGGAATTATAGCAAAATTTCCAAGAAGTTTGGAGAAAAATGGTGAAAAAGGGTAATTTGGTCATTTTACCATAAGGAGGGTAAAATGGTCTTTTGATCCGCTAATAAGACCATTATGTAAGATAATATGTACTTGTGAAACAATAATGTAAGAAATAAAAGTTTATGTAAAATTTGGAGTTTTGCCGTGTGAATAGTGAAATTTGACCAAAAAGGGCAAAACGGTCATTTGACATGAAAATGACCAAAAATGTTAAGAAAATGACAAGTTGGAAGTTAATGGAACATTGTTGCAAGATTATGGGTCTTAGGACCATTTTTGTAGAAAAGCTAGAAACCAAGGGACTAAAGTGCAACTAAATTATAAAAATTTTAAATATAAAATAAGAGAGTTATTACTCTCTATGTTCAGAAATCAGTGGAATTTTCCAGAGAAGGCTAGAGAGAACGAGAGGGAGAGCACGGGAGGAGAAGAAGGCTTGGAAGTTCTTTAAAGGAATCAAAGGAAAAAGCTTTGGAATTACTAATTCCAAGCTCTAAGAGGTAATAATCTAGTCTTTGAACTCAAAATCTTGAACGGGAATTGATTCTCAACTTCTGATTTTCCAGAGATCATGAGTCTAATGTTATCATCTTGCTCAGAATCATCAATTTCACATGTTCTAGTAGTTGAACATGTTGAAATTCAAGAAATGGTGATTTTGCCCAAGAACCCTAATTCATGGGTTTGCAAGATCAAAGCTAGTTTTTATGGTTTTTCTAAGTCCAAATGATCACTTAGGATGTATTAAGACAATCCTAAGTGATTAATTTCAGAAATTTGGATTTTTGGACCAAAAATGTCAAAAACGGGTTTTTGTGGAATTTTGAAGGAATCAGTGATTCCATGCTTAAAAGACTTGTTTCAAAGATGGGTTTTGGTCCTGAAATGAGTCTAAAACGATTAAGTAGGTCATAAAGAACTTAATATGTGAAACTAGTGAAATATTGGACAAAAATCGGACTGCTACAGTGCAAAGCCGAGGCAAGAAAATGTTGCCCAGAAAGAGCACGGGTCGTGCTCTTTTGGCACGGGTCGTGCTCCCCCTGCACTTCAAAGTATGTTGCTATTTAATGCATGCACGAGTCGTGCTCCCTCTAGGCTTAATTTTGCACGAGTCGTGTGTTTAATCAGGGACTTTTAAAGTTTGGAATTGATGCTAGACATGTCCAAATGACTTCAAACTTTAAATACAAGTCCATGATGGTATGAAAAGTCCTGGAAAAATATGAAATTTAGAATACGACTCTCCGAGGGCACTGTAGAGCAATACGTGTACACCGGAGATATATAAAATGAATATGAAAACCGTTTTTAAGGATTTTATCCAACCATGATCTATACTAGTATCATAAGGACTCTAATGAGTTGTAGAATCAGTTATAATGAATATTAATGTATAACATGTAATTATAGGTTCGTGACAAATGATCATTGGATCAAAAGAGTATATATACAAGGAATGTGTAGCCAAACTACTAGCAATACATGAGGTGAGTACATGCAGTATTTTTACCCATTCTGGGGTACATGGCAAGTAAGTATTTTCATGATTTCTTATAAAATCTTTTTATGTGACATTATATGCAAGAGTACTATTATCAATTCGTTTATGAAAGTATAATGCTATGTTTGAAGTTATGTTTTGAACTATAAGTCAAATTAAATGATAGTATATTGGTCTATGAACCAATTATGTGAAAGTATGTTTTGGTCTAAGAACCAAATTATGTGAAAGTATATTTTGATTACAATTATATGTGTTTTTAAATATGAATGGCATATAGCCACAAGATGTGTAAAAAAGTATGTTTTGGTTACAAAGTGTATATATTTTTTAGTATGAATGGCATATAGCCATAAAATGTGGAAAGCATGTTTTGGCATAAAGCTTAGTATGTTAGAAAAAAAATATGTTTTAAACGTATGATTATTATAAGATGAAAGCTATACTTGGCATATAGCCATAAAGACATAATATGATGAAGTTTGGTACCTAGCCACAAGTTATGTATATGAGAAATGTTTAAGCAAGCAGCAAGTATTTTTTTTATGACTGGTAATTGTAGCAAGCAGCGTTAGTAAAGGAACTATGTTCCAACCTACCCGGGTTAGGTAAGGGATCTACTGGGGGCAAGCCCCATCGCGAAGTAGATTGCCTCAGCACTTCTATGGTAAGGATTGATCCGTTCTTTCTAGCCATAGAGACTTGGGGTATCACTTATAGTGATTAAAGCCCTAAGTATAAAAATCCAGCAAGCTTATAAAACCAGTCAAATAAAGTAAGAACAATGTTATTTTCGTAAAGTATGTCAAAGATGGTTTACTTGAAAAGTACAGAGTTGTACTATGTTTTTATTATAAAGTTTTGAAAGATGTTATTTTTGTGGAGAAGGTTATGAAATGTTTTCAAAAAGTGAAAAGTATAGTATGATATTTATATAAAAATTTGACAGAAGTTTATGTTATAAGTTTTATATAAGTTGGTAAAGAAGTTAAAGGTTTGAGTCTAAAACTCATGTAACTCACGAGACATTATTGTCTTACGTATTTTTTTTATGCCATGTATTCCAGGTCAAACACTATGCTATAATTGGATGAAGTTTAGCTGGAGTGGAGCCCATATAGCTCCTATTTTGGACTTAAGGTTAAATCCTTACTTGCTTACTATGGTTAGTTTTGATATAGATTTGTACACCCACAGTTTTAAATTTGTAAATAATCGGTTTTTGATAAACCGTATTTTTGTATTCATGAAATTTTATGAAAAACCATAGTATTTGCAAACAGTAGAAATGGGGTGTCACACGCAGAGCTTCCATTGATTGTATTGTTAGGTTTCCGGAGGGATCTTTCCCTGTCCGATACCTTGGCGTCCCTCTCATCACCACTCGTCTTGTCTACAAGGATTGTAAAGGCCTTGTTGATAAAGTCAAATGCAGGATTAACGACTGGAAGAACAAGTATCTCTCTTTTGCTGGGCGTCTTCAGCTCATCCTCTCTGTCCTTTCTTCCATGCAAATATATTGGGCTTCCGTTTTTATTCTCCCTAAATCTATCTCTAACGAGATTGAGAAACTCATTAGAGGTTTCCACTGGTGCAACGGTGAGATGAAGCGTGGTAAAGCCAAAGTCTCATGGAAGACTGTGTGTCTCCCTAAGACCCATGGTGGTCTGGGTATTCGTAACCTTGCTGTTTGGAATATTGCCCTTATGGCTTCCCATGCCTGGAGACTCCTTTCTAATAAGGATTCTCTCTGGGTCAGGTGGATCCACTCGTACCGCCTCTGTGGGCGTAACTTCTGGGATGCCCCCAAGAAGCGCGGTACGGGCTATGCCTAGCGCAATATCCTCGACATGCGGGGTAAGATCAGGGACTTTATTGTCTCCAAGGTTGGTGATGGCTGCTCTACGTCTGCTTGGTTCGATAACTGGCATCATGCTGGTCCCCTCTCTCAGTTCTTATCTGCCCGTAACATCCATAATGCGGGCTTCACTCCTGATTCTAAGGTTGCTGACATTGTCCTCAACGGGTGTTGGGTGCGCCCCCATTGCTGGCAGGACTCCCACCCCGTTCTCCTTTCTCATAACCCCTTCTCTTTCAACGGCCGTTCCTGATAAACTCCTCTGGAGATCTTGCGACGGTAACGTCTATCCTTTTTCGGTCCGTTCTGTCTGGCACTCTATCCGCCCCTCGGAGCAGCCTGTCGACTGGTATCATCTTGTTTGGTTCTCCCAGAATATCCCTACACATGCCTTCATTCTCTGGGTTGCTCTCAAAGATCGACTCAAGACCCATGATAAAATCAGAAGCTGGGAGTTGTCTGGTTCTCCCACCCTCATCTGTGCCTTCTGCATCGATTGTTCTGATTCCCTTCCTCATCTTTTCTTTGAATGTTCTTTCCCTTCTATGGTTTGGCATGATCTTCAGCATGTTATGAACCTCTCCTTCCCTACAAATTGCTGGTCGGATATCATCAATTTTCTCAAGCCCATCTCTAAGGGTAATAATGTCTGGTCCGTTATCCGAAGACTTGTGCTTGCGGGAGCTATCTACCACATTTGGCAGGAAAGAAATAACCGGATTTTTAAAAATAAGAGAAGAACGTATCATGCTGTTGTCAAGTCTATTATTGATGATGTCCGTTGTAGACTGATGAGTCTATCTATGAAACCTTCAATTAATGTTATTTTGGCTAAAAGGATCTGGTCCCTCCCCTAACGTGGAGAGTTATACTTCCTATTTTCCACTGTGGTCCATTATTCGCTCATATCCCATCCTTTCCACTATATATTTCTCTACTTGTATTGTTTGTTTTTTGCAGGATGTTTGCTTTTTATGTTCCTGTTATGTTTTCTGGTTCCAAAATCGGTTTTGGTTCCTAGTATAGCCTTGTTGTCCATTGGGGCATGTCCCAATGGGTTTTTGTTGTTTCTTAGGTGGGGAGTCCCCAGTCTTCAATTGTATTTATTCTTTTTATTAATAAAATTTGCCTGAGGTATCGTCCTCTTTACCCAAAAAAAAGAGTTTTTATTAACTAGTTCTACTTTTTTTTTTTGTTTTTTGGTAACCGAGGACCCCACCCGACCTATTCTTTGGATGACCCCGCTGAAGCAACCTCGGGGCCCACGCACACCTGGCAGCAGGGTGGTCCGGGTCAATCACCTATGGGGGTAGAGAGGTGGCCAATGGTCATCCCCTGATTGAAACCTAACACTCCCTATAGGAAAAGGGAGGGAGTGAGATTAGAAATTGTTCTACTTAATTAGTGCTTATGACATTTAATTGATAATAGAGGTAGATATAGATCACATATTTAATTCATGTTGCAAGAGTGTGAAAAATAACATAAAAAAGCTTACTCAAAACAAAAAAAAAAATTACTTTAGAATGCATGTATCTTTATTGAAGGCGAAAGAGTTAGGCTCGATTTTAGAATAATATATTTTCTTTTTGTTATATGAAAAAAGATATGCATTTGAAATAAGAAGATGATAGATATAAGTAAATAGGACCTTTGTAATTTCTTTTATTTTCTATATGTATTATTTATGAGAAATAAAGAAATAGAAGTTGATTTTTCATAGATAAATCATATCTTAACCATATTAATTTGGTTTTTTAATATATTAATTTTTCATTATTCTACTTTAAAGCTAGGTCTTTAATTTTAACATAATATGCATAGTTTATTAGTTTAAAGCTAGGTCTTTAATTTAAAGAGAAATCTTAAATCAAAATGACAACCAAACTTAAAAGAGAACTTCTTTGAATAGTAATTTTTTTTAATGTAGTGTTAAACGTAAACCTAAATTGTAATACCAATATGTTATCAAAAGTTTTCTAAAAACTATTTATTATGATAATGAAAACTTCCTAAAAAGTAGTTTCAAAATAACTAAAAATAAAAAACAGTTAAAGTAACATTAGATTAGAAATTATATCATTATCTTAAAAGTAAAAAAAAAGAATATTTGATGTTTGATAATTATAATAATAATCAAAATATAAAAGTTGAGAAAATAAGTTAATATTAAATTAATCAATCATAAAAATATGTAAAAATAACATTAAATCAGATATTATATTTAATTTCATTCATATACAACATAGAGGCCATTGTATTGATATAATTATAACATATGTCTATATATATTATCAATCATATCCGCAATAAAAGATAGCCCTAATTTAGAGTTTTATTTGATTTCTTTACACGTAAGAATGGATATAAAATATTGAAATTATATAGTTTTATAATATTATAATATTATTCAAAGATAATTACAATGTTTTTTATTAACTTAGTATAAAATTCATTTCAAAGTTAATAACGATCGTATTATTATTTTAATAACATATATTTATAAATATTTTATAATGTATTATCAAATATCACATAACATGTCAACACTCGCCTAATTAATAACAACAAAAGACAAATTAGATAAATAAAAAAAATAAAGAATAATTGTTAAGTTTAACAACTCAATGACCAAAGAAAAATTACAATCCAATTCCTTTAAGGACCAAAACCAAAAAATATAGCTAAACTTACGGACCAAGGTTGTATTTTACTCAATTTATAGATTATAACAATCCGACCGACAAGTTGGGGCTAGCCCACTTGGCTAACAAGATGATTACTAACAAGGAGGTCATGGGTTCAAACCCTGACACTAACATAACAATGAGTAATTTAGGAGTAGGAGTAGAATATATTTGCCGTTCAAAAAAAAAAAAAACAATCCGACCGACCAAAGTAGAAACTTTACCATATATGTACTTTGTGTTTCCTCATCAATATTCGTAGAGCTTCGAAATTCGGGTTCAAAGCGTGCGTTTTCGTTTGTCAGATTCTTTTTTCTTTTTGATTCCGGTTTTTCTTGCCTTTAACCGGGTTTATTTATTCAATGTTTTGGGCATTGTTTGGTTAAAGTTTAAGAGCAACATTTAACATATGCTATTGGGCTTTCTATTAAGTGGACCGGTTTATCTATATGGGCCATTGTCAATTTTGATGTTTGGCATAAGCGTGGGCCGTGAACCGGACCACAAAATCGTGTGAACCGGTCCAATTCGAGACTTGGTTGTTATTTGATTATATTTTATTTCTGTTACATAGATATAGCTTAAGGGAAATTTCTTCTACATAAGGTGATGTGGGTCCATATGCCCATGTCTACTCATTACCCACATGGCTGCCTACTACGACATTAAACATTGTCGTTGAATAACATGCAACCTCAACTACATTAAACATCAAGTACATGTATTTGTGTATTGTGGGTGAATAAAATGACAATAAATACTTACAGGTTCTTGTCGTCAATTATTCCGTATTTAACAATAAATACGTACTTACAGGTTTGTGTATTATATCATCTTATTCTTGTTTTCTGTTATAGCATTGTATTTTAATATAACAATAAAACATGTTTTGTACTTAGATGACATTGTCATAATTAACCAACAAGAATGGTCACACCGCACATCGCGGTTTCCTACGTGTTCATTGTCTTGACCGCAATAACACTACTCCGATTGAGGTGTTCACTGCGGCATAAGGCCCTCTCAAGGCTATCCCTCACCACCCACACCATTACACAACACACACACACATATTATAGTTTTTTTAACGTTATATATATATATATATATATATATATATATATATATATATATATATATATATATATATATATATATATATATATATATATATATATATAAAAAGTAAATTATGTGCCTTTATGGGGTTTTAAGGTATACAATTACCGTTTTAAAAGGACCCCCGATCCTTTACAACCGGTATCGACCATCCAACTCGGCTAAGTGTGATCGCGTGGCAAGGGTATGCTGACATCATTAAGGACACGTCATCGTGGGTGGGAGACTAGTTATTGCATTGCTTGGGGACCAAGGGTGACCGGATGAATTGCATAAAAAATTGGAGCACCGATTCGACCAAATACCCAAAATTGATTACTCAAACTCTTCAAAAATCTTAGATCTATAATTCCAAATGTTCGGTATTTAAGTTCAACATGGATCCATCGATCGTGTTATCCTTCACCGAGTTTTCGTTACACGACGTCATCTCGAACACCCTTACAGCCGAGGGCAACTCATTGCCCAAATGCAGCTTGAGCTTGCCCTTATTCGTGAGGAGGTGGACGTCGGAATGAACCGCCTATAGGCGGAAAATGTGGCTCTCCGGGGTGAGGTAGTCAAGCTGAAGAAGATACTGGAGTCGGTCCTGTGGAGTGGATTCGTTGGTTTGGTGGCCATGGGACTGACTTATGCGATGAGTAAGTAACTGTAAGCTGGGGTTAATTGAGGTGCAGGTAGAGGCTTAATGTATGGTAGTCGGTATTTTTTGGTTACAGTTATTAGTTAACTTATGTTAGCAAGTGAAGTTATAGCAGGCATTTTGTTGGTGTCAATTGTTTAACTGATGTAGTGTTTTGTGGCTTATGAAAACCATGATATATAATGGATGTTTAACTATCGTATGTGTTCTTTGGTTGTTGTTGTTATTTGAAAGGAATCATTAGTTGTGATAACAAACAGAAGGGTGTTGGATTAGATCTCTTGGACAACAAAGAACTAACATACTGGTCATCAAAGACAAGTACATACACCAAAGAACACTCTTTAGTAGAATGCCTTAATCTATACAATTACCAAAGTACAATGGTCTAATCGGTAAGAGTACGAAACTTACAAAGTACACCATTATCAAATATTCTCATGTATAATATGTTACATTCATTTTTGGTTTAATCGATAAGAGTAAAATAGTATAGTACTTTCATTTTTAGATTATTAAATAGCAACGTACTTCAATACTTTGCTTCCAATTTTGGTCCTTGATGTTAATGTCAAGATTTTTGTTTCCAATTTTGGTCCTTTATTAGTAAAAAGGCATAGTAAAAATTGGACCAATTATTTAGGACCAAATTTGTTCTTATAAATATTTTAGCTGTTTAGTCCTTGTGTTTAACCCTTTTTGACAGGTTTGGTCCTTGTAACACACCTGCAAACAATGTACTTCAGTGTTGGTCTTATAATTATTTAGGACCAACATATAGCAACGTACTTCAGTTTTGGTCCTTGCAACAGTCGTGGAAACTATGCACTAACATTAGAGAATTACTTATTGTAAATAGCAATGTACTTCATTTTTGCTATTTTACTGCTTTGAAGGTAAAATCGTGAGACAACTTTGCATTTTGACCATTTATAACAAGGCACTACAATTACACAATTACTTATTGTAACATAACATTATCCTTTCAAACCACATTTACCAAAGGCAACATCAAACATCATTCCTAATTCACACAAACACATTATTACAAATAATAAAATTGTACTTTCAAACTACATTTCCTAATTTCAGACTAATCCAAATTCATGGGCTGTCCATAGGTTATCCCTTCACCACTTGGCACTTCAACCCTTTTTGACAGTTTCTTTTTTAGTATTATTTTAGATCTTTTGGGCACACGCTACCTGCTACAAACACTTTCCTGAGAGTGAACTATCCAGCATCCATTTCCACAGCTTCCTGCACTGATGGTATATCATGTTCCCTCCTTTGATGTGACACTTCTTTATTAAAACCCATTTGAAGTAGTGGAATTGGATGTTCTGTCCACCTTTTTGCAAGTTAATTTGTTGTGCCCAGCCTCTTTACAAATACCACATAAAACTCTTTTCCCAGCTTTTGAGACAGTGTGCTTGTTACCCCTCTCAGAAGCACCCTTCTTCCTCCTTATAGTTGGGCTCCCAGGCATTCTTCTTTTAGTTGGGGTAAAGGTGGAATGTAGTCTGTTTTAGGCCACATTTCTGATCCATTCATACCTAGTTGAGGGTTTTTGTAAGTGTTTTTGTAAAATGTGGCAAGGTATAATGGATCCAAAAACCCTCAATTGTCCCATTTATATACGAAATAGTTGCCAAAGAATGCACACAACCATAATCGTTAAGTTCCTATAACTTGCAAGTGCAAGTTTTCTTCTCCAAGTTGACAGTATATGCCTCACCCAAATTCCTTGTTTCAAATTTCATCAACCCACATGGCAACACTTGCCAGTACCTGTTATACCTATCATTAGATTAATGTCTGTGTAAATTAAAAAATAATAAACTACAATGTACCTTTGATGGATTTTCAAGTTATTAATTATTTATCTAAGGATGGGATAAATTTGATAGTCAGGCTAGTTACTTCCTTTGAGCTACATCCTATGCATCCTGTCCATCACATACATACGAATTTCTTCAAGCATGGTGATTATAGGTTTTTTCCTGGCTTCAGTGATGACACTATTAAAAGTTTCTAAAAAACCATTCTCAACAGCATCACACATGCTACCAAATCTGAAAAAAAGCTCTTGACCATGTCTTTAGATTCTTGTCCAGAAGATATTCATGTGCCGTATTGCTCAATTGCTGAATTTCCTTAATTACCGCATTGAAGTGGGGTTTTGTTGTAGCCTTACTTGCTTTCCAAAAAAGGTTCTCAAAATGAGCTTGTGTAAATCGCTTCTTGAAGTTAGCGTAGATGTGCCTTGCACATTGCATATGCTCAGCTTTAGGTAACACCTCCTTCACTGCCTCCAGAAGACCCTAAAAGCATTCATTTCAGGTCAAATAAATCACATTTAGTTGAGAAAACTTTAATTCAAACCATTGGTTAACCATACCTTATGTTGATCAGACATCACGGACACACTAAGCCCTGATTCAAGGTGCAGGTCATCTGCAAGAATTTCCAAGAACCATTTCCAATTTTCCTTATTCTCTACACACACAATAGCCCAAGCAATGGGAACTATCTGGTTATTTGCATCACTTCCTAAATCAGTTAACATTTTCCCACTACATAAACCCTTAAGAAAACATCCATCTAAGTTTATGAGTCTTCTACATCCAGTTCTCCTGCTCTCTTTTAAACCACCAAAACACACGTAAAATTTGCTAAAATAATTCTTCCCGACCGGCATGCTATTCACATCCATTTTTATATTAGACCCTAGATTTGATCTCCTAATCTCCTCACCATATGACCATAGCTTTGCATAGTGTTCCACAATGGTACCTTCAATTAGAGATAATGCATATTTCTTTGCTCTTCTACACTGGCTCATACTAACCTCTATACCAAAATCCTTTTTTACCTCGTCCCTTAGGAGTCTAACACTCATTTTCTGTTTGTGTAGTATCTCAATAGTGTAATGACTACTAATCCAAGCATAGGTGACAATGGAACCCAATTTGAAATTTCTTGCACAATTATGTTCATCTTTAAGGGACTTAATTTGAAGTGACTTTTCCTCACTCATCCAAGACCCCCATAACCTAAATGTGCAATCCCCGTTACAACATTTTACTGTCATTTTTTTTGTAACATAACTGATAACCATTAGCAACATCATAATTATAGAGCATACTTTTAAGCTGTTTTGGATTCTCGAACCTCATACCTAATACAAGCAGCTGCTTCTTCCATTCAACATCTGGATTGTACCTTGTTGGAGACTCTACTGTTCGTGTGCTGACATCGACATCCATATCTTCTTCTTCATCACCAATGACGACTGTTGCTTCATCCTCAAGTTCCGTTGTACCTATTTCATATTCTCTTATATGTAACATCTCTCCTGTACCCAAATTATGATCATCAGGACTAACGACTTCATCATTTTCTACATCGATCTAGTCCTATATGTTAACGCCTTTATGGTCCATGTAAATTGGCACTAGAAATCCACAGTGGTATAAAATCTCAATGAACTCGACATACTCCATTTCGTCTGAAATTAACGGTAACCCATAAGGAACGTCATAATTCGACAGACAATAGCAGAGGTTCTTGCATTTCCTTTGAGCAAACCTTTCAAGGAACTCGATACATTCCTTCAACTCCATCCCTGAAAAATCAACATCGTCAAGATATTGCTGCATGCCATCGTTGTACCCAAACGGTCAGGGATTGAAGTATCCTTTGAAGTATAAGTCAACGACGACATTCGATGCCATAATTTTGATCGACTAATACAAAATTTGGGGCAAAAAGTATTTCAATCAGGGTTCAGGGTTTTTCTTTGCCTCGGTTTTTTCGAACACCCTTTTGAAAATGCAAAACGATTTTATGTTCAATGGGATAATTTCGAGTAACATGGAACCTGACTCAGCTGCTGACATACCCCTTCTTCTTACCCAAACGGACATTTTAAACATTCAAATATACAGTTCATACCCTCATAACACGAAAAATATACTTAGGGACCAAATCAACCAACTTCTAACACTTTATGGGGCTATAGTGTCATTTTGCCATATATATATATATATATATATATATATATATATATATATATATATATATATATATATAATTTTTAAATTTAACCCTTTTACCTATAAATACCATTACACTTGAACTTTTTAAACCACAACTTAAATACTTATACCTTCATTTACAATGTCGATATCATTTTCATCTTTTACTTCCACGGATGCGGAGACGTTAAATGAGTTAACGTTCATATTTTCAGAAAAATGAAGTCGAAAGTTCACATGCGAGGAGGAGACGTGCTCCTTTTCGGAGACAACGTGAAGCTGGCTACAATTGTCTCATTGTCAACTACTTTTTCGGTGATGTCGTATACGTTGTAAAGTTTTAAAGATGGTTCTAAATGAGGAAAGAATTATTCATACGCATAGTTAATGATTTGAAGTTCAGGTTCGCGTATTTTCAGCAGGATTGAGACGTAAGAGGTCGCAAGGGTTTTTCTTCAATACAAAAATGCACAACCTTGATTCGTCAGGATTCCACATAGCGTGCGATATGGGAGCCGACTCATGGATTAGTAGCCATGAGTAAGTAAGGATGTCTGAGTAGACTGTACGAGATATAGTTTACATACTATTAACGACACCTACCACTTATATGCAACACATGAAAATACATGAAAATAGACATGAATTTCCAGGAATGATAAGTGGCATCGATGTATGCATTACTCGTGGGCCATGTGCTCAAATACATGGTGCAGTCTAATACATGCGAAGTGATCACAAAGAGCCGTCGATAATTTTAGAAACAGTGACATCTTGCTATCTTTAGTTTTGACATGCATTCTTTAGTGTCACGGGTTCCAACAATGACATCAATATGCTTCAATAGACACTGATATTCAATGATATATTTCTTGGAAAATCTCATGACATACCGTGTAATGAACGAGGTATCATACAAGCGTGAGTATTATCATACGTAACCGAGATACGCATCACAACATTCAAGCTGAGTTGGTGGATCATCTTTACAAAAATGATAGACATAACACCTAAAATTTGTACGAGTCGTTGGATGAGGAATCCAAAGAATATTGAAAAGACGAGTTAGAAGAGAATATAGATGGCAATTTGAATGTTTTAGAGGAGCGAAGTTCATATTTAATTCCTTTTTTAATTGTCATTTGAAGTTTTTATTTTTTTAATTAATGAGGTATTTTATTTTTTTTAATTTTACTATTTAATTGAATTAGATTTGTTTTAAATTTAACTATTTATATTTTTTATTTTATTATTTAAAAAAATAAAAGGAATGTAAGAAGTATCTCTTAGATTTAATAACGAGAAGGGGAAGTAAGAAGAATGTGATGTTACATTTTATATAACACTAAAAAAGTGAAAGGAATGTAAGGGATACCCACACCCTTTGGTCTTAGATAGCTTTATGATAGTACAATGTTGTAATAGGAAAAGTTGAGTACGATGTTATAATAAACAAATTACTGAAAGTAAGTAGCTACTTAATGTAGAGTTTTATAAAGAATAAACCTAGGAGAAACATTTGTGGTTTGAACCCATATCATGACACCATTTTCTTAAAAGTTGCTGTATTGTGCACGTATGTATGTTGAAGATACAATAAATTATCCAATGAACGCATTAAATATACAACGGTCTCAAAAGATTTATAACAATTGAAACACAAAAGTTTAAAAAAGATTTATAACAATTGAAACACAAAAGTTTAAAAAAGCTTTACATTTAAATTGAAGTAAACCCCAAGAATCAAATTTATACCGATTTGCAAGAATTGCTATTGGGACAAATTAGTAATTTAACACAACTTCAAAGAAAGAAACATTGCTATAGATTATAAGGGAAATGGTGAAATAGACAAAAATGTACAAAGTTTAAAAATGAGAGATTTTAGTTTGTATCTTCCCACTACTAGAAAATAGGGGTATTAGCAAAAAAGATTCGACGGAAAAAATCCGTTGCAAAAAGCGACGGTTTACCGACGGACTTCCAACATATCGGAAAAACCTAACTTTCAAGATTTTAGCAACATTTTTGCTACGGTTTAGCGACAGAACACGGTCCGTTGGAAATCCGTTACCATATTACCGACGGTTTACCAACGGAATTCAACAAATTTAGATTCCTTCGGTAATCCGTTGGTGAAAATGTTATCTATTTTGAAAAATAATAATTTTGCCAATGCTCCATCGGTAATCCGTTACAATATTACCGACAGTTTACCAACGACATTCAACAAATTTATAATCCGTCGATACTTTGTTTGTGATGGTCCGTTGGAAATTTGTTACTATGTTACCGACGGTTTTCCAACGGAATATAGTATGAGATTGAAATGGTAAAACAAATATAATTTACAAATATTTGAAAAGTTTTGAGATAATACTATAAGTGTATTTAAGTAATAATATAATCGTATCATATCATGTTTTTTGTAATTAAGTCAGTCGCATACTATAAGTTTTGAGATGAATACACAATAAATCATCAAATGCCCCAATTTTATAGAAAGACACAAACTCCCACCATCGCCGCTAGTTCTGCACTCCACCACCGCCTTCACGATTCGATGCCTCGGACACCATCGCAGCCTCTGGTACCTCTTCTCTCCTCTCACTTTTCTCTCATCATCCCAATTTCATCAGACTACTAATGTGTTTCTACCCTTTGCACCTCTTTGCATTGTGTTTCGACCTCGCACAGACAGAAATCTAACCTACGATGCCTAACATAAGTTGATTTTTTATTCTCCTTATTTCAATCGTTGAAGCTTGCCTGAATTTTACGTGTGAGATCGTTGTCGCCATCTAGACTTCCGAATTTGGTCTTCAGTTTTCATGGTGAGCACGTTTGGTTTGTCTACGCTTTTAGCTTTAGAATTTCACAAACAAATGCCTATTTTCTATTGAGCCTGACCTCGCAAATCATGCAGCTGTGACAATTGGTTCTGCATATATCGAAATCTTACAGCATTATAACTATACAGTAGTGTGATTTATAATTATAATGACGATTGGGTTGCTGATAGAGATTTACCTACCTCTGAACGTCAATCAAGACATGATTTCTTAGACCATATGGAACGAGTTCAGTTATGGCCGTGGTACTTCCAAAACTGCTATAATACACGACAAGTTTGAAGGTAGGAGGTTAGATAGTGAGTCGGAAACAACCATTTACAGGACTCTACAGATCAACCAGAGATGTGGGACCCACCTCCAGACCTGAAAGCAGTAAAGATCTCATCTCCCATCAGCATCATTGAACATTGGTTTAGAACATCCGATGACATCTATGAAAAGATGGACATTCGTGAGAGAGTTGACTAAAGGGATAGAAACATCTTGAAACCAAATTTGTTGGAACATGCTACACAACGAGCAGAAACATCTGATTTTGCTCATAGGAACATGAAGTGTCCAGTAATTCATATTCAATTTTTGATACAAATACGAGAGCTTTGGTTAAGATTATAATTATATTTTGTTGACCCCATTAAATCATGCAGCTTGGTTATAGGGATTTTCTACAATCTCCCTTGCAAGTGAGTTCTTTGTGGCTTTGTGGCTCTCATGGATAATCTAGAAGCCGAACTTATGAAACACATGAAAAAGACAGTGTTGGATCATTTTAATAGATTTTGTGTTTTAAGAATGGACAATTAATATTTCATATCATGATTGTAAAAAGTCAGTTTATATTTGTCTCAAAATTCATAATAATATTTAAATTTGAAGTTATAGAATTATAATATGTTTTCTCACTTGTCTTATCAGTGATGAAAATAGAAATATTGTAAAATCCGTATTCTTTTCTATATACTTCCGTCGGTAATTCGTTACTACAAATATTCTGTTGGTAATCTGTTTCTATAAAATTCCGTCGCCAATCCGTTACAAATATAATCCGTCGGTAATCCGTTACAACGTAATCCGTCGGTAATCTGTTGCAAATATAATCTGTTGGTAATCCGTTACTAATATTACTATCGTTTTGGCCGTCGGTAATCCGTTACTAATGTTATTCATCGGTATTCCGTTGCTAATTAGCAATGGTAAAATCTGTCGCTAAATTTTGTCTTATCCGTTGGAAATTCCGTTGCTAAAAATCAGCGACGTAAAATTAGTGACAGACTTTCTCCGTCGCGGAACTGTCGGTAAAACAAGTTAGCGACAAAATAGCGACGGTTTGTGCCGTCGTTAATGCCCTATTCTGTAATGGTGTTCCGGGTAGAAACCTTGTCATTTATGTCTATTTTATTAACTTATATGTTGTGATAGTATGCAAAAGATGGTTCAAATTTAACCCGCTCCTTAATATGATTATCCTTTTGGATACAAATTTAAAAGTACACTTAATTACTAATTCATAAAAGGTTTAATGACGAAAAAAACATTATATTTTCCCTAAAATTCAATTTAACCACTAATTTTTAAAAGATTCTGAAAAAACGACCTATTCTTGGTGAAAAGTTTAATCGAAGCAATTGTTACCGGTTCTTTAAGTCATAATTATCGTGTTAATTTTTTTTTCCAAAAGTTGGTGGTTTATTCGAAAAATGAAAATTTAATGGTTAAATCAGAAAATTTGACAAAACATACTGTTTTTTTTTGTAATTATATAAATATTATCTAGGGTTAATTACGAAAAAATACTATATTTTGTCAAAAATTCGATTTAACCACCAATTTTTAAGATTCGAAAAAAACTGCCATTTTTTGGTAAAAAGTTTCATTGAAACCATTGTTACCGGCTTCTTCAGGTCATAATTGTCAGGTTAATTTTTTTTTTACCAAAAATTGGTTTATTTTATTAGAACAAATGAAAAATTGATGGTTAAACCAGAAAAAACGATAAAATATAATATATTTTTTTTCATAATTTGCCCTACATAAAACAAATGAAATAGCTTGCTAAATTTAAGACGTTCACGGTTAAGAACTTTTTGCCAAAGATGCAAGCAAAAGCATTAAACATGTTTCTTTCGGGCATTTTATGAAACCACTCATGTACAATTTCCAGTTTACCCATCTGCGCAAACCCTGAAATTAATGAATTCCATGTATATACATCAGGGTTTGGATTTTGAATTTGTGGATAATAAAGGGACTTAGGGGAAACTATCTAGGAGATGGAGCGAAGGAGAAATAAGAAGCAAGGACTGCAATTTTGATTACCTATTCGGAACTGTTGTCAATGAACACAAAACACTTTGATTTTCGATACTGCTGTATTTAGCAATTAACAATTTTTAAACCAAAACTGAGATT
The DNA here is from genome assembly GCA_023525715.1 of Cichorium intybus. NCBI lineage: Eukaryota > Viridiplantae > Streptophyta > Magnoliopsida > Asterales > Asteraceae > Cichorium > Cichorium intybus. Next base: position 58,138,085 of record CM042013.1, on the reverse strand, counting down.
ATGGCCCATTTTGGTTTGTTACATACAGAAAGTAAATAAGACAGTATTACCACAATTTTAAAAAGATATGGGTTTGTGAATTACCTGGAGTCATGTTGAGGGCAATCGTGATATAGAGTGGTGAAAGGCATGAAATGGTCTGGTCAACAAGATTTTGTAGCATCTATCGTTTTTATATTCGGAGTTGTTGTAAAATACGACGGATCCGAATTGACTTTAGACAATATTAGCTCAATGCGGAATAGGATCAAAATTATCAAACGATAATAATCACAACGAAAAATACGAATGAAGTAAATAAAATAGAGACACGAGGATTTACGTGGAAAACCCAAATCGGGAAAAACCACGGGCGGAGGAAGCCGAGAACCAATTCACTATATTTTATGGTGTTTACAAAAGGTTTGAATAAATATAAAAATACAAAGAGTTTATAACTCTTATGTATTTACAAGAGAAGATATGGCTTTTTGGTGTTGGTGTATTTTGCATAAGAGAGTTTCTAACCTATTTATAAGAGATTTGTTGCATGCCACTTAAGGAAAAATTAGTTCATTAAAAAATTCTGCATGCCAACCTTGAAGTTTGTATATTGTTGAAGAGAAAAATCAGCCTTTGAAAATAGTTTTGCAGCCTTTGACTCAATTTGAAGGCATATTCTTCAATCTCCACATTGACTTCAAAATTGAGCAAGTAACATATTGATACTGCAGCATGCTTAACCATCAGAAAACAACTCATCAATCTTCAAAACTCCATAAGAAACTGCAATCACCATATAGAGAAAAATTGATCCTGAAAAAATGAAATACTTCCTCCCAAGGTTATCAAACTCGAGATCCTACCTAGGATCGTTTTTTGTTTTGCAAAATCGGGATCGTAGGATCGGATCGGATCGTAAGATTCTACCAAAAGCACAAAAAATGAAGAAATACATATTATACCATAAGTTCACAAGTTCCTCCACCACGAGCCTAATCAGGCTCAACTGCGATCAGATATACCCATTAAGTTCAAACATAGTTTGAACTTGGCTATTGGAAGACTCTTTGTGAACACATCAGCGGGATTATAATCTGTATCGATCTTTTCTATGACGCAATCACCTTTTTCAATGATATCACGCACAAAATGATAACGAATATCAATGTGCTTTGTACGGTCATGAAACATCTGATCTTTACTCAAGAAGATAGCACTTTGATTATCACAGAAGACTGTGGTAACCTTTATTCTATCATCGAGTTCTCTAAACAATCCCTTCAACCAAATATCTTCCTTAACTGCTTCTGTAATCGCCATATATTCTGCCTCTGTAGAAGACAGTGCAACTGTAGACTGTAACTGGGCTTTCCAACTAATAGCACAACCGTTCAGTGTAAACGCATACCCTGTAATGGATATTCGTTTATCCAAGTCTTTGCCAAAATCTGAATCAACATATCCAACCACCCCAGTGTTAGATTGTCCATAGCGTAGACACATAGAAGACGTACCGCGTAGACAACGTAAGATCCACTGTACTGCTTTCCAGTGTTCTTTTCCCGGGTTCGCCATATATCTACTAACCATGCTAACTGCATAAGCCAAATCAGGGCGTGTGCAGATCATAGCATACATCAAAGATCCAACAGCACTAGAGTATGGTACGCGTGCCATGTACTCCATATCAGTCTCAGTAGTAGGACTTAAAGCGGATGATAACTTGAAATGAGCTACAAAAGGTGTGTTAACAGGCTTTGCTTCATGCATATTAAAACGTCGTAGGACTTTCTCAATGTAACCATTTTGAGAAAGATGCAAGATCCTAGACTTCCTGTCACGAACAATTTCCATACCTAAAATTTTCTTGGCAGCTCCTAAGTCCTTCATTTCAAAATCAGCTTTCAACTAGTCTTTTAACTTCTGAATCTCCTTCATATCTTTTGCTGCCATCAACATGTCATCCACGTACAAGAGTAAGTAGATCTTTGAACCATCGTCACCTTTCTTGAAATAAACGCAGCTATCATAGGTGCACCTGCTGAATTTGTGACTGGTCATGAAAGAATCGAACCTCTTGTACCATTGTCTAGGAGACTGCTTGAGGCCATAAAGAGATTTCTTCAATTTACATACGTAGCCCTCCTTGCCAGGAACTACAAAACCTTCAGGTTGTTGCATGAAAATCTCTTCCTCAAGCTCACCATTTAGGAAAGCTATAGTAACATCTAGTTGCTCCAACTCATAATCATTTGAAGCAACTAACCCCAACAATGCACGAATAGAAGTGTGTTTGACTACTGGGGAATAGATGTCAGTATAGTCAACGCCTGGAATTTGACTGTAGCCTTTAGCTACCAACCGAGCTTTATATCTTGGTTTATCATTCGGGTTAACAGGTTCTTTCAGCTTGTAGACCCACTTGCATTTAACTGGCCTTTTCCCTTTTGGAATAGGAACTAAATCCCAAGTACCATTTCTTTGCAAGGATTCCATCTCATTATACATAGCAATCATCCAATCACTTGAGTCTTTAGATTTGATAGCCTCATCATAATTTAGAGGCTCCGTTTCCTACTCAATATCATTAGCAACAATAAAAGCGTAAGCAACAAGTTCAGCTTCAGCATACCTCTTTGGAGGAACAATTTGTCTTCTCGGCCTATCTCTTGCAATGCTTCGAGTAGTAGCTTGTGGTTGTGAAATTATTGTATCTTCAACAACGACATGCTCATTTGGCGAGGAAGACTCTTGTTGCTCAACTGGACTCGGAATGGTGACAGGTGAAGTAGGAAACTCCACCTCCATTTGAGCTTTCTCTTCATTTGCTTTTGATGATGCGATTGTATCTTCTGTAGAGTCGGAAGTTTGATGAATCATAGCAGACTCGTCAAAAGTAACATCTCTTGAGATGATGATTTTATTTAGATCATTGCTCCATAACTTGTAACCTTTAACTCCTGGATTATAACCAAGAAAGACACATTTAAGTGCTCTCGGTTCTAACTTCCCATTGTCAACTCGTGCATAAGCTGGACATCGGAAAGGTTTCAGATGTGTATAATCGGCAGGTTTCCCGGACCATAACTCATACGGAGTTTTCTTTTCGATTGCTCGTGACGGTGACCGGTTGATAACATAGCAAGCAGTAGAAGCAGCCTCCGCCCAAAAGGACTTTGGCAATTTGGAATTAGAAATCATACACCGGACCTTCTCCATAATGGTGCGATTCATCCTTTCGGCTACACCATTTTGTTGAGACGTATGGACTACCGTGCGATGTCGAGTAATGCCTTCCTTTCGGCAATAGGCATTAAACTCTTCTGAGCAAAACTCTAGTCCATTATCCGTACGAAGATACTTTACTACCAATCCTGATTGCTTTTTAACCTGAACTTTCCAGTCTCTGAAGGTAGAGAAAACGTCTCCCTTATGTTTTAAGAAGAAACACCATACCTTCCTGGAGAAATCGTCAATGATAGTGAGCATATAGTTAGCTCCACCTTTAGAAGCAACTCGAGCTGGTCCCCACAAATCCGAGTGGACATAGTCGAGTGGTCCTTTCGTTGTATGGATACCACTTGCAAACCTCACTCGTTTTGCCTTGCCATATACACAGTCTTCACAGAACTCCAAATCAACAATATTTTGTTGACCAAGTAAACCTCTTTGACTCAATTCTGACATGCCTTGAAAACTCATATGGCCAAGTCGAAGGTGCCAAAGACGAGACTGATCTGGATCAGAAAGAGACTTTGAAACAACAGCAGCATCACTCGAAATTGTTTGCCCGTCAAGAAAGTAGAGGTCTGAGGTTTTTCGACTGGCTCTCAATTTGTCGGAACCATCTTTGAACACCCTGAGAACTCCACCTTTACCGGCAAACTCATATCCTTTTTTATCAAAGGAACTAAGAGATAACAAGTTTCTTCTGAGGTCAGGGACATATCTAATATCCCCAATGGTTCGGATAACGCCATCAAACATACGGATTCTGACTGAACCATATCCAAGAACTGGACATGTAGTATTGTTACCCATCAACACATAGCCCTGGTTAACCTTTTCAAATGTGTAAAACCAACTTTTGTTGTGACACATATGAAAAGTACAACCAGAGTCGAGTATCCAATCACCAGTGGAATCCAGTTTATCTGAATAAACTGTAAAGAGTTCTCCAATACATTCGACCTCTGCTACATCGGCTTCACCCGAAGTGCTAGCTTGTTTACCATTTGCTGCAGCCTTCTCTTTTTCTTTATTCTTCAACTTGAAACATTCTTCAAGCACATGTCCCTTCTTGTGACAATAGTTGCAAAACTTTCGTTTGCCTTTAGATTTGGATCGGGTTCTGTTGGAAGATTGAGAAGTTCTACTTCTCTCTGTTGTTCTTCCTCTGACATTCAAACCTTCGGCTTTAGCATCACTTGAACAACCACCGGTAATATATTTCATCTTCTCTTTAGAATCCAAAGCTGTAAAGACTTCATCTAAGACAAGAGTGTCACGGCTGTATATGATCGTATCACGAAAATGGCTATAGGATTCGGGCAACGATGACAGCAAAAATAAAGCTAAGTCTTCATCTTCATACTGAACATCCATATTCTCCAAGTTGTTTATTAACTCTTTGAATGTGGATAAATGTTCAGCTAATGAGCCTCCTTCAATCATCTTGAGATTGAACAACCGTTGCTTTAGATGCAACTTGTTTGGTAAGCTCTTTGTCATCAATAACTGCTCCAACTTCAGCCACAAAGTAGCCGCCGACGTTTCTTTTAGAACATCTTGTAAAACATCGTTTGACAAGTGCAGACGAATTTGAGATAAAGCCTTCAGATCTTTCATCTCCTTTTCTTCTTCGGTCCATGTATTGGGCATCCTTTTGAAGCCCAAGAGCGCCTTGTGTAAATCCATATGAATAAGAATATCTCTCATCTTTACTTGCCACAGCGGAAATCAGGTATTCCGATCCAGCAGCGGAATATCGTATTTCACCGAAGACATGATTTATTACTTGATAAAATGATCCCAACAAGCTAATATCAAAACCCGGACGCTCTGATACCAATTGTTGTAAAATACAACGGATCCGAATTGACTTTAGACAATATTAGCTCAATGCGGAATAGGATCAAAATTATCAAACGATAATAATCACAACGAAAAATACGAATGAAGTAAATAAAATAGAGACACGAGGATTTACGTGGAAAACTCAAATCGGGAAAAACCACGGGCGGAGGAAGCCGAGAACCAATTCACTATATTTTATGGTGTTTACAAAAGGTTTGAAGAAATATAAAAATACAAAGAGTTTATAACTCTTATGTATTTACAAGAGAATATATGGTTTTTTGGTGTTGGTGTATTTTGCATAAGAGAGTTTCTAACCTATTTATAAGAGATTTGTTGCATGCCACTTAAGGAAAAATTGGTTCATTAAAAAATTCTGCATGCCAACCTTGAAGTTTGTATATTGTTGAAGAGAAAAATCAGCCTTTGAAAATAATTTTGCAGCCTTTGACTCAATTTGAAGGCATATTCTTCAGGAGTAAACGGAAAAGAAGGTAGACTGATAAAGAACCATGGACCTCTCACTTTCCTTACGGTTTGTGACTGTGTATGAATATATCAACATACATGTCTCGAATAGGCTTACCTCCTCAAACACAGCCTAATGGGAAAAAGCGAAACAAACATAGACATACCCGCGTAAAAATACAGATGAGGATAGCTTTCAATTACTGCCACCGGAACCTGATTCTTGAGAGAGAGAAAACTCGTACCTTCCTTACCGGTTCATATGCTGTGAAGAACATGTAAAATAAGAGAGCATATATAGAAAAGCTCGGATGAAAAAAAGATAATAGACAAAATCCTTTTGCCCTAATTCAAAAATCAAAAATGACGGGAAGAGAAAAAGGTAGGAGGTGTCATTGTTGGAAAAACCCTCTTACTTTTCACTCACTGCTATGTTTTGTACACAAAAGCAGAAAAAAGAAAGAACGAAAAGTGACCCAGCTGCTGGGTTTTTTTTATCACACACTTAGAGAAGAAAAAAGAAGGTTTTTGGTTATTTTCTCATTTTCATTAACAGCAACATAAGTGAACAAATAAATAGTCAAGATGATCCTAAAAACATGGAACTTCTACCCACTAATTATGCAACAGCCATACGTGGCTTTTACTAATTCAAATATGTAGAAAAAGACTAAATTACCCCTAAATTAGAAACCGATTAACCCAACAGTCATTAGGAGGAAAGGCGGGATAAGCTAAAATCAGGGTGACATGGTGATTGAGGGAAATATATATATGATTAAATAAAACCCATATATATAAGATGATACTGGCTTCAAATAAGATTGTGGGGTATCAATGCCACCGGCACCTTATCCACCTAAGCAAAGAGAGGAGTGAGAGAAGAGATAGAAAAGGGAAGGAAAAGATGTGGGTGTGGTGGCCGCATATAAGGAGGGATAGACAGATGAGTTGAGGTCTAGATTTGAGCTGCATTATACCGCCGATGGTGTGGTATGCTGCGAATATAGGGCTATTGATACTGCCGGCAACGATGGCCAGGTAGGATGCCACCGACATAAAACCCCAACCGTTCAGCTTAAGGGTAAGGTGGGGACCGGCTTTGGAGTCGGTGGTGCCTTGCTGCATTGATCAAAGACATGCTGATCCAGAACACCACCTGAAAATTGTTTAAGCATTACATTAGCATATAATTATAAATATTAAAGAATATTATATAAACCCACCGATCCTTTTTTATTTGATCACATATTTTTCATGCAAAAGTCGTTGAGCGTTTGTCATATAATGAGTGTCCATCGACTGTTATCGCAGTTGAATTTAGAGCAATGATTTCTTTTGCTTTGAGTTTTCCCTTTTGGAGGAACTTGGTAATCATCAAAATCAAAAGTAGTATCTAGGTTCAGGGAACTAGTAATTCACCTGAATCAGAGTTTCTTGTTTTTTAAAAGCATGATAATCGGGTTCATATGGAACATATTTTTCACCACTTTTTAAAATTTTCATACGTGTTTGTATATGAAAAATTTGTTCCTTTTTCGCTTATTATCATGCCTCCATTGTTCGTGTGTTTTCTCGAGGACAATCTCATCATTCAAACAACTTGCACGATTGTTAATAAAAGTTGTTGTAAATAGCGGAAAACTCATTCACGGAAGTGTAAAACTGATAGAAGTGTGCCTTATACTCATTTTTTAAGTCGCATCAAGGTTTCGTCGGGCCGGTGATTGTTGTAGTAGGTTGTGACACATTCCGAAAACGAAGAATTTTTTTGGTCGTTACCGATTACTAACTAGATCAGTGCTAATGGTAGCCCATGACGGTGCAAGTATATTTTCTTCCTCAATAGACCAATGTGATCTATTTTTTTTCACCGGTACCATGACTTATTATGTCGGCTTCATCTACGTCGAGACCAATGTTTAGATTAAAAGATTCCAACCCTTTTGCGTTGAATGAGGTGGAAACTGATCACCATCACCATCCATATCACCATCCATCTGATGTGTCTATATTTTCAAATATACCTAACCTTTCTTGATTATTCGGAAGACCTAAACGACATTGTTTGTGGATGAACATGGAAATTAGTCGGTGTGCCATAGTTAGATATTTCAAACCATTGATCATTAGGGATTGGAAGATTCTGATAACAATTTGGTTGAGGAATATAGTTATGAAATTTTTGATCGGGATATTGTATATATGGGAAATACAGGCGAGGTTGAAGTTGAATATTAGAGGAAGTTTGATTGCTAGTCAAATCTTTATCCATGGTTATCCCGAGAAATTGGTTACAAGCTTTTGAATGTGTAATCAATTGATAAACATGACAATACCAAGTTTTATCTATAAATGCAAACACCAACCGTAATTAATGTTCCCATTTGTTTATTTTATGAAATAATATTTCCCAGTTATAGAATAAAACATTATCAAAATATAATATGCATTTAATTGTAGTATTTAAATATGTAAAATTGTTAGACTATTTTTGTAAAATATAAACACATCAAAATATTTAATCTTTATAGTATATAGACAATATATATAAATAGAATAAATATATAAATAGAATAACATTATTGGTGAAAAAAATTTAACCATAGAGCTTGCTAATTAGCAAGTTCTTTCTAAAAGCTTGGTTTTGAAAAATTCTCAATTATAACTTGTTAAAAATTGGAAAGATTTTTGATTGAAAAAGCTTTTGAAAAAACTTTAACAAAAGTTCCTATTGTGGATGCTCTTAGAACATCATCCCCTCCTTGCGTGGTAGACTTTGGACATGGAGAGGCGTGGTTTCGGCCACAACACATCACACAATACTTCATATTTCTCTGTCTTTTTTGTTCTTTCTCTTACGGGTATTAAAAAATTAAAATATATTTATTAAATACTTAAAAATAAAAAATGTAATGTGGAATGGTAGGTATTTCTTAGGTGGAGTGATAAAAAAAATGGGGATGATCTAGCGATGAGATACACCATTTTTGGTGTGGGATGGTGTGAGTATACATTATTGCCTAATATCATCCGCACCGTACGAAAAGATTCCTACTTAGGGTGGGGGGAGTAGATCTTTCCCATCCCACTGAACCCACGCGCCACGTCAGCTTTTCTCTCTCCTCTCACTTCAATCTTTCATCATCTTTCACCAATCTTTCACCCATGGAACCAATATCCACTGAACCCACCGAACTCACGATGCCACATCATATTTTTAATATTAGAATTAAATATATAATACTAAAAATAAGAATATATATATATATATATATATATATATATATATATATATATATATATATATATATATATATATATATATATATATATATTATTTGTTGAATCGTCATCTTCCGTCTCTATTTTCACTTCCACATTATATATATATATATATATATATATATATATATATATATATATATATATATATATATATATATATATATATATATATATATATAGTTGAGATTTTTTGAGAACCAAGGAGTGCCCGAGAACCCGAGAACTCGAGGAGGAGCGTCGGATGAGAAATTTTAATGGTCAAGATTCATTAATGGCAAGATTGTAAATAACACAAAACTATTGGACATCAATTAAACAAATTAAACATTCCAGGGGCAATTGTGACAAATCAGAAACAAAATAAGTGAAAAAGAAAAATGAATCAAATAAAATAATTATCCCAAAATTCAAGGGAATCACGTTTGAATCTTCACAACTATGAAGAACACATCCATGGCGGCTCCTCTCAATACGTGATCGATTCTCGCAAGTTTCAATTGATTTCTTCTCAATAAATGCACAGGTTTATTCATACATTCTTCGAATCTTCTCAATTTTCCTTTTTACTCGAAATTTTCAGTCACAAAACATCAGCAATGAGCAAAATCAAGTTCCATTGATGTTGAAGAACACTAATTACTGCATATCCAACGTTGTTTTACAAAAAAAAAGTACAAAAATCACCAAAAACCGACCTGGGTCATAGAATTTCAAATTTGAAGAAAAATTTCCATGAAAAACAACTTTCTGACAATTTAAAACATGTAGATCTATCAAACTTGCTTTGATTCGATCGTTTTACTTCTCAACTGTGTTTCTGTACAAATTAGAACAATACACTCCTTGTTTGTCGATTTTGGAAAATTATACAACAATCTTATTAATTTTCTGCTATTATCATGTGATTTGTTCAACAAAAAGTAGTCTACTATGATAATGATAGTTGTTTGAGGACAACATTCACATATTTTCATGCTAAAATGTTTGCTAGACGTAAAACATAATACATTGAGATTGTTTCACTGTGAATATGTAGTTTTCTGTACATGTACAACTTTGTATATCATAAAAATAGTCTATGAAATGATGAAATATTTGCATATTGACAAACTTTCTAAACCTGAATCATCCACATTGTTTGACTATATGTGTATGTAGTTTGTTGCATATGTTCACAAAAATTGTCTGTAAATGTTCAAATATTGGCATATGACAAGTTTGCACATGTACAACCCTGAATAATTAATCATGCTTACAGATATATGTATGGATTTTGCTGCACATGTACACATTTTTTTGTGAAATGTTGAAATATTTGCATATTGACAAAGTTTGTACATGTATAACCCTGAATCATCCACATTGTTTGACTATATATGTATGTAGTTTGTTGCACATGTACAAGTTTGTACATCATAGCAACTGCCTGTGAATAGTCATTAAAAAATTTATTACATGTATAGGACAAAAGTTAAAAAGGAAAAAAAATATGAGGAAAAGTCAAAGACAGTTGAGTGACAGTGAAGAAGATTACAACACCGAAGATGAGATAAATGAAGAGAACTTGACAGCACTTGTACAGAGCATTACATGTATAAAAAAATTTCAAAAAGGTACAACTAAGCACATTATTATTACCTTCTTCTTTATATGGATACTTTTGTACATGTGCAAAAGGTGGATATAGTCAATTTATAGATATGCAAACTTTTGTACATGTGCAAAAACGTGTACAAAAGAAAACTTATGAACATTTCTATACATTGTTCACATGGACAAACTTTGATGAAAAACATGCACATGTGCAAAACTTTGGACATGTGCAAATTTTTATACATTTGTAAAGAAATTTGTACATGTGCAAAGGGTGGACATAGTCAATTTACATATATGCAAACTTTTGTACATGTGTAGAAAACGTGTCCATAATGAAACCTTTGAATATTTCTATATATTGTTTTCACAGACAAACTTTAAAGAAAAACATGCACATGTGCACAAATCTGATTTCAAACTCGAATATGATTTTTAGACTTATCAGAACCGTATCAGCATAAATGTAAGTCCTAAATGAGATTGTATTCCATCTAATTCTGATTTTCAAACTCGCATCAAATTTTGAGAGTTATCAGACTTATCAGGACTCGCATCCTATCTAATTCTGATTTTGAAACCTTAACTTCGACTGCTTGACTACTCGACTTCGATTCCTTTGCTTGACTCGAATTTGACATCCCACACCTATAGTTTTTGCTCCTGTGGCCCTGATTCTATGTTTTCTCACCAGCAGTCCACTGAAGTAATTACAAATTCTTGGGAGTTGAGGATTTATTGTGAAGTTCTCGATGGTCGATTCTGACTTCTTGACCTCGACCTGTTGCTAAAATCACCTTAATCACCTCCAGCTTACCCGTTACTACCATGAGTTTACTTCTATTCTCATTTTTTGATATACTGTGGTTTGTGAGTTTACTTCTATTATGTTAAGTTAGTTATGTTTTCTGTTAAGCCACTTAATTTAGTTATGTTTTATGTTAAGTTAAAGTGGTGATTGCTAAACATGATTGTTACATTTTAGATGATAACTTGACTTTCTGTTTCTGACTTTCTGTTTCTGTTAAGTAAATATCACCTTAATCACTTGATTTAGTTATATTTTCTGTTAAACTAAAGCGCTAATGATTGCTTACTCCGTTGCTTATTCTGTTTCTGACTTTCTGTTAAAAGTTTTGTACATGAACAACTTCTAAATGGACAATTACAAAAACTGTATATATAGAGCAAACATGTTATGATCTATGTAAAGCATCAAGTTACTTTGTACCTAATGTAAAAAATTACTTTGGCACTCATGTGTGCATATTGTTTTAAAAATGCAGGAAACTATTCAACTTGAATATTAGAAAATGGAGACTCAGCCTGATCAAAACATGACAACTCCAAATTCAAAACACATTACAGGTAACAACATTTGAAAATATTTATCTAGATTATATAGCTTTTGTTGTAAAATGTGAAAATCATGAACATGTACACATCTGTGTAATTGTGCACATGTACAAAGTTGAGTACTTGTGCACATGTGCAAAGTTGTGAAGTCATACACACATTTCTACAAAGAATTATGTTATAATACATATATTTGTACATGGACAAAGTTGTGTACTTACGCACATGTACAAACTTTAAACATGTACAAAGTTGTGTAATTTTGCACATGTACAAAAATTGCATACACCATAAAGTTTGGACACATCTACCTGTATGAAACAGTTAAAACTTTACTAATGTATATTTAACAATGTATACAGGAAGATTTGATAGAGATGAAGGATAAAATGAAGAGGATTTCCAGATATGAATGTGAACTTACAACCAAGTTTTGGATATGCATGCAAGAGAACCCTAACGATGAGGAGTTTTGAATTTGAAAAGGGAGTTTCAATCGATGTTTGGTATTGGTACATATTCAGATGGTGATGACGATGATCATGAAGACATACCAAAAGCTTATGATACTGATGATGATGATCAACATAGTGACAAAAAATGAAGATAAAGAAGGTGATGAGGATGAAAATGATGAAGATCAAGATAGAAATGATAATGAATTCATATGAGCAAGTTCTGATGATGATGATGAGCAAAGTGATGATGAAGATGATGATAGTGAAGATAGTGATGGTGATCAACAAAGTCATAATGAAAATGATGATAATGATGATGTAGAAGATGAGGAAAATGAAGATGATGAAAATGATGCTGATGAAGACAAGGAAAATGATGATGCCAAAGATGACAATAGTGATGGTGATGCCAATAAAGATGATGATGATGTGATGAATATAGAGATAGGGGATAATGTCGCTGGTCATCAACTAAATAAATAGGATTCTTTGTATTTTGTTAACTTGTTTGGACTACTTTAGCTTATAATCAAAACTGCTATTATGTTAATATGTCCAAAATTACTTATAAACACAAAAAAAAATGTACAGGATAATCTGCACATAGGCAAATTATGGATAATTGGTTTTGTACATAGGCAAAATCTTAATGATGTTCCAATTCAAATCTTATTTATATAATCTCATACTTCAGAAAAAAAACAATATTTATGTTTCTGTAAAATAATCAATAATGAAAAACATGTATATGTGCAAAAACAGAGGAAATAATTTGCAAAAATTTGCACATGTGCAAAATTTCTTATCAACAACAAAAGCAATACAAAAAAATTTGCAGATATGCAAACATTTATTTCTAGCAAAAACAATTATAAAGAGATTAGCACATACAAAAAAGAAATGTCAGTATACATCTCTCAAACATCAACAAAAATGCATATAGACAAATTTATAAACAATGATTAAAACCTTATAAATTCCTAAACTTTGCATATATGCAAAAAAAATTCCTAAAAGAACAAATGAACCATTATCCAGATTATTCATACTAAATCTCAATATAAAACTCATCATCTGTGATACTAAAAAAATGAAAAAAAAAAATCAAATATTCATTCTTGCCGCCTCTTTTTCTTCTGTCACCTTTCTTTCAGCCTCAAGTCTATCTGGACAACATCTCCAATCATGTTTTTCTCCAGGTGCTACCTTCTTCTTATAATAGCTACAAGTTCTAGGATTTTTCCCAACCAATTTTATTGCTGCTTCTCTTTGCCCTTGAATCCTTTTCCCACCAGTTCCAGACCCTTTAAACTTCACACCTTCAGAATTACGTATGGTAACTTTATCAACCTTCTTTATACCGAGCATGGAAGATATACAATCGTCTTTTGTATGGATATCTTCTTCAGTGGATTCTGTTCAATTTTCAACCTAAGTTCCTTTTGCCACTCAGTAAACTTAAGGATAGAATCTGGATCATGTGCTATCATGTTTATGAAATCTGCTATCACTCTGTATGCATCTTGTACCAATGCATTATAGCATCCAACATCTTCACCAATGAAGTAGCACTTTTCCAACTCATGTGAACATATAACACCTTTTTGCCATCTTTTAAGAAAATACTTTGCATGTATTTTAGACCTAAACTTTGATTTCATTACACATAGCACATGTCTGCAAAGAAATCCAAAATGCTCGAATACCATGTAGTTACAGTTGAAAGAGTCATCTTCTGCAGAACACTCAACCTGAAAACAATTTGCAACTAATGACTAAAATTTGTAAAAGTGTAAAAACCTGCATATGTACAAAACAAGAAAAAAAAAAAGAGGGAAGGGGGGGGGGGGAATATGTATGTGTGCAAAAATTTGCCTATAAGCAAAACTTTGCACATAGACAAATTATGCTTACAAACAAACAAACTGCTCATATGCAAAAACTTTCCCATGTTCAAACATACCTCATATTGGAACTGATTCCTGATCGAACTTCTGAAGTTGCATGAATTGGGATTAAAGAACACACTTTGGTTTGGTAAATTTTTACCCCTGATCTGCTCTAAAACAGTAAATGTTTCCTTGCCACCCATTGATCTACAGTTGGAGACCGAGCAACTCCACATGCAATCATGAACTTCTTTCTGGAACAAGGAAAATGTTTTATGCGTGTAAAACCTGGATCTCTGAACTTCAAACTCCAAACGTGAATGAATTGGTGATAGTTTGTTTACAAAGTTGTAGTCGCTTTCTGACTGAATAATCCTTTTTTTATCCATAGCAGCATCAAACTTGACCATGAACATAATCAAGTTGGTTGTATTTGACAATAAGCTCTGAAAAAAAATAATTCTCACTCTTGGATCTTGATGTCGTCCTCATAAGACCCGACAAGGGCATATCTTTGAAGTACGCCGGAATCCAGGATGAACGCAACGAATACATCTTTTTCAGCCATTTATTTTCATTAAGTCCATGTTCTGCTACCAACGGGTTCCAGTTGTGCTCAAAGACATCATGATCAAGACATGAGTTCCAAATTAGATTGTTCATCCTTTTTCTAAAGTCAGTTTCTTTAATCACTTTTGAAGACACCTGCATTAAAATAGTTACATGAATCTTTATGCATGTTTAACATTTTAACCATCAAACAAAAATGTAGAAAGTTGCACATGTGCAAACATATGAAAAGTTTGCACATGTGCAAACATATGAAAAGTTTGCACATGTGCAAAATGGTTTATACCATTAAAAAAATCTCTGAAAAATAAGACCTTGCATAAGAAGGAATCATACTTCTGGAAGTTGCACATATGCCAAAATAAATATTAAATATGGATACATGGTTCTTTTGCAAATTGTTACAGATGTAAAATATTTTCATGTACCAAGGTTTAAACATTTTTAACCATTGGCACACATGGATAAAAAGTTTGCCCATGTGAAACATCTACCACTCTTGCCTATCATCTTGATACCAATCTTTGTTGGACACTCTCTCATTTGACTTGGATATTTCCTTTTTAGTTTGTTAGTTTCAGCTTGCAAACCATTAGCATTACACCCCTCTGCTTTACCACCCCTTGAACATATCACATACTTATGTAAAACTTCTTTTGACCCTGGCTCAACATATTTTACAGAAGACCGCCTACAATTGAAACAGCTCTGTCACCATACCTAAAGTAGAAAAGAATGGCCTTCTTAATCTGATCAAAAATCATATCTTTCCTAGGAAGATACGATTCAGGAACATGCGGAATCCAGTAAATCGTTTCAGACGAGTTCGGAGCCTTGATTCCTATATTGCTGAATCTATCGCCCGAATACCAAAAATCTATTTAGATATGTACAAGTAGTATGTTAGCATATAAGCACAAAAGCAAAACTTTGAACATATGAACAGACCCAAAGAAAAGTGTTCAGATACAAAATTAAAAAACTTTGTACATGTGCAAACTTGTGTGCGTGCAAATGTTTGCACATGGACAAACTTTGCCCGTGTACAAATTTTTGTATTTCAAACCACTGTATATGGATATGCCTTCACATTTACAAAGGTTTTAATATATAAACTTTGTACATGTGCAAACTTGAATGTAAACAAACATGTGTGTGTGCAAAAGTTTACACACATGCAAATCTTTGATACACAATAAACTTCAAAATAATCTATGCACAGAAACAATATACAAGCACAAAAAAAGTACACACTTGGTGCATAAAAAACACATGTTGAATTGAAAAACGTTGCACATGTCTAAATATTTTTAAAGAAAAAAGGTAGTACCTGTAGGAACAGGAGGAATATCTTCTGAACCGGATGTTGATATTGAAGAAACATTTCCAACATCAAAGTTTGTTAAAACAATAGCATCCGATGAAACTTCTTCAACAATATCATCTGATGAAACTTCTTCACTCAAAACATGACCTGGTTCATCTGAAACTTCTTCTGCCAAATCAGGAGCTAATTCCTCATCAAAATCAGAATCAGAATCTTTAAAAAACAACGAATCAATCTTCAATGAATCATCATAGCTAGACTTTTCACGAAAAAACAAATATGAATCCTTCCTAAACAAATCATTAGCTGCATTGAAACAAATAGATAACATTAGATATCATTAGCTGAATTGAAACAATACATAAAATTTATTGAACAAAAAAACCTTATGAACATTTGAAAAAACTTTGTGTACATGTGCACACAAATGTGTACATATGCAAAGGTTTGCACATGTACAAATTGTAGTATTTGTGTTCTACAAACTTTGAAAAAAACTCTGTGTACATCTGCACCAAAATGTGTACATGTCTAGAGGTTTGCATATGAACAAAATTATAGTATTTGTGTTATGCAACCTTTGAAAAAACTGTGTACATGTGCAAAAAAATGTGTACATGTGCAAAGGTTTACACATGTACAAATTATAGTATTTTTCTTCTGCAAACTTTAAAAAACTTTGATATAGGATTGTTATTAGATACAGTAGATAAATACATGTGATAATATTCAAATGATCTTCGTTTTCAACTCTAACATTTGATTCCACAACTCTGTTAGCTACTTTATTAACTATATCTGGTATACAACACCAAATCAAAGTTAACATTTGAATTTCCATTACTTATGGATGATTTGAATAGAATGACTGAGAATTTGATGAAGAATTTGATACCTGAGACGATACATCGAACATCTCGTTCTCCTCTAATATGTGAATTAGGCTCCATAAGTAGTAGAAATTCAGTTAACCTGAGAAATCATGTAACAGTAACATAAAACAATTGAATCACATGAATATTAATGTTATTTATTGAGAATAAACTGATAAACAAAGTCAAAGTTTTTAGGTAAACTAATAAATTGAAAAAAATAGCGACATGTGTAATTTAACATGAGGATTACACCATAAACATAAAAAACTAACATTACTAGTTAACAAAATCGATTCAGAACGCAAATCAATTGAGGAATTCGTTGTACTAAGGTCGAACATACGTGAACAACAGAAAAAAAATCAAAAACAGGCAGAATCTACGAAATCAAATTACAAACTCACGTAAAGAACAGGAAAACGAAAAAACAGGTAGAAACTACAAAATCAAATCAAAAACTCACCTGTAATTGTTGCAATTTTGTTGTTGCGATTTCAAAATTGCTGATGCGTGAAGAACAAATCGAATGAGAAAAGAAGAAATTCAATGATATTGATAACAAGATATAGCTTTTTGATGACACGATTAGATAAGAAATCGATCTACAAAGTTTAATTTCAGTTCAAATCGAGAAATCTAACTATGGCGGCTCAGTATGTTCATACGTGTTCTTGATGATTTAGTGAATCTTCATATAAAAGTCAACGTAACTATAAAGAATCTTTCAATTAGTAATATTTAGATTATGTTTTAATTAATTAGTTAAATGATATTTTGATTAATAAATGATTTATGATTAATTGGTAAATGGAATAAAGAAAAACGGAATGACCATCTTGCCCTTAATGAAGTTAATCTAATCCAACGCTCCTCGTCGAGTTCTCGGGTTCTCGGGGAACTTATGGTTCTCAAAAAATCCTAAGTCTATATATATATATATATATATATATATATATATATATATATATACACGTGTGTGTATACCTTCGGGATCAACCAGTTCACGACCCCATTCTCCAACCCGCCAAGCTCGAGCCCGATGAAACCAAAGGGGAGGGGGCAGCGGTACCGGCGGTACCGCCCAACCCAACCCAACCCAATCTTTCGTCGATCTCGTGTATTACTCCGTCCACCCTTAGCAAATTTGATGGTTTCCCAAAAAGGACACACATGCAACTAATATTCTCTTTTAATTAGCTGTTGTACGTTTGTACGTACATGACATTACGACACAAAAAAATGATGAATGCTCAAACCCAGATATAAAATGAGATGTTTAAACCCAAATAAAACATGATACATTGATACAAGGACGATATCGTATTCCTCACACCCCACTTATTCCTCACATCCCACTTATTCTCACAATCTCATTTTTGCAAATTACTGACTTAAGCATCGGAGCATACTCTCATAATGAATTCTAGAAGTAAGACTTACTTTTTTGGTGTAGTTTCAGGCTTTGGCGGTCCTCCTGTCCATGGCGCTTTACCTACGAAGACCTCATTGCTAGACAAAAATCATCAGTGGCGTCATCCTGTCGGAACATGGTGAAAGTTAACGTTGCAATGGTCTAGGGAATGGGAAACCCACCGGAGACCATTAAAGGAGGTCGTTACAGTCTTATCCAACCCCAAGTTACCGCTTGAATCACCAACGGAAGCTACACCTATCCACAATACACTGCCAGTCGAAACCACACTTCAAACTTTGACGACCATCACATTGGTGTCGTGGTTATTAACCGACATAGTACCGACATACTTTTAGAGACTTTGGAATACGAACCCATGCGCACTAGTTTAACTCATGCGCACTAGTTTAGTGATAATAAAATATTGTTTCCTTTATTGTTTTTGGCATTGCTCTCTTCCCAAAATAAGGGATGTTCTTGTACTGTATTTATATTTAGACCAACGGTAATTAATGAAACGAAGGAAAGCAGAATACGTTTTGTATTATGGTATCAGAGCCTCTCGCTCAAAATTAAAAACCTTATTTTTTTTTCTCTTTCGGCATCTTCTTCCTACCGCCGATCTCCCATGGCTGCTCCAGCTTCAAGCGACCCCACCAATACCAACTCTCCTAAAGTTCCCTTCCACCCAGCTTTTGGAGTAAATAACATCAAAAACTCAATCCCTATAACCCTCGACAGATCTGAAGGTCATTATGCCTCCTGGATGGAACTATTCAACATACATGCTTGTGCCTATAACGTTCTTGATCACCTTGATCCTAAAACTCCCCGTCCATCTGATATCGACGATCCAACTTGGCTCCGCCTTGATGCTATTGTCAAATAGTGGATTTACGCCACCATCTCTTCTGACCTTCGTGAATCCATCATGAAACCAGGGGCTTCTGCAAAGGACCTTTGGGATCGTCTTAAAGATATATACCAAGATAACCGCATCACTCGTACCGTTTATCTTGAAGAACAATTCTCCTCTACACGCATGGATTCCTTCTCCAATGTTCAAGACTACTGTGATCGTCTCAAAAACCTGTCCGATCAGCTCTCGAATATCGGCAGTCCAATCACTGAAGACAAGATGGTACTTCAATTAATTTCTGGGTTATCTCACGGTGATTTTGATACTGTGGCGACACTTATTCAGCAAACCGAGCCTCTTCCTAGCTTCAATAAAGCATGCTCTCAATTGCTTTTGGAGGAAAAACGACGCAGCAAGCATCCCTCTCCTGCCCCCCAAGCTATGATCACTCAAAAGACTGCTGACTCCAATACTGACGCTATTTCAGCACCTAATAACGCTCAACAAAACACTTCAGCATTTCGAGGAAGAGGAAACTACCGAAGTAATCAACGGGGTCGCGGGAATCAACGTGGCAGGGGCCGCGGACGTGGTCGGTTCAACAATCAAGGTAACAACTCCTATCAGTGGCCGTTTCCCTTCTACCAGCAACCTCCATGGTCTGTTCCCCCTTGCCCCTTCCCTACCGCAGCATCTTCTCCTCAACAAGGTCTTCTCGGACAGGCTCCGCGAACCCCCTTTCGACCACAACAACCGGGAAACTCACAAGAACTCTATTCCAATGACTACAACACATCCATGACGCCTACCCAATTGGAGACAGCTTTCAACACTATGCAACTAAAATCTTCGGACAATAATTGGTATGTGGACACGGGTTCAACATCTCACATCACTCATGACTCAGGTAACCTCTCCCACAAATCAAGTTTAAGTACACCGCATTCCATTTTGGTTGGTAATGGCAACCATATTCCTAGTCGTGGTCAAGGCTCTGCTTATCTTCCTTTTTCAAATCGCACCTATGCTCTTCGAAACATTTTTCATGTCCCTCAAATTATTAAGAATTTAATTTCTGTTCGAAAGTTCACCACTGACAACATCGTTTCTGTCACATTTGATCCTTTTGGTTTTTCTGTGAAGGATTTTATAACGAAGAAACCCCTCACGAGACACAACAGTACCGGTGATCTATACCCTCTTACCGGTCCAGCACTCAAGCCATCCTCTGTCGCACTTCATGCAGCCTCTGCTTCCACATGGCATAATCGTTTTGGTCATCCCGGCGTTTCTGTTTTCAATTTGCTTAAATCTAGTTTTTCCAATTCAAATGTCAAGTTTAATCATAAGTGTAATACTTGTTCTTTAGGAAAACATTGTCGTTTACCCTTTTCTTCATCTCAAACACTTACTTTTGCGCCTTTTGATATTATTCATGCTGACTTATGGACTTCTCCAATTGATTCTAAGCTAGGTCACAAATATTACCTAGTGTTATTGGATGATTTTTCTCACTTTCTGTGGACTTTTCCTTTACAAAATAAATCTCATGTATTTTCTACCTTTAATCAATTCCAAACTCACATCCAAACTCAGTTTCATAAAACCATCAAGTCAATTCAATGTGACAATGGCAAAGAATTTAACAACGCATATTTTCACAATTTGTTCATTAAAACCGGTACTCAATTTCGATTCACTTGCCCTTATACGTCACCTCAAACTGGCAAGGCTGAACGAATCATTCGTACAATTAACAATATGATTCGTACAAATCTTCTTCATGATTCGTTACCCCCTTCGTTTTGGCACCATGCTCTTGCTTTTGCCACCTACATATTAAACATCCTACCTACAACTACCCTTCAAAATAACACACCTACCGAAATTCTATACTTACGCAAACCCACCTACTTTCACTTGCGTACTTTCGGTTGCCTTTGCTACCCCAATATCTCTTCCACCGTCCCAAACAAATTGGCTGCCCGTTCTATCCCTTCTATTTTTATTGGGTATCCCTCTAATCATCGAGGATATCTTTGCCTTTCTCTTTCTGATAACAAACTCATCACTTCAAGACATGTCACATTTGATGAATCTTCTTTTCCTTATTTAAATCGTCATTTCTATCCACCATCTTCTTATGATTTTCTTGATGACATCCCTCCTTCCCCTTATTTTACACATCATTCTCAACTGGATTCTAATCCTACCTCTGCCATTCCGGTTGATGGCCCTCTTGCTAGCCCACCTCCTAGCCCAATCGTTTCGCCTCCTCAGCCTGATTCCGATGATCAAAACCCACGGGCTCCTTCCCCTTCGGCCCAACAGCCCTCTCACCACATGAATACTCGTTTCAAAAGTGGTATTACAAAACCCAATCCTCGTTATGCTTTTACTTCTCAGTCTATTTCTCCTCTTCCTTCCAGTCCAAAATCTGCTCTCCTTGACCCAAATTGGAATAATGCCATGACCACTGAATTTAATGTGTTACTTAGTCAACATACGTGGGATTTGGTACCTCGCCCACATGATACTAATGTCATTGGTTGTCACTGGATTTTTAGACACAAATTTCATGCAGATGGGTCTCTTGAGCGTTACAAGGCTCGGCTTGTTGTTAATGGTAAATCACAAGAGGTGGGTGTCGATTGTGACGAAACTTTTAGTCCCGTGGTAAAACCCGCAACTATTCGTACAGTTTTAAGTCTTGCTTTAACCCGAAAATGGCCGGTTCATCAATTGGATGTTAAAAACGCCTTCTTACATGGACACTTAAATGAAACCGTTTATATGCATCAACCTCCCGGCTTTGCTAATTATTCTTTTCCTGGTTACGTTTGCAAACTCAGGAAGTCTTTATACGGTTTAAAGCAAGCCCCACGGGCATGGTATCAAAGGTTTGCTCAATATTTATTGCAGATTGGTTTTATATGTAGCAAGTGTGACAACTCTTTATTCACTTTTCGGCGCAACAATGAGTTTGCTTACTTACTAGTGTACGTAGACGACATCATTCTCACTGCCTCCTCGTCTCATCTTAAAGCTTCGATCGTCACCTCACTCAAATCTGAGTTCGACATGAATGATTTGGGGAAACTCAGCTATTTTTTAGGTATCTCTGTCAAATACTCTAAAGGCACGATGTTTTTATCCCAAGAAAAGTATGCTAACGAAATCATAGCAAGAGCTAAGATGGAAAATTGTAAAGCTGCTGCCACCCCGGTTGATACTCTTTCGAAGCTCAGTGCTACAGCCGGTGAATTAGTTGCTGACCCTTCTGCATACCGTCGGTTAGCGGGTGCTCTTCAATATTTAACATTCACACGGCCTGATATCTCTTATGCTGTCCAACAAATCTGTTTGTTTATGCATGCACCTCGTGAACCTCATCTCAATGCACTTAAACGGATTATTCGTTACATACAAGGCACTCGTCATTTTGGTTTACACTTATACCCTTCCAGAGCATCTAATCTGGTTGCTTATACAGATGCGGATTGGGGAGGGTGCCCCGACACGAGGCGTTCTACATCTGGATATTGTGTATTCTTTGGAGATAATCTCATCTCTTGGTCTGCTAAACGCCAACCAACTCTGTCCCGTTCTAGTGCCGAAGCTGAATATCGTGGGGTAGCTAATGTTGTTGCTGAATCATGTTGGCTACGAAATCTACTTTTAGAACTTCATACACCTCTCAAGTCTGCTACCCTCGTCTATTGTGACAATGTATCCGCAGTTTACATGTCCGGCAATCCAGTACAACATCAGAGAACTAAACACATTGAGATGGACATCCATTTTGTCAGAGATAAAGTTGCTATTGGACACGTTCGTGTCCTTCATGTTCCCTCTGCTTATCAGTATGCTGATATCTTTACTAAAGGGCTTCCGCGACAGTTGTTTATTGATTTCAGATCCAGTTTGAGCATCCGTCCTCCTCCCGCTCCAACTGAGGGGGGCTATTAACCGACATAGTACCGACATACTTTTAGAGACTTTGGAATACGAACCCATACGCACTAGTTTAACTCATGCGCACTAGTTTAGTGATAATAAAATATTGTTTCCTTTATTGTTTTTGGCATTGCTCTCTTCCCAAAATAAGGGATGTTCTTGTACTGTATTTATATTTAGACCAACGGTAATTAATGAAACGAAGGAAAGCAGAATACGTTTTGTATTAGTGGTCAATACGTAGCAACAACCAACCTTCTTTTACGACGTTCCTAACTGTTATAGAAATCAAGAATGGATCGATGGATGCGTACATGGAGTACCTCATGTTTAAGAAAAAAGTGCAAACGAATGAAGGATGGAAAAGCTTCATCGGGCAATCCAATTTATAGTTACAGAGAGCTTAACCTCCTAGTAGCACCAGAACTCATATGAGAATCATCACCTCAGCACCATAACCACCAACACACCAAATAGTTCTCTGATGAATTTCCTCCATCGACCTTTTTAAAGGAGCTTAATGATTATCAGATCTCAAGTACTGTTTGCTTCCCTAACCTAAAAACATACTATAGAACCACAAATCTCAACGGCTACACCAATATGTATGAGTGGCACATGTAATCCCTTATACCCGCTCATATGTCAAGAATAGTATTTGCCTAGATGACAGGTCATTTAATCTATAATTGTAAATAAGTAAGTCAAGAATAGTATTTGCCTAGATGACAAGTCATTTAATCTATAATTGTAAATAAGTAGGGTAGATTACTTTTGGAACCCATTAGAAAATGGTATATGGCTGATTTAGTAAGGAGTACATGTTTTGTATTGAAAACAATTATTGAAGTTTCTTTCATAGATTTAGGAATCAAATTAAAATTTTGTTGATTAATCTATGAAGATTAAGTAAAACTTTATTTTTTGTAGGTTTATCCAATTGGTTTTCCATATGCCTTCTATCAACATAGTTATTAGATTTATGTGTTAGCTACTTTGGTGACACAAGCCGATTGTTGAGGCTTGTTAAGTGTATATCTGAGAGTGTTCAAAAGGATCTTTCACTCAATAATATTAATAAAAATAACATACTGTATCGAATACTAAATAAATTGAAAATTAAACAGTTGATATGAAAAAATAAATATGGGTAATTTGGTGGAAAGTGTTGTTTGCTAATATTAAGAGGTCTTACATTGTTTGATTCACAATAATAGACAAAATGGATACTTAATCACTATCTCACTTGATCACTTTCACACATTTTGAAATGGAAGTGGAGTTCTTTTATAGATGCAAGGGGAACTCCTCATAGGCAAGACGAATCTGTTTGCCATCAAATAGCACACACACAAGTTAGAAAATAAGGAACATGCCAAAGTTTTAGAAAAACTTGCTTGACAAAAGTCATGACACAGAAGTGTTAGACTTCTGACTATAAGGGCTTCTCAATAATGTTGACTTTACTGAGTTTGAAAAAGGTCATAGGCATCGGTGGCTTTCTATCGAAGACCTCACTTATTTTCAAACAAAGGTACTAAATTACCTATGGTCAATATGTGCAGTGTGCAAGAAATATGGAGTAGCAGACTATAGGAAACAAGAATAAAATAAATGTGAAGGGTGTCCTAGAGATCCTCTAAGGACCAAATAATGTTCAAATCCCGTTGAGAGGAGTTGAAAATGTTTATACTTAAATCTCGGTAAAGATATATTGCAATTAAACATCAGCACCTATTGCTAATGAATGGATGGATAGATTTCCTTAAGAGACTGAATAGTTAATTGAATGCCACAATGAGCTTGTTGAGAAGCTTAGGTGACTTCATAAGCTTGGATTTTGGATGGGGGAGGGTTGAATTTTGATTTCTTCCTTTTCTGGGACTTTTTCTCTCCTGAAATATCACTGGATTTCTTTGACTAGCCATTTTTGTTGATAATTTTCCTTCTCTTCCGTGTCCCAGCATCTCGTTCTGTTAACATGATTAGAGAGGCCGAATGTAACACCCTATTTTTCACAAAATATTTTTCATTCAAATATTATACATCATATGGCAGGATAAACCCAGCCAACATATTTTGTTCAAGTTAGAGGCATGGGTGTTACCATCATTCGTATCAAAGACATATCTAGCAAGATAGAATTACATCATAACATCATGTTAGAATAATGTCCACGGTCAACAACTTGTGGTAATATTTCTGATAATGGTAGAGTCCTTTTGGGTTGCCCTTATGACCCAGAAAAACAAACAGAGTCAAAAAAAGTAAAAGTGAATGATTGGTTTATTAACTTATTGAGAAATAAATTAATTAGAAACCAGATCATTTAATTAATTGATAAATTAATTTAGAATTAATTTAGAATCAATTAAAGGGACTGGATTGTAATTGATTAAAGGTTTAATCAATGGAAACAACGTACAGGGGATGCAGCTGCCAAAAGGCTCCCAAGTTTGAAACCCTGGGACCCTTGCACTATAAATAGAGGCTTTGGGGTTCAACCCTAAGGCATCCCATCCTCAAAAGGAGCCGCCAGCTTCCTCCCCTCCTACCTTCTTGGCGAATTTCAATCACTCTCTAGGGTTTTGATCTTCTGCCTCCTTCCTAAGTGGAAGTTCTGATCTGTCTGGTTTTCTGGTGTTCCTGGGTATGAGTCATTAGAGGGATTCACACTTCGGATCCTGTTCATCCTTTGCAAGATGTTGTTCATCAGATTCAAGGAAGGAGATAATCCTAATGTACATTATGTTTATGTTTTGTTGCAATAATTGTTATGAACTGCATGATCCCGAACTTCGTTTATGGAGATTTCTGTGATTTGATCTTGTTAGTCTTCTGCTGCATATGATTATGTATTTATGTGATCGAATCCCAACAGTGGTATCAAAGCCTCTGTTCATATGTTATTTTAACTTTTACTTGATATGATTATCTGTTTAGGTTTTATGCTAGAAACTTGTATGAACTTGCATGTTGTTTTTCGAAAAATCCATAGGTTATGCTAGACTGATTCCAAAATTGCATGTTATGAATTTTTTTATTGGTTTATGAACTCTAGAACACGATTTTCGAAAATTTGAAGGTTTGAGAAGGGTTTCCTTGCCCTTGGCTGCTAGGGTTTCCCATTCCTTACTTTCCTTGCAAGTTTCCATAAATGGCTTGTTCCTTGTTTGCTTATTTGCCTAAACTGCATGCTGCCTTTTTCGATTATTTCCTGGTTTCTTTGTGCCTCCATAGGTATGTCGAAATTTGTAGGGTTTTAGGAGAGTTTCCTTTTGGCCTTTGCATGATGCCTGGCGGCTAGGGTTAATCCCTTGCTTGCCTTGCAAGTTTCCTAACTTGCTTACTTGCCTTTTTTGCTTTATTGCCTTAATATGATTATTTCTATTAGGGATTTATTTATAATTAATTATTAAAGAGTATTAATTGAATTAATAGATAATTAAAATACATATATATATATATATATATATATATATATATATATATATATATATATATATTTATATTAGAATTTTATTTATATATATAAAAGAACAAATAAAGCAAAAACGCTGGTCAACCATGACTAGGCTCACCCACATAAAATTGTGTATAGGGTTTGAAGGAAGGTTCTTATGAACCTTAATGGAGTTGGTTGTTAAGTGGCATCTATTGCCCACCACCTTTTACCATGTGGAGTTACCGAAAGGGTTTGATAGGGCAATGCTTATCTCTCTAAGTTAAAAGTATTAACTTAAAGTATTAAAACAAAGACATGTTTTAATTAAAATAAATGTGAGATTTTGTGCTACACATGAGAAACTCACATTCTCTTTGTGATTTACAGGCAGAGCGGTGTGGTTAACGCGCACGTCAGATAAGGTCATAGTTGAGGGTGATGTGGCACTCGCGATTCTCAAGCGTATCTTGAGCCGGGCATCACGTGGGTTCTGGATGGTGAATTCACAATCTGATTCATGATCCGCGACATCCCTGTCATGAATTTGAGATGAGCACAAACAAGATTAACATGCCATTGATCGTAGTCAATGAATCTCATGGATCTAGGAATTTCATAGTGATTGAAATTGACAAAAGGTTTTTTCTACCTTGACGACCATTGTGGTGTGATTATGGCATCCCTCTTCACATCATAACTGGGAAATCTTGGATCCTAGCCTTAGTAAATAAATTGGGTAATTGTTTAAAGGATTAATTCAAACTAAACTAAAACTTTTTTCTTATAGATGTCAAATCTAAACACAAACATTCCTCCCATTCCCACTCCTCCTCCTCCTCCACTGCATCCCGATTTAGTGAGATCGATAGCCTGACGTTTGCTGACATGTCCTCCGAACTCGAGAATTGTGTCAAGAGTGTCGGGGTACAAGCAAAGCGGGAATGATTCAAGATTGTTAAATCTCTTAGGGCATATATACTAGAAGTAGGAACGTCTGTATGTACGCATATTCATAAGATGAAATCGTACATAGACAGATTGGGTAATCTTGGTGTCCAAAGGAGTTAGCCACGGATGTGGTGCTTAACTTGCTTACTGGTTCATGTCATTAGGGCTTTATGAACTGTGACAAGAACCATCTGGACATGACCTTGATTGAGCTGCACGGTTTGCTGAAAACCACCGAAGCTAGTTTAAAGCAACACCGTAGCTCTAGTTCCACCGTTCCTATCTTGGGCATTCATCATGGTGATGCTAAGAAGAAGAAAGTTTCTCATCCCAGATGATAAGGAAGGGCTAAGGTTGGACAGTCTAACCAAGGCTTTAAGAGAAAAGTTGATTCTGACATAGCACCCACCAGTGACCCGAATGAGGCCATATGTTTTTATTGCCAACTGAAAGGACATTGGAAACGTAGTTGCCCAATATTCCTGAAGGATCTGAAGAAGATCAGGGTCAAGGAATATGACACCTCAGGTATATCTGAACTCCATAGAAGATCAACCTCTCGTTCTTTAATCCTTGATACAGGATGTGTTGACTCACATTTACGCTGTATGTAAAAGAAAGAAATTGAAGTATAGGGGCTTGATCTGATCATGAGATACAGAAGCTCTGCTGCTGTTACAAGGATCAGAGATTACATCTCATGCTAATTAGTGGTGTTTAGATAGATTATTAGATTTTGCTACTCGTCGGAAATAGCACAAAACATTGTTTCGTGTTACGCATTGTTTAAGGATATTTTGTACCTTCTCTTTTGATAATAAAAATGATGATTTTTCCTTTTAAGCATAGTTATTTTATTTCAAAAATGAATCCTTACAAGGACATATATGAATGTGTTAAGTAGTAGTAATAATAATATTAAAAATGTTGATTCATCCAAAAGGTATGTTGGATTGTGGTATTGTCACCTTGTCCATGTAATCAAGAATTGCATCACCAAGCTCCAATTGGACAGGACTTGGAATCATTTTACTTACAGTCAAGATGATGCATTCGAATCTTACCTACATGGAAAATGACAAGAATGCCATTCATAGGAAACTGTGAAAGAGGCAAAGGATTTTTTGAAACTTATCCACACAAATGTTTATGGACCGTTCCAATCTACCACAATACATGATGAGCAATACTTCGTTACGTTTACTGATGATTTAAGTAAATATGGATATGTTTATCTGATTAAACATAAGATAGAAACTTTGAAATGTTCAAAGAGTTTCGAAATAAAGTATAGAATCAACTGGGCTAGAATATCTGAGCATCATATTCTACGAACATCTTAGGAACTATGAAATGGTTTCATAGGTTTTCTTCTCTCAGAACACCATGGAAAAGTAGTGTGTCTGAAAGGAGAAACCAAACATTGTTTGAAATGGTTCGATCCATGATGTGTCGAGCTACACTTCCAAATCAGTTTCAAAGGGTTATACCCTAGAAACAGAAACCCGCAACTTACACCTTGTATCCAACTAAGTAGGTTGCAAAGACATTCTCTAAAATGTAAACCTGGATTCATGCCTCACTAGCACATAGAAAGTCTAGGGTTGTGAAATCTTCGTTTGTCACAATATTGAACCCAGATAAGAGAAAGTGTCATTTCATTGATCATCTCTCAAGTCGTTTGGATACTTGTTTTACGAGCCTTCCGAAAACAAATTATTTGTGGCTCGAATGAGAGTCTTTCTTGTGAAAGAGCTCATATCCAAATAGCCAGTGGGAGTAAGAATGATCTTGAAGAAATTCAAAAGACCAACTAATAAAAGAACCTTTAGTTAACACTAGCACTTAATTGGAGGATTGGATTCATGTTAAGAAACTTGACATACCTCCACCTCTTTGAAGTCCAGTAGTGATGGTTACTCTCATAAGTATTATGGTTTCATATTACTGAAAGTGACACACTGACTAATGGTGAAACATTGATTGATAAGGATGAGTAATCCAACTACACGGAAGCATTGGTGAGTCCAGTTGCTACCAAATGATAGAGGATATTGAAATACGAAATTCAATCCATGTTTAATTTGATGGATCTTACACCTGGCCTGAAAACCAGTGGGAGTAATAGGATCTTCAAAAGAAGAACAATGTGGATAGGAATGTACACACATTCAAAGCAAGACTGGTTGAGTAGGACAGTACTCAGACTCAAGAAATTGATTATGAGGAAAGGCACTCTCATTAGCAGCTGAGAAAGAATCTGTTAGGATATTGTTTGCCACATGTACATTTTATGTGGCATGGCAAAGTGGATGTTTTAAGATCGCTTTCCTTAAATGGAAAACAAAGGGGTTGTGTGTATGACACAACCAAGAGGTTTTGAACATGCCAAATATCCAAATAGAGTGTACAAAGATTGCAAGATTCATCTGTGGAATCAAACAAGTATTTCGCAGCTGGAATCATTGCAGTCTTAAAATGCCAAAGAGTTTGGATTTTCATGAAGCATAAATAAGTCCTATGAATATGTCAAAGCTAGTGGGATTACTATTATAGTCTTCCTAATGACGTATGTCAATGACATACTACTTATAGGAAACGATTTTCTAATGTTTCAAAGGGTAATGACTTGGCTTTGGAAATGTTTCGCTATGAAGAACTAAGGAGATACAATACACTTACGTGGAATAAGGATCTATCGAGATAGGTAAAACCGTCTAGAAAAGGACTTAGCCAAAGTACATATTTGAGTATGATCTTGAAGAAATTCAAGATGCATGACTCTAAGGAAAGGGTTTCCGTCCATGGCATGAAATTAATTGGAGAATCAATGTCCCGGTACTAGAAAAGAATTAAACAAAATAAGTCGAGTCCCATATACTTCTGCTATAGGATCGATCATGTATGCCATGACATGTACTTAACCTAACATCCCGTATACTTAGAGCATAATGAGTTGATTTCAGGACTACCCTGGTAGAAGTCATCAAGACTGTAGTGAAGGGGTTCTTAAATTATTTTAGGAGAACAAGAAATGTGTTCTTGGTTCATGGAGGAAAAAGAAGAACTAATAGTAACTGGTCTTAGTGATGCCAGATATGACTCTTGTTCACAATCAGGATAGGTGTTCCTGTTATAAAAGGAGGAATAATAACATGGAAATGTTCCAAGTCAAAATCAATGTAAGTCCGAGTATATAACAACTAGTGAAGTTGTGAAAGAGACTACATGGTTGAAGAATTTCGCTGGTAATATTGGTGTTGTCCGCAACATCAATGATCTCCTTGAAATCTTTTTACCGAGGGTGGAGTGACCTTGACTAAGGAACCTGAGGACCATGAGAAGTCAGAGCATGTACTCAGGGATTGCTGCTATGTTTAGGAATCGAGTTGAGACATCATAGTGAATAGGGACTCATCGGAAGAGTGTCTGATTGATCGTTTCACGAGGACTTTGATGTGGACCAAGCATGAAGGTCATACTAGGGTCCATAGGCGATAAAGTTTATGAGCAATATAAACTTAAGTGTTTTAGTTGTTAGTTTGATAATTGAAACATATAATAGTAGATAAATTTATCTGATTTGGTGATTATATGTGGAGACTTGATAATAAGCTGGAGAGCTACCATTTGCATTAATTTATTATTATGTTTCACTTTAGCATGTTTAAAACCCGCTTTCTGAGTATTAGTTTACTCAAACTTCAACAGTCGGTCGTACTCTTGGAAACAAGTAGTGATTTAAGACTGTCATGGAGTGTTAGTAGATTGTCTATAGAAATTAGACATAACATGGTGATTGCGACTAGCCCTCATGAGTACTTGATAGAGATTCAAGTATTGGAACAACCCGCACTTAGAGATTACTTCATGGATTAAGTCACAAGTAATTCTGAGATGATAATATATTTTATTCTTCAAACCGAGATACATAAGGGATATGCACTATGATTCTGTCTAGAATTCTCACCCAAATCGTCGTCTAAATCCTCATCCAAATGCATCTTCGATTCTTCATCCAAATTCTCATAAAAATCCTTGTCCATAACATAGAGGACATCTATATTTGTTCTATAAATATGTTCCACCAAATCAGCACAAATGTTGTGATGTGTATCTCGGTTACGTACTTCAATTTTATTTTCCATGTATTGTGGTGTATCAATACCTACCGATTAAATGGATAGTAAAAAATATGTGTTCCATTCATCTTCTAAAATCATGTTATGTAGTACGATGCTCGCATACATTAAGCTTTGTATTCTTTGCTGGGATGTGTCGGGTTTTTCAGTATCTGCCAATATCCCTTAAGGACACCAAATGCTCGTTCCACATCCTTCCTAGCTCCTTATTGGGCTGCCTTAAACTTTAATCTCTTTCATCATCTGGACATGACCATGATTTCACAAATACATAATACTCTGGATAGATATCCCATTTATAAGATAGTACCCGTGCTTGTATGATACTCCATTCACTTTAAATGACATGTCATACGCCTTTTCAAGATAGATATCGTTGAATACTGGTGACAAGACAAAAATATTGATGTCAGTGTTAGAACTCGCGACACCAAAGAGTGCATGAAAAATCCATATATCATAGGACGCCGCTCCTTTTAGAATTATTGATGACTCTTTCTGATGAATTGACCGTGCCATGCATTAGGACACACTGGCCACCACAAACGCATACAGTCAATGCTACTAAGCATTCCTCGAAATGCATGTTTATTTTCATGTGTCGTATGCAATTGCTGGGTGTCATTAACCGCAAGCTTACACAAATATTGTACATCATAAACCAAAACCACAACTTTAGCAAACTTATTCACTTTCTCATGTTGTCCACTCAGACATTCTGTAATGCCCCAAATTTTGTAATAAATTTTTCGTTTTCAAAAGCAGTTTAATCATATAAAATGCATTGGAAAGATAAACCATTCTATCCGAGTTTAGTGAATAAAAAAATTTAAAACTATATTTTCAAAACAGTAACCAGCGGAAGACTTTGATCACCAAAATGTCAGATGCGATACAGTCGCGCCGTGCCCCAAGCCTTTATTCTGAATAGTTCCTGAAAAACATTTAGGGTAAAAGAGTACGCACAAATCTTTGTGAGTTCCCCAAAATACCAAAGGATCCATCCCATTCATACACATAAGCCACATACAAAATCTAGGAATGACCTGTAATGCATCGTCCTTTTATCATTAAACATCCTCGGGTTCTCAAAACGACCTGTCATGCATCGTTCTTTATCATGCAGCACCTTCGTATTGGCCGGCACGACCGGTCATGCATCATGCTAGCCCGGGACCTGACTCTGTCCTAAATCGGCACTGGCCTATCCAAGTATCAACAAAACGCAAGAATGAATCATACGAATACACATAAGCACATGCAGTCCTAACATCAACATGCAATCATTCTCTTTTCCCTACAACATTGTACTATATACCCATGCAACTTCACCCATAGTATAGTGAGAAAACTTACCTGATCCGCGACCTCAAGCTACACACTTCAGATATCCTTACATGCTAAGCAGCACGAACTCCTAACTTACCACAAGTCGCAAATCAATAATCAGGAAGACTCAAAACCGATCCTATGGTCCAAATCTTTAATCCGTCCAAGTTGACCCAAAAGTCAACTAGTCAAAGTCACCGGTTAAAGTCAACTCCAGATAGCGCCGCTATCTCCTCAAGATAGTGTCGCTATTGGAAAAACAGATCGGGGTCCTCGCGATACATAGTGGCGCTATCTCCATAGATAGCGTCGCTATCTAAGAAATCTTCCAAAACATCATTAACCACTTATTTCATTCAGCTAGGGGGTCAAGTCTTCCAAAACATACCCAAAATGACTATTGACCCATAAATTTGCCACCTTGTTGGTCGTGCATATCAAAAACTCAAAATTTAAGTCCCAAAAGCTTAAAACTAGACAAAACAACCATGCAATAACCAAAGAGAGCTTGGCTCACTCTCCAATCTGACTTAAAGGTGCTTCCAAAAGCATAAAGGTCTGGACTTTCTTACCAAGTTCCAAAGACCAAGCCAAAAGGGACCAAATATCTATTTTCCACCATCATAAACACATGATCAACCTTATAAACACAAAAAGGAATAAGCGTGATACTTACAAAGGTCCGGAAAATGCAGATCTTGATGATTCAAACTTGGAGAACACTTTCTAGCACAACCATGCACATTCCTTCTCTTTAAAAAGTCTTCCAAAGTAATCTAAAGAGCCAAAATTCACGCAAGGAGGTTTGGAATGGGTTGGAGACCCATCTGGAGGCTGAGGGGAAAAATGACGGCTGGCCTAAAACTCGAGATCTAGGGTTTTGGTGCAAACAGCGGCGAATATCGTCGCTATTCTAGATAATGGCCAGACACGAACTTCCCTACTTAGCGTCGCTGACCTTTCCTGATAGCACCGTTATGGACGATAGCGTCGCTATCTACAGAGATATCTCCAATTTTTCCTTAAAACTTATTTCCTTTAAATCCAAACTTGGTCATTTCAGAAACACGGACCTACACATTTTTAAGTATTCGTCTCATGAGTCGGCTCCCAAGCTGAATGCTACTTGACGAATTGCGACTATATATTTTTGTATTGGTAAAAATTCTTTCCTACTCCTTGCATCTCATTGTTGTTGAATATATGAAAACTTAGTTTTCAAATCATCAACTATACGTACCAATAATTCTTTCCTCGTCAGGGATTGTCGTCGAAATTTTACTGCAGATCACCGCACA
This sequence comes from Cichorium intybus, assembly GCA_023525715.1. Lineage (NCBI taxonomy): Eukaryota > Viridiplantae > Streptophyta > Magnoliopsida > Asterales > Asteraceae > Cichorium > Cichorium intybus. The sequence continues at coordinate 58,103,811 of CM042013.1, read as the reverse complement.
GATCGATGTGGTGTTACCGCATCCCCCTGCGGTACCACCTAGCATCAACGCACCACTGTGGGATGCTGCCTAACCAAGACTGATTTCCTGTCAAACTACAAGTTAATACCATAGAGATCAATTAATTATATGTTGAGTTATCATCATATCCAACAAATGGAATAAGACTAATAACATATATCATTTAGATTCATGGAGTCGCAATTAAATTCGGGGCTGGATCCGCCACTGGTTACGACAATAATTACTACGTTTAACTATATTGTTCTTTTCTAGCAATTGTAAACTAAGGACTTTTAATGCCCATTGCCATCCATTGGTACTTAGAATTCCTTAGATATAGATTCCAATATTTTGAACTTATATGCTAGAAGATTTCATATTATATCCTTCAAATAACAAGATTTAGTGTATGACCTTCCCACTCACTATTCACACGCAATTATCTTCGATACAAATTCTTATTTTTTAGAAGCTCATCAGTCATGATTCACATGATCATAACGAATTCACGATAGACGGGTCGATCAACTTCAATTTCTTCCATAGGTATTGATTTTGAATAATGCAGATAATTGAATGACCAATTGCAAAAAATGAAGAAGTTAATATGTGCACTCCTCTCACACAAGCCACATGGGTGTACCTATTGACACCAATGTAAGCCGTCCATAAGGAAACCATTGACCACATGCAACAAGACAAAACGACATCAATTCATCTTTACGTGTTCTTTTTATATTCGAATTGCACAAAAACGTTTTTGCGGTAAGGATCTTTTATAATACAATTAAATGCGTATATAGATTGATATTTTTGGAAGCTTCATAAAAAAAATTATTTTAAAAATTAACAAAACAAACATTAGAATTACCTAAAGAACTCCGTTGTTAGTTAAACGGAATAACATATTTGTATGTCTATTTTAAGCATCGCATAGTTAATTCGTGACGTATTGATCTGTTTCCTAAGTCGCTACATTAAATGGTTGGAAACTAGGCAAAGTCCGGATTTTAGAATAGGAGGGGCTTGACATATTTTTTTTCAAGTTCAACATAAGTTTGCTATTCAATAGTACTATTTCTTTTGAGGTTGTGGGCATAATACATGAACAGCTTCCCTTATAATATTACTAACATGTTGCAAATGCGGGTCAAAAATATATTCTTTTCATTTGAAGAAAAGAATCAATTGTTATTTTCTTGCTCATGATTTACCATATGAAACCAATCATAATAATATTGTTAGTTACAACTTATATCGTTTAAAAAAAGTATCAATTATAGATTAAGGTTAAATATGTGATAACTAATAAAAAGTTAAAATTACCTCTTCTAATCTTCTTGAAACTGAAATCTATCTAATGTGGCAGAATAATTATACGATGACAATTGATTAATACCGTAAGTTTGCAATTGATATTAGGTCGTAAACTTGTATTCTCGTAATATGCATATCTGCCGCTGGTTAATTTTTTATTTGAGTAACACAATTACAAAATCATAATGTGAAATTAATATGGGCAATGGCCCATTAGGGGGGGGGGGGGGCGGGGTAGGGCACCGTCACGTCCCCCTATTCCCTCCAACACTGATTGGTTTATGATTTCAAACCAATATTATGACAACATTTTACGTGATGTAGGCTAGGTGTTCTTTCACTAGATGAAGGGTTAATAGGTTCAAACAAACTGATTTGATCAGGCTTTTCATGGTCATGTGTGAGTATATACTTGTAGAACTAAAAAACTCTCTTCGAGGTAACTAGCCATTGCTAGGTCATCGTATGGTCTCGCCCCTTGGCACCATACACCAGACATACGTCAGTCGTTCCCTTTAAGTATCATGATATCCACTTGACTGCCTCCTAGTGAGCCTTCCTCGGATTCCCCATGAACCTGCTAACCACACTCACCGCATGAGTCAAATCCGGCCTTGTAGAAACCATTGCATACATGAGACTTCCTACAACGCTAGCATAAGGAACCATAGACATGTAATTCTTCTCTTCGGTCAAGGTTGGTATAACACTTCGGTCCAACTTAAAGTGTGCTGCCAAAGGAGTTCCGACAGACTTGGACTGATCAAATCGGAATGACCGAAGTACTTTCTCAATGTAACTCTTCTAAGACACATAAAACAGCCCTCGCTTCTCGTCTCTCATGATCTCCATTACAAGTATCTTCTTTGCAACACCCAAATCCTCATCTCAAACTCACTTTCCAAGAGCAGCTTCAAGCTCTTCACTTCAACCATATTCTTGGCCGCAATGAGCATGCCATCAACATATAACAAAAGGTATATGAACGATCCTCTGGTCAAATTTTTTTAGTAAACACACCTGTCATATAGGTTCCGATCATACCCATGCGAAGTCATAAATGAATCAAACTTCTTGTACCATTACTTTGGAGACTACTTCAAGCCATATAAGGATTTCTTCAAGAAACACACCTGATCTGAAGAAATCCCTCCGGTTGTGTGTTGAGTGTCGTTATCAACAAAATAAAAGAGTTGAAATATGGTTTGAAATGATTTATTAATTACCAATATTTCGTGATTGCACTACTTGTTATAAATACTAACTGTGTAGTATGAATGGCAAGCAGGGTCGATCCACAGGGAGCGATGGTCTAATGGATTATACCTTGATTTCACGAGATTTAAACTTGTAAAGAAAGTAACCAAAAAGGGGGGGGGGTTTGATGAATAGTTGGACAATAATTATGTAAATGTTGAGAACAAATTAACTTGGGACAAAATATATAGAATGATTGTTTTTATAATTTGGGGACAAATTCTGGTTTTGCATTTATAGTCATATGATTGGAAATAACAATAAGAATGATGTTTATAACTTTAATCTTTCTAAGTTGGTACTTTGTGTATGCCAAAAGCTCGCACATACACCATTCACCTAATGTACCTTAGTCAAGAGAAGCTCGTTAACTAAGACTAATCTTACTAATCAAATCTAGATAAGATCATAGAATTTGAATGAAAGATTGCATTATGTTTTATGTGAATGTTCCCAACAATGTTCAATACTCCTAAACAAGCGTTGAAGCGTTAAAACATGAGATATGATTTTCACCTAATTAAAGATGATTATCACAAATAACATTTTATAAAACAATTACGGATTTTATAATTTGTATGACTAGATTGGTTCATATTTGAGATCAAATGGCCAATATGAAATAAATAAAAACCAAACGCTTGTTAAGCCTCAAAATCATATCACTAGAAAGATATAAAATCAAACATCAAACTTTATATTAAATCACAATCATAATCCTTAATACAAAACCAGAAAATAAAGTTACTAGCCACTCATGACTAGTAAAAGAGAAATAAACTTACAAATTGAAGATAATCCACACTTGAAGTTGCACACAAGCACAAACACAAAGTAACTAGAGAGTATTCAGAAAATAATGGAAAGATGGGATGATTCTAAGGCTAACTAGACACATCTATTTATACTAACACACCAAGGGCAAAATGGTAAAATGGACAATGGCAAACATCATCATTCCTAGACCCACTTCTCTCATCACATGGCCTCAAAATCAGGTTGGATCTGGATCTGGTCGTGTAGCATGGGAATGACAGCACAAGAAGGAATAAACAACTCAAAGTGGGCCAAAAAGCAGATCTGGTCACCAGGAAAAGTTACACGGCCGTGTAATTTCTTGGGCCAAAATTACACGGTCGTGTAATCCTGGATTTCATCCTGGGCCCTACCCTGAGCTGACATGGCATCCACGTGGCATAGCAAAGTTACACGGCCGTGTAACTTATAGGGCAAAAGTTACACGGTCGTGTAACATTCTGTCTTCGGGATGATTTTATTTTTTGTAACTTCTTCGTTTGAGCTCCGTTTCTTCTAAAATTTCTTGTGTAGCTTCCCATTGTCATCCAATGCAAGATTCATCCTTCAAAAGCACCTGAAAACAACCACAAAGTGTGAAAGTAGATTGCTATTCTTGAAATCCCAAAAAACATGAAAATATGCAATAATGAGAATGAAATGCAAGGTAAAATAAGGATAGAAAGGCATGAAAACATGCTTAGAAATACACCTATCAAATATCCCCAAGCTTAGACTTTTCTTGTCCTCAAGGAAAACAAGGATCTAAACAATGTGGAAATCAAACTACAAAGTATAAAAAGAATAGACACCCTAGGTAGCAACCAAGACAACATCAATCATATCTAAAAATCATGTCAATTTGGACCCTACACACATATAAGTTAGACCATCTATTCAAAACAAAAGACCATTAAAAGGAACAAATTTTCATCAATTACTTAGCATAGGCACGTTGGGACAAAAGATAAACTCACACATGAAACCTTCACTTATTATTCAAAGCGTCTCGCAAGCAAAGGACGTGCTCACAATTGTTCACTCCTCTCGTGTTTATTCACTCGTGTCACAAGATGTGTGACCTTGCAAGTTCTATTTTCAAGATTTGGCTATAAACACTCATTTTTATAGGAGGGGCGCTCGGATATCGAATCTAGGAAGCTTATACTAAGTTGACTTTGCTCAAGTCCTCCAACCGACCTCATTTGCATATTTATTTATTAAACACATGATTTTCCAAAACAGAGGGACAAAAATTTACAACTCGATTCCTATTTACAAAGGATAGATACCTAGATGACCGAAACAACTAAATCTTTTAAACTTCAAAATTGACCCAAGATGTATGAAGACTTTTAAAACATGGTCAATGAAGTTTTTAACTAAACCAAAATTGGATTTAGTTGTTGAAAGCAAAAAGGAGGAGGCTTTCAAAACAAGTAATCGTTTTTATTGTATTTTTGTAGAAAATTTTCACTTTAAATGACTTGAGTGATCACTTGGTTCGGTCTTCTCTTTATTTTTATTTATTATTTTTTTTTATTTTTTTTTTATTTTTTTTTTATTTTTTTTTTAGACCAATCTTTTAGAACCAAGTGAAATGATTTCTGGATTTTCACCATAAAAACATTTTCACAAAATTTTGCTAAAATGATTAGACAAAATAATTTTTATGATATTTTTGTAAACATAAATGAAAAACTCAAAAACACTAATGACCAAAATAATATAAACAAGGTCATATGACACTTACTACCACACAAAACTAAAAAATATAGAAAATAAGATTTTTGTCCATGACTTTGAAAAATCGCGATTTTGAGATAAACCTTATGTTTAATAGATAATATGCAAATGTATGGTCATGAGGGGGGACTAGTGCAACTTCCATAGTATTTCTTCTAGTCGATTACACACATTGATGTACTCACGGGTGAATAAAGCATCCTTTGCTAGAATAATTTTGATTCAATTTCATGTGTGTTTTATAATTCTCCCAATCGTATCTATGCTAGAAAATTAATAAAAAGAAGTTCCTAATGAAGATCTAAAGTTTCAAAAGATGGTGATGTTGTATGTAGATAGGGGACAAAAATACAAGAAGTTTAACTATGAGATGTATTATAGTTGCAATTTAAAGGTGTCACATAGGTGGGAAGTAAGAGATAACAAAAATGCATGCAAAAGTTTAAAATAAATGCAAGAAATAAAATATTTTTGAATTTTTGTGGTTTTAAATTTTTTTTTTTTTTAAATCAAGGGATTTATTCCCCATCCCTAAGCTTAAAATAAATGCAATGTCCACAATGCATTAGGGAAGGAGAAAGAAAGAAACAACCTACCGAGGGTCGGGGAAGGGTCCCTGTGGCGGAAATGGAGGGTATGGGTATGGTGGGAAATACGGGTAAGGTGGGAATTGAGGGGGTGGTGGTGGTTGGCTGCCTGGTTGCTGTTGTTGCGGTGGCTGTAGTGGTTGCTGCTGTTGCCATGGGTTGAAGGCAACGGACCTTTGTATGTCAGAGAGTATAGACATAACATCTTGGTTATGTTTATATTGGTTCTCTCTAAACTGCTCAAAGTCTTGGCGCAGCTCCATTTGGTGTGTATCAATCTCACCAAGATTATCATAAATGCCTTGATAATCAAGGCGAAGATCCGCAAGCTGGGAGTTGATGCTAGAAAATTGCTCCATGTATAGACTGTGCTCTGGAGGAAATGAGCTAGCAGAGCTTGAAGGGCCAGGCTCCTGGGGTTGTCTTGGTGGTGGACTGGGCTCTCGAGGGGGTAGGTTGGGAGCGGGTAGTTGTAGGCCCATGTTGGAAGGAGGCTTCCAATTTGTGGTGGAGACAGGGTTGGCTAATCGTAGGATTCGGGCATTTCTGTTGTTGACCCGCAGATAGTCGCGTCCGTCGGCTTGCCATATTTCGTCTGATTCGGGGCGTCGAAATAACCTCATACCCTCGAGAACATCAGAGGTGAGGTATCGCTCCCCTCTGACTATCTCAAGGTTATCAGGAAATCTGATGCCCAGGGCTGGATGTTTGGCTATTAAAGTGATAATGCCACCGCAATGTAGCTGGCCAGATGAACTTCTACTTAGTTTAAGTAGTTTGTACATGATCCAAGATCCAAAATTTGGGGTTTTAGGCCCTGGATTGATCATGCAGTAGAGAAGCTCAAGCTCATTTAGGCCAGCCTTGCTTATTTCTTCTTGTGGGAAGAAGATAGAAGCAATGATGCGGTGGGTGACTTTGAGGACGGGATGGATGATGCTGGAGGCTTTGGCATTACTGGGACGGTAGAAGTTTTCTTGTGGAAATCCTGGTCCAGAATCTGCCAACTTCACGGTGGAACAGTTTGTTCAGTTTGCCTCTTTGGTCATAAGTGTTGGCGACCGGCGCGCCAATAAGTTCACACAATTGGTTTTGTGTGATTTGGTGAGACCTGTTGAACATTCTAAAGGACAAAACTGTTGTATGAACGTTAAATTCGACAGATGATAAAAATTCGATAGTGGGGTTGGAATAGCTTTTCTCGCTTATATTCATTAACCCTTCCCAGCCAATATTGGACAGGAGTTTGCGTACTCCTGCCTCTATGTGCAAGTCTCGCAAAGTTGGGACATCAACGAATTTTTGGGCTTGTCCCGTTCGTTCCAAGAAGTTATAAAAGCGGGTCTCTTGGGTATCGGTCATGAATGCGATACCCGCATCGCCCATATCAAAGTCCTGCTGTTCGGGCTCTTCATCGGAAGAGCCACTAGAGGCCGAATACACAATTTGCCTTTTACTACCCCTAGAGTAGGTACGGGATGATGAGGCCATTTTTTTTAGCTTTTTATCAAAGAGATTTGGACAAAAACAACACTCAAACAATAAAACACACAAATATAAACACAAAGGTTTCACAATTCAAAGCCAATAACCAATTATCTAGCCAAAAACCAAAAATTATGAAGATTTTGAGTTTTGGAAAGAATTTACCGAATTGAAGCTTGACAATGGTGATATTGACCTTGATTCCTTGTATTCTAGCCTTCCCCAAGCTTGAACCTAAGCAATTTCAACAATTTAGCAACTAAAATTCAAAACCCTCATTTTCTAGGGTTTCAAGAATTTCGAATTTCACCATGGATTTGGATGATTATTGTGGTCAAAATGATGGAAAAGATGAGAATTAGTGAAACTAACCTTTGGATTTTAACCAAATAACAAGAAATTTGAAGAAAAAGGGTGGAAATCGATTTCTCTTGTGTTCTATCGGACTCGGCAGGAGGCAAGGAGCAAAATCGTAGCATATGAAGTGAAGAAATGAAGTGCTTACCTTATATAGCTTGCAAAATGACGAAATTGCCCTCGGCCTAAGTTACACGGCCGTGTAACTTTGGCTTGAATAGTTACACGGTCGTGTAAACTTACCTTATGACCCAAAACGATTTTGACCATTTTTCCAAGTTACACGGCCGTGTAACATATAGGGTGAAAAGTTACACGGGCCGTGTAACATTCTGTCCCGTTTTTCATTTTTCGTTTTTCGTAACTTGAGCCTCGGTAGTCCATTTTCGATTCCGATTGTTTCCACACGTAGGTAATTGAAAGTTATAAACAGAAAAATTATAAAAACACAAAAAATCACACTTTTAAAAAAATGACAAAAATACCCCCGGGTTGCCTCCCGGTTAGCGCACTTGTTTAACGTCTTTGGCTCGACACGGGCCCGTGTTTGGGTTTAAGGACCTATACACGGGGGCTGAGGAAAGCTTACCATGGACATTCCTCCATGTCCACTCTTTGGTTGGTAGAGAAACACTCGGTAAATCGTTTGAAATGGTGTTTGTTTCTCGTTTGTTTTGGTAAAGGAGGTGGATCTCTATTTTGCAAATCCAGATCATTGCGTTGATGATCCTGGCGATCCACAGGCTTGGACCCTTCAGTAAGTCCAGTTGTTGTTTCGTTCATAGAAACCATTGCTACTAAATTTTTGTTTTCATGTTCATTTGGTAACAATGAATTGTTTTCCCTTAGGTTTTCGGATGGCACATCGCTTGGGTAGCGGATGGATTGATCAATATTGAAGGTTACAACTTCACCATCGAATTCCATAGATAGGGTACCATTAAAAACATCAATTTTTGTTCTCGATGTTTTTAAGAATGGTCTCCCTAAAAGTGTGGAACTTGAATTTGGTGAGTCGTCATCTCCCATATCGACGATATAAAAATCAGCGGGAAAAACCAAGTTATTCACTTGGACTAATACGTCTTCCAACACGCCTTTTGGACGTATGGTAGACTTATCGGCCAATTGAATAACGACTCCGGTGTGTTTCAATGTTCCTTTCTTTAAGTTTTTGAAAGTTGAAAGTGGTAGGACATTGATAGAGGCACCGAGATCAAGCATGGCTCTCGGTATGTTTGTATCCCCCAATTTACAAGGAATCGTGAATACGCCCGGATCCCCGTATTTTGGTGGCAATCTTTTTTGTATGATTGCCGAGACATTCTCGTTGACTTTTATTGTCTCATCCCCTTTGAGTTTCTTTTTAGATGTGCAAAGTTCCTTAAGGAACTTAGCATATCTGGGAACTTGTTTAATGGCCTCAAGTAAGGGGATGTTTACCTCCACCTTGTGGAACGTGGCCATGATTTCTCTATCTTCCCTTTCTTTCTTTGATTCTAAGAATCTTGAAGGAAAAGGAGGTGATGGAGTATGGCTTGGAATTTCCGCTTGCTTTGTGCCTTCTTTTTTCGCATCTTTGGGCACACTTGGGTCCTTGCAAACCTTCCCGCTTCTAAGGGAGATGGCACTCACGTTGTGCCTTGGGTTTGCTTCTGTTTGGGCTGGGAATTTAGTATCCAGCCTACTTTCCAACTTGCCAACCGCTGTTGCAAGTTGTGCCATTTGTTTTTCCAAGAATTGGATGCTTGCTTTTGTCTCTTGCTGAAAAGATATTGTATTTTTAGCCAAGTTAGAGACAATTTCCTCCAAAGACATACCTGAGGTGTTTCGTGGTGCGGTATGTTGTGGTTGATATTGAGGTCTCGGTTGCGCATTTCTCCACGATTGATTGTTGTCAAAATTCCTGGAATTTTGTCCCACGTGGTCACCCATAGCATTTACATGCTCGTTTTCATCTTGCAAGGATGGGCACATGTCGGTCGGGTGACCATGTTGTAAGCAAATTCCACAAGCTCTTGCTTTTGGTTCGGCTCCTCTCTCTTTAGTTAATAAAATGACAGCTTTTGTTAGTTCAGATATTTGAGTTTCAATGTGAGGAGTACTTACTTGCTTTTCTCCTCGTGGGGGGTCTGAATACCATTCATCTTCTCCGATTGAATGCTTTGAATCTTCGGCCAAAGTAGCAATTAAGGCCCGGATTTGGGATGGAGTCTTGTCTAGCAAGGCTCCACCACTTGAAGCATTTATAATTCGCCTATCAAGATGAGATAGGCCTTCACAAAATTTTTGGAGAAGTTGGTGTTCAGACAAACCGTGTTGTGGGCACCGAGCGCAAAGTTTCTTAAACCTCTCCCAATATGTGTGCAAGGACTCTCGTCGTCCTTGACGCAAGGTGAGAAGTTCTCTACGTATGCTTGAAGCTTTTGGCTCCGGGAAGTATTTGTCAAGGAATGCTTGAGCAATATCGTTCCATGTTGTTATCGTCCCCGGTGGGAGATAGTACAACCATTCTTTTGCGGCATCATAAAGAGCAAAGGGGAATGCCCTTAGTTTGATTTGGTCTTCTGTCACATTATGGGGCTTCATACCCGAACATACTACATGAAACTCCTTAAGGAATTTATGAGGATCTTCATTTTCCAAACCTCTAAAGGTTGGAAGTAAGTGTATGAGCCCGGATTTTAGCTCAAAATTCTCCACATTGGGATAATTTATACACAAAGGTTGTTGTGTATCTTTTCGCTCACCCCATTGTCTTAAGGTCTTTTCTTCGTCACCCATTTTTAATAGGTTAGAAGAAAGATCGGGAGTAGAAGTAGAAGTGGAAGGTGGTGTAGGAGAGAGTGTTGGTGTAGTATGAGATCTTTGGTAATCAAGCTTCTTTCGAAGCTTAGTTTGCTTTCTTAATATTTTTGCGGTCTTTTCTATTTCTTTGTTGATCTCAAGAGGTGTACCTATTCGATCAGATCTGGGCATAAAATATTAGTAATACCGTGCTCCCCGGCAACGGCGCCAATTTGTTGAGTGTCGTTATCAACAAAATAAAAGAGTTGAAATATGGTTTGAAATGATTTATTAATTACCAATATTTCGTGATTGCACTACTTGTTATAAATACTAACTGTGTAGTATGAATGGCAAGCAGGGTCGATCCACAGGGAGCGATGGTCTAATGGATTATACCTTGATTTCACGAGATTTAAACTTGTAAAGAAAGTAACCAAAAAGGAGGGGGTTTGATGAATAGTTGGACAATAATTATGTAAATGTTGAGAACAAATTAACTTGGGACAAAATATATAGAATGATTGTTTTTATAATTTGGGGACAAATTCTGGTTTTGCATTTATAGTCATATGATTGGAAATATCAATAAGAATGATGTTTATAACTTTAATCTTTCTAAGTTGGTACTTTGTGTATGCCAAAAGCTCGCACATACACCATTCACCTAATGCACCTTAGTCAAGAGAAGCTCGTTAACTAAGACTAATCTTACTAATCAAATCTAGATAAGATCATAGAATTTGAATGAAAGATTGCATTATGTTTTATGTGAATGTTCCCAACAATGTTCAATACTCCTAAACAAGCGTTGAAGCGTTAAAACATGAGATACGATTTTCACCTAATTAAAGATGATTATCACAAATAACATTTTATAAAACAATTACGGATTTTATAATTTGTATGACTAGATTGGTTCATATTTGAGATCAAATGGCCAATATGAAATAAATAAAAACCAAACGCTTGTTAAGCCTCAAAATCATATCACTAGAAAGATATAAAATCAAACATCAAACTTTATATTAAATCACAATCATAATCCTTAATACAAAACCAGAAAATAAAGTTACTAGCCACTCATGACTAGTAAAAGAGAAATAAACTTACAAATTGAAGATAATCCACACTTGAAGTTGCACACAAGCACAAACACAAAGTAACTAGAGAGTATTCAAAAAATAATGGAAAGATGGGATGATTCTAAGGCTAACTAGACACATCTATTTATACTAACACACCAAGGGCAAAATGGTAAAATGGACAATGGCAAACATCATCATTCCTAGACCCACTTCTCTCATCACATGGCCTCAAAATCAGGTTGGATCTGGATCTGGTCGTGTAGCATGGGAATGACAGCACAAGAAGGAATAAACAACTCAAAGTGGGCCAAAAAGCAGATCTGGTCACCAGGAAAAGTTACACGACCGTGTAATTTCTTGGGCCAAAATTACACGGTCGTGTAATCCTGGATTTCATCCTGGGCCCTACCCTGAGCTGACATGGCATCCACGTGGCATAGCAAAGTTACACGGCCGTGTAACTTATAGGGCAAAAGTTACACGGTCGTGTAACATTCTGTCTTCGGGATGATTTTATTTTTTGTAACTTCTTCGTTTGAGCTCCGTTTCTTCTGAAATTTCTTGTGTAGCTTCCCATTGTCATCCAATGCAAGATTCATCCTTCAAAAGCACCTGAAAACAACCACAAAGTGTGAAAGTAGATTGCTATTCTTGAAATCCCGAAAAACATGAAAATATGCAATAATGAGAATGAAATGCAAGGTAAAATAAGGATAGAAAGGCATGAAAACATGCTTAGAAATACACATATCATTGTGACATGTGTATTTTCTCATTGAGGCTTCCATGGAGAAAAGTGGTCTTTCACATCTAGCAGCTGTTCAAGCTCCATATTGAAAACACTCACCATAGCCAAAAGACTCTGGATCGTCTTATGTTTCACGACCGGTGAGAACACCTCGTAATAGTCAATCTCTTCTTTCTGAGTAAATCCCTTAGCCACTAACCTCGCATTGAACCGAGATGGTTAAACACCTAGAATTTCTTCTTTCTTCTTGAAGATCCACTTGCATCCTATAGGCTTAGCTCCCTTCGAACGAGGAATAAACTCCCATGTTTCATTATTTTCAAGAGATCTCATCTCTTCTGCTATCACCATTAACTACATATTAGCTTCTTTACTCTCCATGGCCTCATTATTGACACATCCAACATGTCATCATTATTGACACATCCAACATACCTATCCGACTGTCTGATATTCCTCTTCGTTCTCCTTCTTCCTATACATTCAACCTCATCATCCCTAGCATCAACTTCGTCCGAAGAGGGCATTTCGGTTCGACTCGGCTGATCTCTGTTAGTCTGTTGATCACCGGTAAGGACCCTCTATCGATAGAGACAAACTCCACCATATGGCTAACACTAAACTTTCCATGTTGGAATTTCTACTTCACTTCCTCTCCAGTTGCTCATAACATATACATAAAAGGTTTTATCTCTGTTCATGATAAATTTCATAGTTCGACCTTTTTCGGTACACCACAATTGATACCTTTCATTCTGGTGCCATATCCTAGAAATATGCACTTCATTGCCCTCGGCTCAAGTTTTCCATCATTATCATGAGCTTAAGCAGGACAACCAAATATGTACAACCCCTTTATAATCAAAGGCTTTCTCAGACCAAACCTCTTGAGGAGTCTTAAAATCAATAGTAATCGATGGAGACCTATTCACTAGATAGCAAGTTATGTTAACAGATTTGACCCAAATTCCTTTAGTAGATTAGTAAATATCAACATGCACCTTACACGCTGCATAAGTGTTTGGTTCATCCGTTCTGCCACTCCGTTCTACTGTGGTGTATGTCGTATAGTGTGGTGTCTCAGTATACCTTCTGATTTGTAAAAGTTATCAAACAGAGCATTATGGAACTCAAGCCCATTGCCAGTTCTGAGTGTCTTGACTACCTTTCCGGTCCGTTTTTCTACCATGATCTTCTACTCCTAGAACTTCCGAAACACATCATTCTTTGTCTTCAGGAAATACAACCACACCTTCTTTGAGAAGTCATCAATAAACTGAAAGGTTTTCTGCAACTATGAACTAAATAACCTAAGTTCACATGCAACCTATGAGGATCTAAGTTTTCTTCTAATTAAACATATAACAAAATCCTAAAGGCCCAGAAAAATAAACTAAAAGAAAAGAATCAGAAAAATCAACCTTTTAGCGAATCTTGGAAGCGAAGCAACAAAATTATCTTGCCTCAAATGCAGTCACACCCAAGCCAGGAGGTCTTCGAAAATCCAGAGAGAGACAGAGGGAAAAAATGCCACACGTTATGGTGCTCTGGGGCTCCCTATTTATAGCCTCCAGCAGCTAACCAGATAAACCTTAAAGATAAACCTTTTTGAATTCAAATTAAGATAAGCCTTTATCTTAATAATTCAAACTATATTTATCTTATATATAAAATCGAAAATATGTATATATCTATATATATATAATTCCGCCATTTATATATCCTACTAAAAATGTCACTTACTCAACTATTGAATAGTTACAGTTATAGTCCCTGCACCTTTAATTAATTAATTTAATCATCAAATTAATTCCAATTAATTCCAAATTAATTTCTAATTAATTAATATAGTTCCCAATTAATATATTATCACTTTAATATATTAATAAACCATATATTTAATTTCTATTGATTTATTAATCAGATAATAAATCAATCTTTCTCTCTACCGGACTTTCTACCAAACCTCCTGCTATGAGGGCAACCCAAATGGACTATGCTACTATTACTTAGATAAATACTAATTATTAGTCATGGCTTAGACACCTAATCCAACAGCCTCCCACTTGGATAAGTCTATGACTATAATTACCAATTTAGCCTCTAATTAATTAGCAACTGTAGCTTCCTATAAACCGCTGCCGAACTCTAACCTAGTCAGTTCTGTCCATAGATAAGTGATCAGATGATCCTCCGTCTAACAAGATATTTTCAGACTCAGGACATGGATTAAGATCAATCCTGGTCTGATTCTCTGTTTCCCGATTTTTGATTTGCATATGACTTTAAGACTACCAATTGAGCATATCAATTTAGTCCTGGTTGGCCAACCCTTTCAGTCAACTTCAAAATCATCGAGAAGCCTACATATATCTGTTTCCTGACAGGGTCAAGGGACGAATAAGCATTGACTCATATACTTATGTCTTTTACTAGTCAAATCATTCACAACAACACGTTTTATAACATCGCATTACCAATGCGTTTTCGCATTGTCAATGAACAACCGCTTGGTAAAACATAACTTATATGTCTCTACTTAAAGATTAAAAGATATTATCGTCTCAACATTGCTCGTGATGTAATCCATGAAGCAATCTGTTGAGCGTGGGTTTATCCAATACTTAAATCCCTATTTTTAAGTACTCATGAATATTGTAGCAATCATATTGCTATGTCTAACTCCTTAGACAATCTACAAAACAATTCATGACAGCCTTCATTCATGCTTACTCCCTAAAAGTATGAGTGACTATGGACATTTGAATAATATAAAATTACTCAGGAAGTAAACATGCAAAAATGAAACACAATAATAAACAATCGACAAAAGGCAGTATCAAATACTCATCAACAAAACTATATTATTAAATCACCAAAGTCAATTACATTTATATTGCAATAAGTTTCAAATCCTATCTAATTACAAAAACTAATATCATCTCTTAATCCTATGCGCCACGCATGCTGATTATGCTTAATCCTACTCAGAGCCTTTGTCAAGGGGTCTGCAGGATTATCTTCTGATGATACCCTCTTCACAAGGAGGTGACCTTCTTCTACTCTATGTCTTATGTAGTGGTACTTTCTGTCGATGTGTCTGGACTTTCCATGATCTCTCGGTTCCTTCGTCAAAGCAACCGCTCCTTCGTTATCGCAGAATAGTTCCATGGGCTCCTGAATACTCGGGACTACTCCAAGGTCACCGATAAAGTTCTTCAGCCAAGCCGCTTCCTTTACCGCTTTACTTGCTGCTATGTACTCTGATTCGCAAGTAGAATCAGCCACCGTCTCTTGCTTGGAACTTTTCCAAGTCACTGCTCCCCCATTCAAAAGGAAAACCCAGCCAGACTGAGACCGACCATTGTCTCTATCCGTCTGAAAGCTGGCATCTGTATACCCGTCAACTCTCAAGGTATCACTGCCACCAAGGATTAAAACAAAGTTCTTAGTCCTTCGCAGATACTTGAGTATGTTCTTGACAGCTGTCCAATGTGCCCTTCCAGGATTTCCATGGTACCAACTGACCATGCTCAAGGCAAAAGCCACGTCAGGTCGAGTACACGTCATAGCGTACATGATCGACCCCACAGCCAAAGCGTATGGTACCCGACTCATGTCAGCTATCTTGAAACGACCAAAAATTTATAATAAATATGTAAAATAAGATGTGTGTAATTTAAAACTTTATATGTAATTTTATAAGAAATTATGGTTGTAAGGGCAAAACGGTCTTTTGATAAATTATAAGACCATTATGTAAAATAATATGTATATATGAGATAATAATATAAACAATAAGAGTTTATGCGAAATTTGGACTTTTCACCGCGTAAATAGTGAATCTTGATCAAAAAGGGTAAATTGGTCATTTGACCAAATGCAGAAATTATTATAAAAATTTATTATAGTTAGGACTAAAAATGTGAAAGATTTGATCCTATGAAAAGATAATTGGTTTTGGTGGCCAAAGTTCAAGGAAGTGAACTAGAGGGACCAAAACTGAAAATATGAAAATATAAATGGAGAAAAATATCTCCTAAATCCACAAATTCAGAGAAAAGTCTAGAGTACGGGAGAAATCCTTAGAACGAAACGAGACCAAGGGATCAAGAAGAGAAGCAAGGAATTTGAAGCGGGAATTGAAGAATTATAGTTGGAATTGGTGATTCCAAACTTCCAAGGTAAGAAATCAAAACCCTAGTTTAAGCTCTTGATGATTTCTTTAAGGAAACTGAAATTCTGCAATTTCAGTAATAAATTAAGTAGTTTAAATGGTTTAACACTTCCAATAAGTCATGCTAAAAGAACTTAATTCAAGAAAATGGAAGTAGGTTGCTATTTTCCAAGAATTGAGATTTTGATCAAGAACCCTAGATTGGGAGTTCTTGTGATTAACTTGATTTCAGTGGTTTAAAACCTGTAATAAATGAAGGGTTTTAGTCTTGGAATAAACCATTATCGATTAAGTGGAGTATTAAGCACTTAATATGAGAAAATGGGAATTTGTAGCATAAAAATCGGGGAATTCTGGGCTGCTGCTCGTCAGGCGCGGTGCGCCCATCACCTAGGCGCGGTGCGCCCTGTGCCAGCGTGAAAATGCAGTTTTGGTTCATGGTCTCCTGCCAAGTGATTTTCCATTTTAAGAAATGGTCCAAAACTTGACCGTTTGACCCCAAATTTTAAACATAGGTCTATAATGGTCCAAAACTTTATAAAAAATTATCGGAATCGAAATACGACCCTCCGAGGGTACTGTAGTAAAATACGTATAAAATACAATTTAACTAAAGTTGGTCATTCAAGAGTTATACACTTGTTTTGACCAGTAATGGTATAATAAGGACTCTAACATGTATTAGAGTCAATTAAAATGCAAATTAATGTATCATATACCATATATAGGTGCAAGCCAAGTAATCGGACACCGAAAGGGTAAAGAACCGAGGGACATCTAAACGACTTTTCAAGAGTTATAAGGTGAGTACATGTAGTATTTTTACCCATTTTGGGATACATGGCAAGTAAGTAAGTATTTTTCAGATTTCATATATGATTTTTATGTGTAAAAATATTTGCAAAATTGGTACACCTTCTAGCTTAATTAGAGAGTTAAATGCTATATTTGAAAGTATGATTCTTGGCATTAGCCTAGATTATGTTAGAAACATGTTTGAGTCAAAAGCTTGGCAACTAGCCATTTGTGTACAAGTATGGTTTCAGTTTCCAGAAAGTATTTTTATATTTGACTGGTATTGTAGCTAGCACTCGTTAGTAAGGGAACTATGTTCCAACCTACCCGGGTTAGGTAAGGAGTCTACTAGGGATAACCCCTTCGCAAAGTAGACTGCCTCAGCACTTCTACAGTAAGAATTGATCCGTTCTTTCTAGCTGTAGAGACTTGGGGTATCACACATAGTGATTAAAGCCCTAAGTATAAAAATCCAGCAAGTTTATAAAACCAGTCAAAGAAAGTAAGACATAAGCTAGTTTTGAAAGATATAAAATGATTTTGAAAGATAAAAAGTTATAGTATATTTGTACTATAAAATTTCAGCGAAAGTTTATTTTATAAATTTTTTATTAAAGAAGATTAAATGTTTGAGTCCAAAACTCATGTAACTCACGAGACAATTTGTCTTACGTATTTTATTTTTATGCCATGTATTCCAGGTTCAGGTACAAAGTTGTAAGATAGTTTGGAGTTGCAAAATAAGCACTAGGGTGCAAAGGAGTGGAGCTGGATATAGCTTCCTTGTATTGGTATTTGATTGAATCCATTTCCCAAAAACTTATGGTTGTTTGATATGTAATTGTAACACCCCTTTTGTTGTATTTAAACAAGTACAATGGTTTTTGTTGAACCGTATTTTGTAAAACTTGTTTTTATGTAATATAAATGGTTTGAAAAAGTTGGGGCGTTACAAGTTGGTATCAGAGCCATAGTTTAAGCGAATTAGGATTGGATCAATCCACTCCTAGGCTTAGACTAGTAAAATAGTCAATTAGAGTGAGTTACAGAAACTGTTATGTCTTAATGAATTAAGACATTATTTGTTAATGGAATTATATGAGTATATTTATGAGTTAAAAGCAGTTAATTGATATTAGTGAACAGTGGAACCGAGCGGAAACATTGTGAACAACATGTGTAGGTGATTATGGTAATATGAGCCCGTATTATCATAATCACAGGACGCGTATTGGGCGTGGTGTACCCGCGAGGGAATACTGAGAAACTGGTAGAAAAAGTAGTAAATTGATATTATGACATATTATGAAATACTAAAGTATTTGAAATTTTATAGCAAAATGCGAACTAGAAGTGGTCAAGGATCGTATGCGGAAAATCCAGATCCTAATGCAAGACCTCCTATTCCTCCTCGACCGCCCCAAGCCGTTGATGATGGCGATTCTAGGGGTGAGGCTAATCCGCCTCCATTGACCTTGGAGGCAATTCAGAAGTTATTACACGACTCTCAATTACAAACCAGACAAGAAATGACTCGCCTACTAGATGAACGATTAGGCGAAAGGTCCAAATCACAAAATGAAGATAGTGAGAAAAGTGTGGCTCCTAAGGGTACTAACCCAACACACAATTCTTCTCAGGGAGATTCTTCTTCCAAATCGCAGCCACAGTTCAAGACTAAAGGGGCGTGTACTTTCAAGGACTTTATGTCCTGTCGGCCAAAGGAGTTCAACGGGGATATGGACCCGCAAATAACTATTCGGTGGGTGACTGAAATGGAACAAGTTCTTCGCATCTGCCGTTGCGAAGAGGATATGAAGGTAGGGTTTGCTTCTCAGATGCTAAAGGCGGAAGCTCTTAATTGGTGGAACACTCTCCGCCGAACCAAAGGAAGTGATTTTGTTGATGCGTTGTCCTGGGAGGAGTTTGTTCAGCGGCTGAAAAGCAAGTTCTGTTCAGCGAGGCACCGGGAGAACTTGGTCAATGAATTCTTTGCACTTGCAAAGGAAAAACAGACAGTTGATGAATACACTAAGAAGTTTTGTGAAATGTTGCCGTTTTTGGAAGATACACTACCGACTGAGGCTGGAAGGATAAACCGGTATGTCAATGGGTTACCGGGGGATTACTCATTAGAAGTTGGCAAGGCGACTACTCTCGATGAAGCCATTGAATCTGCGGCTAGGGTTGAAAGTATGATAGAGAAAAAGGCCAATGAACGACAAGTTTTTGCGGAAAAGCGAAAGTCTTCAGGAATCTCTGGAGCAAACAAAAAGAGTCGTTTTTCATCGGGGTTTTCTAAGCAAAGCGAGGTTAAAGAATGTAAGAAGTGTGGAAAGAGGCACAGTGGGGAATGCAAGAAGGGCACTAGTGGGTGCTATAAATGTGGTCTTCCGGGTCACCAAGCCAAAGATTGCAAAGTGAAAGATATTAGTGAAGTGGAATGTTACAATTGCCATTAAAAGGGTCATTATAGTACCAATTGTCCCAAGAAGAAGAATGAGACATTAGTTTCCACTACAAGTAATAAGAAGACGGAGCCGGCAAAGACGAAAGGGAGTGCATTTCAGATGACTCTCGAAGAGGCCAAAGAGGATCAGGATGTGGTGGCAGGTACACTCATTGTAAACTCACAACCTGCTTATGTTCTTTTCGATTCTGGAGCACATTTCTCTTTTGTGTCCCATGATTTTTGTAAGCGTCTGAATATACCAATGAAACCGTTAGATGATACATGTATAATAGAAGTCGCGAACGGAGAGCTAGTTACGGTCCGTCATGTGTATGAGAAATGTCCGATCGAGATTAATGGGCGAATATTAAAAGCTGACTTGTTACCTATCGGGATTAAAGGATTCGATATTGTTATTGGGATGGATTGGCTCGGAACTCATAATGCTAAAATCCTTTGTGGAAAACGAATGGTGTCGATCAAATTTCCTGATAGTAGCAAAGTTTACATATATGGTGAACGTCGGAAGAACATGCAAAGTCTCATTACTGCTATTAAAGCCCGTAAATGCATCCACAAAGGGTGTGAATCATTCATCGCTTATGTGATGAATGGGAGAAGGAGAAGCAGAAGATGGAGGATATAAAAGTGGTCAATGAATTCCCTAAAGTTTTTCCCGATGACTTACCTGGGTTACCACCCATTAGGCAAGTCGAGTTTCGCATTGACCTTGTTCCTGGAGCAAGCCCCATTGCTCGTGCGCCGTACCGCCTTGCTCCTACAGAGATGAGGGAAGTTATGTCCCAGTTGGAAGAACTTCTTGACAAGGGATTTATTCGTCCCAGTTCTTCTCCTTGGGGAGCTCCAGTGTTGTTTGTCAAGAAGAAGGACGGTACTATGCGTATGTGTATAGATTATCGTGAGCTCAATAAAGTGACCATCAAGAATCGATACCCTTTGCCACGAATTAATGATTTATTCGATCAGTTACAGGGAGCTAGTTATTTCTCTAAAATTGACCTTCGTTCTGGATATCATCAAGTACGGGTGAAGGATGAAGATGTATGTAAGACTGCATTCCGAACTCGATATGGTCACTATGAATTTTTAGTGATGCCATTCGGTCTCACTAATGCCCCAGCTGTGTTTATGGACCTTATGAATAGGGTCTGTAAACCTTTTCTTGACAGATTTGTTATCGTTTTTATCGACGATATCTTAGTCTATTCGAAAAGTGAAGCGGAGCATGAAGTGCACTTACGTGAAGTGTTGCGTACTTTGAAGAATGAACAATTATACGCGAAGTTGTCAAAGTGTGACTTTTGGTTGCGGGAAGTTCAATTTCTGGGTCATGTTGTTTCAGCTGAAGGTATTAAAGTGGATCCAGCAAAAATAGAAGCGGTAATGAAATGGGAACCACCGAAGACACCTACAGAAGTTAGAAGTTTTCTTGGGTTAGCCGGTTATTACCGACGGTTTATCCAAGATTTTTCTAAAATAGCAGTGCCACTGACTCAATTAACTCGGAAAGAGGTGAAATTTGTCTGGGGAGAAAAACAGCAAGAAGCCTTCGAGATACTGAAGAAGAAGTTATGTGAAGCTCCAGTATTATCTTTACCATAAGGCACAGAAGAATTTGTAGTATACAGCGATGCGTCTAATAGAGGTCTTGGTTGTGTACTGATGCAACGGGGCAAAGTTATCGCCTATGCTTCTACACAACTAAAAGATGCAGAGACACGTTATACTACTCATGATCTAGAATTGGCTGCAATTGTCTTTGCATTGAAGATTTGGAGGCACTATCTATATGGGACAAAATGCAAGATATATACAGATCATAAAAGTCTACAATATCTTTTTACTCAAAAAGAATTGAATTTAAGACAGACACGGTTGATTGAGCTCGTGAATGATTATGACTGTGAAATAATTTATCACGAAGGAAAAGCTAATGTAGTAGCCGATGCTCTAAGCCGAAAGGTTCGTGAAAAAGTTATTAAAGGAAGATCCATGCAAATTGAAGTGGTCTCAACTTTAATTCAAAAGATTAAAGAAGCTCAAGACAGTGCCTTAACCGAAGAGAATATAAAGAAAGAAAAACTTGGAAAGAAGGTGGTGTTTGAAGTAAATACACAAGGGTTGCGTACTTTTAAAGGACGTATTTGGGTTCCCAAATGTGGAAAAACCAGAAAGATAGTCTTGGATGATTCTCACAAATCCAAGTATTCTATACATCCTGGAAGTACGAAAACATATCAAGATTTGAAGCAGCATTATTGGTGGCCAGGAATGAAAAAGAAGATAGCAAAGTACATATCCCACTGTGATACTTGTGCACAAGTAAAAGCAGAACATCAGGTGCCATATGGTAATGCGCAGTCATTGCAGATACCAGCAGGGAAATGGGAAGAAGTGACCATGGATTTTGTCATGGGGCTGCCGAGAACGCGAAGGGGACACGATAGTATATGGGTCATTGTTGACAGATTGACCAAAAGTGCCCTATTCCTCGCGAATAAAGAAACTGCCTCCCTTGGAGAATTAGCTTAGTTGTACATGGATGAAGTGATCAGATGTTATGGAGCACCTTTGTCCATAGTTTCAGATAGAGATCCTCGATTCATGTCTAACTTTTGGGATTCTCTACAAGAAAAGATAGAAACTCGAATCAAGATGAGTACAGCTTACCATCCTCAGACAGATGGGCAAAGCGAACGTACTATTCAGACATTGGAGGACATGTTGAGATCATGTGCTATTGATTTTGGAGGTAATTGGGATGAGCACCTACCATTAGTAGAATTCTCGTATAACAACAGTTACCACTCAAGCATCAAGATGCCGCCTTTTGAAGCCTTATATGGTAGGAAGTGTAGAACCCCAGTGTGTTGGTTAGAAGCTGGTGAAACAAAACTCACTGGGCCAGAAATTGTAAGAATGACGAATGAAAAGATGGGTGTAATCCAGACCAACATGAAAGCCGCACAAGACCGCCAAAGAAGCTACTCAATTTTGAAGAAAAGACCCTATGATTTAAAAGAAGGCGATTTGGTGATGATAAAAGTATCACCTTGGAAGGGGGTGATAAGGTTTGGCAAGAAAGGGAAGTTGAGTCCAAGATATATTGGACCCTTCAAAATTCTGAAAAGAATCGGTTTACAAGCATTCAAGCTGGAGTTGCCACAAGAACTCAGGGGAATACATGATACATTTCATGTATGTTATCTTAAGAAGTATTTTGGAAAGAAGGAATTAACCATTCCTCTAGAAGAAATAAGGGTGGAAACACCCAACAGACTAGTGGAAGAACCTGAAGCGATGTTAAAGGTGAAAACCAAGAAGTTAAGGAACAGAGAAATTGACTTAGTCTTGGTCAAATGGAAGCATTCACTGGGCACAGACTTGACTTGGGAAACTTTGGAAAGCATGAAAAAAAGATACCCTAATTTTACAGATTATGAAGCGATTCCGAGGACGGAATCCTAATTAGGGGGAGGTAGTTGAAACGACCAAAAATTTATAATAAATATGTAAAATAAGATGTGTGTAATTTAAAACTTTATATGTAATTTTATAAGAAATTATGGTTGTAAGGGCAAAACGGTCTTTTGATAAATTATAAGACCATTATGTAAAATAATATGTATATATGAGATAATAATATAAACAATAAGAGTTTATGCGAAATTTGGACTTTTCACCGCGTGAATAGTGAATCTGGACCAAAAAGGGTAAATTGGTCATTTGACCAAATGCAGAAATTATTATAAAAAATTATTATAGTTAGGACTAAAAATGTGAAAGATTTGATCCTATGAAAAGATAATTGGTTTTGGTGGCCAAAGTTCAAGGAAGTGAACTAGAGGGACCAAAACTGAAAATATGAAAATATAAATGGAGAAAAATATCTCCTAAATCCACAAATTCAGAGAAGAGTCTAGAGTACGGGAGAAATCCTTAGAACGAAACGAGACCAAGGGATCAAGAAGAGAAGCAAGGAATTTGAAGCGGGAATTGAAGAATTATAGTTGGAATTGGTGATTCCAAACTTCCAAGGTAAGAAATCAAAACCCTAGTTTAAGCTCTTGATGATTTCTTTAAGGAAACTGAAATTCTGCAATTTCAGTCATAAATTAAGTAGTTTAAATGGTTTAACACTTCCAATAAGTCATGCTAAAAGAACTTAATTCAAGAAAATGGAAGTAGGTTGCTATTTTCCAAGAATTGAGATTTTGATCAAGAACCCTAGATTGGGAGTTCTTGTGATTAACTTGATTTCAATGGTTTAAAACCTGTAATAAATGAAGGGTTTTAGTCTTGGAATAAACCATTATCGATTAAGTGGAGTATTAAGCACTTAATATGAGAAAATGGGAATTTGTAGCATAAAAATCGGGGAATTCTGGGCTGCTGCTCGTCAGGCGCGGTGCGCCCATCACCTAGGCGCGGTGCGCCCTGCGCCAGCGTGAAAATGCAGTTTTGGTTCATGGTCTCCTGCCAAGTGATTTTCCATTTTAAGAAATGGTCCAAAACTTGACCGTTTGACCCCAAATTTTAAACATAGGTCTATAATGGTCCAAAACTTTATAAAAAATTATCGGAATCGAAATACGACCCTCCGAGGGTACTGTAGTAAAATACGTATAAAATACAATTTAACTAAAGTTGGTCATTCAAGAGTTATACACTTGTTTTGACCAGTAATGGTATAATAAGGACTCTAACATGTATTAGAGTCAATTAAAATGCAAATTAATGTATCATATACCATATATAGGTGCAAGCCAAGTAATCGGACACCGAAAGGGTAAAGAACCGAGGGACATCTAAACGACTTTTCAAGAGTTATAAGGTGAGTACATGTAGTATTTTTACCTATTTTGGGATACATGGCAAGTAAGTAAGTATTTTTCAGATTTCATTTATGATTTTTATGTGTAAAAATATTTGCAAAATTGGTACACCTTCTAGCTTAAATAGAGAGTTAAATGCTATATTTGAAATTATGATTCTTGGCATTAGCCTAGATTATGTTAGAAACATGTTTGAGTCAAAAGCTTGGCAACTAGCCATTTGTGTACAAGTATGGTTTCAGTTTCCAGAAAGTATTTTTATATTTGACTGGTATTGTAGCTAGCATTCGTTAGTAAGGGAACTATGTTCCAACCTACCCGGTTTTTCTACTGGGGATATCCCCTTCGCGAAGTAGACTGCCTCAGCACTTCTACAGTAGGAATTGATCCGTTCTTTCTAGCTGTAGAGACTTGGGGTATCACACATAATGATTAAAGCCCTAAGTATAAAAATCCAGCAAGTTTATAAAACCAGTCAAAGAAAGTAAGACATAAGCTAGTTTTGAAAGATATAAAATGATTTTGAAAGATAAAAAGTTATAGTATATTTGTACTATAAAATTTCAGCGAAAGTTTATTTTATAAAGTTTTTATTAAAGAAGATTAAATGTTTGAGTCCAAAACTCATGTAACTCACGAGACAATTTGTCTTACGTATTTTATTTTTATGCCATGTATTCCAGGTTCAGGTACAAAGTTGTAAGATAGTTTGGAGTTGCAAAATAAGCATTAGGGTGCAAAGGAGTGGAGCTGGATACAGCTTCCTTGTATTGGTATTTGATTGAATCCATTTCCCTTAAACTTATGGTTGTTTGATATGTAATTGTAACACCCCTTTTGTTGTATTTAAACAAGTACAATGGTTTTTGTTGAACCGTATTTTGTAAAACTTGTTTTTATGTAATATAAATGGTTTGAAAAAGTTGGGCCGTTACATATCTCCTCGTCTGTACTTGGACTCTGAGTCTTACTCAATTTGGCATTACATTGGATAGGTAGCTCTCCCTTCTTGGAATTTTCCATACTAAACCTCTTCAGTACCTTTTCCAAGTATGTACTCTAACTGAGTCCAATCAGTCTCTTCTTCATATCTCTCAATATTCTTATCCCGAGAATATAGGCAGCCTCTCCTAGATCTTTCATGGCGAAACACTTCCCAAGCCAAGACTTGACATCTTGCAAGGTTGGAATGTCGTTTCCCATGAGCAGTATGTCATCAACATACAGCACTAGGAAGGTGACTATACTCCCACTAGCCTTGACATATACGCAGGACTCATCCTCGCTCCTAGAAAAACCAAACTCTTTGACTTTCTCATGGAAACAAAGATTCCAGCTGTAAGAAGCTTGTTTCAATCCATAGATTGATTTCTCAAGCTTACACACCTTATTAGGATACTTTGCATCGACAAAACCCTCTGGCGGATTCATGTAAACATCCTCAGTCAACTTCCCATTAAGGAAAGCGGTTTTGACGTCCATCTACCAAATTTCATAATCATGAAATGTAGCTATGGCTAACATAATCCTAATAGACTTTATCTTGGCCACTGGTGAGAAGGTCTCATCATTGTCAATCCCTGGGGTTTGAGTAAAGCCCTTCGCAACCAGTCTTGCCTTAAAAGTGTGTACCTTTCCATTCATGTCGGTCTTCTTCTTGAAGATTGACGTGCACGCAGAGGTCGTCATGCGGTCAAAAATAAGAGATAACCTAACATTCACTAGTATAGTGGAGTCAGGGTCAATCCACAGGAGCTACGTGGTCAGCCTAGATGAGAGATTACCAACTGATAGTGTCACGGCTATAGTCGGAGGAACTAATTTCTATCTTTCTACCTTGAACAATATTCAAACACCCAAGCCAAGCTTAGCTATGTCCAAATGATCTAGTTACTTTCTGAATTCAGAAGTACATCTCTGAATCAGGAGCAATTGAAGGCATTCAAACTAGCAAAACCAAGCACAGCATAAACTAGCTAATAACTAACAGTTCTATGAGACAGTTAATAGCCAAGATTTAATGCTCAATATAACCAAGTTAGCTACTGTTTTCAGCAAAGGAAAACCGTCCTAACCAAGCCACAAACAAAATCCAATCACAATAAAATAATCAAAACTCCAACAAGCATCCGAAATACCGAAAAATCAATATTTAAGATAACCGAATGATTTTATTCACTCAAACCAATATCCAAACATCAAATCAGTAACCAAAACTACTAAAAACAGAACCCTAAGCTAGAATTCAATGGTTGTCACACCCAAAGATTCAACTTAAAGCTTACAAATGTTTAACTAAAATGAAATAAAATCTAAAACATGAAAATACCAAATTATAGCTTCTGAAATGGAATCCTCGAGTCAAAGAGCTTCTAGGTCGATGTTTACACCAGGTCTTTGCTAGGGTTTTCGGCTAGAAATGCCTCTATTTATAGTTGCAAATTTCCCGTGACCGCGCCGCGCAAATGTGAAATCCGCGGCGCGCGTACTTATCCGTTCCCCGTTTTTTCGTCATTTAAATGTGTTCCACCGCCTTACATCCGCGTCGCGCAGGAGATAAATCCGCGGCGCGCGTACGTCTTCTCTAGATTTTGCATTCTTTCCATACTTTTTCCTTTTTGTACACTTTTATTCCCTGTATCTGTTCTTTTTCTCCAGACAAGTCCTGACACGAAAAGTGAGAATACCCATGCATATTTGATATAATTTTACCAAGAACAGGGCTCAACAACGCCTAAAATACTTGATATCACTAGGCGTTGTCAAACACCCCACACTTGTGCCTTGCTTGTCCCCAAGCAAGAGAGTTTTTAATAAATTATAATAGAGAATCCAACAGTTTTTGAATGTGTTTAGTTTCAAAGCTCATTGCTCTTCGAGTTAGAATAGAATAGTTTGTGAAAACATAATTGAGTTGTTCTTTGGAATTCATGGCTTTCTAAAGAACCCTTGATTACAAACTTTCTGTTCACAATGAAGTGTACTTACTCGTTCAGATTCTAAAGGCCATTAAGGAATTGTCCATGACTTTCGATGTTGTCCGTGTAGCGAGCTTTCAGAAATACCATCCCAGACCAGACGATCTTAGGTGGTAAGGTGCATAAGGCCCACCCATTTTAGACCTACCGGCTCGAACAACAAAGGCCACAGATTGACTTTTCCTTCCTAAATTCCAATCCTAAAACGGCTCAATCTTCTAAACTCGTAAAACTCAACTTATTTGACTAACTAATAGCATGATCACAACTAAACAGTATTTCTTGAAAAATACTGATGCTATCACAATCACAAACCATTCATTTCAAAATTGCAATTCATTAAAAATTTTGAAAAATATTGCTAAAATTGAAAAATTGATCAGTTCTGCAAAAAAAATTTCAAAAATATCTCTTTCGACCATCCACACCCCACACTTAAAACCGTACAACGTCCCCGTTGTACAAAAAATTATTTCAAGGCAAGGGAGAAAGAGTTACCCCTTTTTGGACGATGGACTGCTTGGTGCTCAATATCACAGGTATAATGCATACAAAAAGATCCCCGATTCATATGCTGGAGTTGTAGCGCTACAGTAGGACACGCCGGTGGTCAAGACAAGTGGAGGGGGCACGGTGACCCCACACTTGTCTGAGACAACTCCCTCTCAATTTGGTATATCATGCACAACTTTAACAAATAAATTAAATGTATGTGTTGCGGACGACCACGGCGCGCAATTAAGATATACGTGTCGCGGTAATTACGAGAGTTGAAACTGTTGTGGAAGTGGAAATGACCGCGTCGCGCATATATGAGATCCGCGGCGCGGTAATTGCAGAAAATTCAGCCACATTCAAACACTCATACACAAGCACTCAACACAAAACCTACTATTTTTATTCAGCATACTAATGCCCACTGGCTTATTTTTGTCAACTATAAACAATTAATTCCTACCTACTTAAGAAAAACATGTAAAAATCTATGCAAAATGTTCTAAAAAAAACAAAAACTAACAAAAAGACAAAAACACGCCCATAAGTATACCCTCAGTTGTGTGCAGTGTCATCCTCTTCTCCTTCCTCTGGGTCTTCTTCTGGATCCTCCTCCATAGGCTCCTCGTCTTCATCCCGGATTGTTGGTTGCGGTCTCGGTGGGGCACATCGGCATTTAGCCATGAAAGTGATCATGCAGTCGGCCAACCATAAGAGCTGATCCTGCATGTTCTCGGTCCGTCTATTCATCTCCTTAGTGACAACCGCCTGTGCCTGCTGGTCTCTCTGGTGGGTCTGCAGAGTCTGCTGGATTGCTTGCATCTTATCAGCCAGGCACCGGGACTCCATGGTAGCAGGAGAGAGGCTGCGAGGTAGACTGTCGGTCACTCGCTGACGCTTCCTGGATGCTGAAGAAGATGGCTCGGTCCGGAAGGCCGGAAACGGGGATCGCTCAGATATCGTGACCCCCTCGTCAATATAGATCACATCCCTTGATAAGGTGGTGGGCGGGCTGAAAGGAACTGGCGGGATAACTGTCAGCCCCTGAGTGGCGTGCTCAGTCAGCAACCCATAAGACTGGGCCAGTCTCATAACATAGTGCCTTCCACTGAGAGCAGTCTGGTGCAGCGGGGCGTCGGTGATCCGCCTGAAGTAGTCTGCAATGAAGTATGACATGTTGCATGTCTGCAACATCCGGGTCAGACACCACATGAGGTAAAGCTCCTGCGGTGTAACTCGCTCCTCATCAGCATGCGGCCAGATCATGGTCGTGATCAACCGGTGTAGCATCCGGTGAGAAGGCAGATGCATCAATCCTTCCCGCACGGTATTCTCATGATACCGTGTGGATGAAATGGTGCTCCAGTAGTCACCAGGGGAAAACGAGTCGTCGACGGCGTAGTTGGCCCGCCGGTGGAATAAATCAAACCCTGGCGCCTCAGACTCCTCCTCAGTGTAAAGCCCGATCCGATGCCCGAACTCCCGTAAGCTGCAGCTGCGGTTGTGGTTCCCCAACCGGAACTGCACCATCTCTTCTGTATCCATCCCTACCGGTTGGTGGTCAAAGTGGTAACTTGCGAGAAACTGCAAGTATACCTCGCGGTAGATTGGTTCAGACATGTTGACCGCGCTTTCGATAGCCCGGCACGTATAAATAAGCTCATCCTTGTCATAACCCGTCTGTACCAGCCAGTACTGCAAATGTCCCATAATTCCTAACTCAGTGGTCAACTCCCAGTTGACTGATCGCGCGGGGAGAATCCGCTTCTGTTGTTGAATAGTTCGACGGTTGTAAAAGTTATAAGCTCGTGTTCTACCCACTCCCGTAGCCAGGGAGTTCCAATCGATTGATTCCGAACTGGCCGATGAAGACATTGTTTCTACAAAAATCAAAATTTAAAAGTTACTGTTCTGTCCAGACGCTCGGCGCGTCGCGCGTATATAGTCCCGCGACGCGCTATAAGAGTATTCATGTTACGCATCGCTGACTGTAACAGGCGCGGCGCGGTGAATGAGTTCAGGGTGAAAAATTCGCAGATTACGTCCTTACTAAGCCATTTTTCCTAGTTCTAAATATTGGGTTTTGCAGAGCATAGTAGTGTAATCTTAATTTCACTGTCAATTTCACCAGATTATTGCAACATTGCGGATTACAGAAGTGTTTATTCTAAGTTCAAGAAGAAGAGAAAAAAGATGAAGAGAGGGTACTTACTTGATTTGCTGTAAAGAAACAGACAATGCAGATGGATTACTTGCACGAAGAGATTTTACCACGGTGAAAAGAAACAAGAATTATCAAGTTCCGATTATATACAAGTATGGGGGTTTTGGAATGGCATTCAAACTCTGTTTTAGGATTATCTCTAATTTCAAATTAAGATAAGGCCGCGGCGCGGGAAGCTTCTATCCGCGTCGCGTAGAAATCTGATTTCAAGCGTAATCGTAAAAAATTGAACACGCGCGCCGCGGACTCAAAGATCCCGCGTCGCGGTGCTGCAAAATTACCAAAATGACCCCACACTTGCCTTTTTCATACCGTGATAACATGGATGTGAAGAATTAAGAATGGCATGCAAAATTATACAAATGATAATCGGGTTGCCTCCCGACAAGCGCTAAGTTTAACGTCTTCAGCCAGACGTGCACTTACCTGCTTATGTAGTATACGTTGGAATTTCTGTTATGAACTCGACTGTCTCAATTTCTAAGCCCTGGAATGTGCCTGTAGTAATGTATGGTTTGAGTCTATGGCCATTGACTTTAAATGGTTGCCCACCTTTTAAGTCCTGGATTTCGACTGCACCATAATCTGTAGTGCCGATTACTTTGTAAGGACCATTCCACTTACTTCTCAATTTTCCTGGAAACATCTTTAGTCTTGAGTTGTACAACCAAACTTTTTGCCCAACTTCAAAGACTTTCAGTCGCAGCTTTGCGTCGTGATATCGCTTCATTTTTGATTTATAAGTGGCTGCATTCTCATAGGCCTCATCTCGTAATTCTTCTAGCTCGGACAACTGAAATTTTCTTTCCTTTCCGGCAGCAGTGTATTCCATGTTGACTTTCTTGACAGCCCATAAGGCACGATTGGCGATTTCCACTGGTAGATGACATCCCTTCCCATAGACCAACCGATATGGAGTGGTTCCGATCGGTGTTTTGTATGCTGTCCGGTATGCCCACAATGCGTCATCTAACCTTAACGACCAATCTTTTCTATCCGTCTTGACAGTCTTCTGAAGGATCTCTTTGATTTGCCTATTGGATACTTCGACTTGGCCACTAGTCTGTGGGTGATAAGGCGTTGCAATGCGATGATTTACCCCATAATGTTTCAGCAATCTTCCGAACTTGAAATTCTTGAAATGTGATCCTCCGTCACTAATGATTACCCTTGGGACTCCATGCCTGGTGAAGATATTTTTCTTCACAAATTTGCACACCACGTGATGGTCATTTGTACGAGTTGCTTCGGCCTCAATCCATTTTGAGACATAATCTACTGCCACCAAAATGTAGACGTATCCATGTGATGTGGGGAATGGACCCATAAAATCGATTCCCCAGACATCAAAGATGTCTACCACCAAAATTGGATTCAAAGGCATTTGATCCCTTTTTGATATATTTCCTAATTGCTGGCAATTGATGCACTCTTTGGCAGTCCTATGCGCGTCTCGAAAGATAGTCGGCCAATACAATCCGGATTCGAGAACTTTATATCCGGTTTTCCTTCCACTGAAGTGTCCTCCACATGCTGACGCATGACAGAGATCCAACACCTTACCAATTTCATTGTCCGGCACACATCGACGAATTATCTGATCTTCACCTACCTTGAAAAGGTATGGATCGTCCCAAATGAATCTCTTTGCGTACGTGCGAAATTGCTTCTGCCGTTGTTTCGTCCAATGTTTTGGTATTGCTCCTGTAGCCAGGAAATTTACATAATTTGCGTACCATGGAGCTCCATTAACTTCTAACAGCTGTTCGTCGGGAAATGAGTCTTGAATTCCTGTTTCCAGTCCTTCAACTGGTAGTCTTGAAAGATGATCTGCTACCACGTTCTCAGCTCCCTTCTTGTCTTTGATGTCTATATCAAATTCTTCCAGCAGAAGAATCCACCTGATTAATCGAGGTTTGGATTCCTTTTTTGTGAGCAAATGTCGAACTGCACTGTGGTCAGTGTAAACCACCACCTTGGATCCCCAGATATAAGATCTGAATTTATCTAAGGCAAAAACTACAGCTAATAACTCTTTTTCAGTGGTTGTGTAATTCAATTGAGCTTCCGAAAAAGTTTTACTAGCATAGCAGATGACAATAGGCTTCCTATCAATTTTCTGTCCTAACACTGCACCGGCGGCATAATCGCTAGCGTCACACATTATCTCGAAAGGTTGTGTCCAGTCAGGTGGCTTCAGGATGGGGGCCTCGACCAATTTATTTTTAAGGATATTGAATGCCCTTGTACATTCATCGTCGAAAATAAATGGTGCGTCCTTTAACAGAAGACCACAGAGGGGCTTAGAGATAGCACTAAAATCTTTAATGAATCTGCGATAAAACCCTGCATGCCCCAAGAATGATCTAACTCCTTTCACCGATGTTGGAGGTGGCAATGTAGATATGACCTTAACTTTAGCGCGATCAACTTCGAATCCTCTTTCAGAAACCACATGTCCCAATACTATTCCTTCTCGTACCATAAAATGGCTTTTCTCCCAGGAAAGAACCAGGTTTGTTTCCACACATCTTTTCAGCACCTTTTCCAATTGATCTAAGCAAGTCTCAAATGTAGGTCCAAAAATTGAGAAATCATCCATGAAGATTTCTAGTGCCTCCCCAATCATGTCAGAAAAAATTGCCATCATACATCGTTGAAATGTTGCAGGTGCGTTACATAATCCAAATGGCATTCTGCGAAAAGCAAAGGTACCATAAGGACATGTAAACGTTGTCTTCGCCTGATCTTCTGGATGAATTGCAATCTGGTTATACCCTGAGTATCCATCCAAAAAACAGTAGTACTTTTGCCCCGCTAATTTTTCCACAATTTGGTCGATGAAGGGTAATGGAAAATGATCTTTAGACATGGCAGCATTAAGTTTCCGGTAGTCAATACAAACTCGCCATCCAGTCACAGGTCTCGTTGATATCTTGTCGCCATCCTTAGTATCTACTACAGTGATTCCTGACTTTTTCAGCACAGTCTGCGTTGGGCTAACCCATTCACTGTCGGAAATAGGATAAATGATCCCTGCGTCCAACCATTTAAGAACCTCCTTTTTGACAACTTCTTTTAAGTTGGGATTCAACCTTCTTTGCGTATCTCTGGCAGGTTTAGCTCCTTCTTCTGTGATAATGCGATGCATGCATGTAGTCGGACTAATCCCTTTTAGGTCCGCAATTGTCCAACCAATAGCCTCCTTATGTTTGGACAATACTTTAAGCAATTCTAGTTCTTGCTTCTCCGTCAAGTTGGCTGCTACAATTACTGGTAAAGTATCCTTCTCCCCTAGAAAGGCATACTTCAGATGCTCTGGTAAGGGTTTCAGATCCAACTTTGGTGGTTCTTGTAAGGAGGGCTTTAATGTCTTTGGAATCTCTGTTGGTAATTTCTCTATATGCGCGCATTCCTCGGCCTTGAATCCTTTTTTCTCTTCCATATTTTGTGTTTCTGTTCTGCCAACAATTGCTTCTTCCTGAATTTCTATTTCTTCTTCTTGAAGTACCTCTGGGGCATATTGCTGCACCAGTTCATCTATGATGTCCACTTGATAGCATTCCTCTTCTTCCATGTTACTTCCTTTGGGATCTGCATTGAAAATGTTGATCTTGGCCTGTCGGTGTCCGAAAGATATCCCCATTTCTCCAGTACGACACGCAATATTTGCATTAGCCGTGGCCAAAAACGGTCGCCCTAGAATAATTGTCGGTTGCTCACTATTTGTTGCTTGACGAGTGTCCAAAACAAGAAAGTCTGCTGGGTAGTAAAACTCTCCTACCCTGATGATTACATCAACTAACATGCCCCTAGGAACCTTAGTGGACTTGTCGGCCAATTGCAAAATCACATCAGCAGATTTCATAGTACCGAACTCATGCTTGTCGAATAACTGCCCAGGCAGTATATTCACGCTTGCACCTAAATCTAAAAGAGCCCTTTTGATATGCACATTGCCTAAATCTACAGAAATGAGAGGGACTCCTGGATCTTTCATCTTTGGCAGAAGTGCATCCATGAGGATAGAGCTTACATTCTCGGGTAAGCTAATCATCTTAGGCAGGTGAGACAGAATATGCTTCTTGTGTATACACATGTCCTTGAGAAATTTAGCATATGCAGGAACCTCCTTGATGAGTTTGACTAGAGGAATGTTTACTTTGATCTGGCTAAACAATTCCCACATATCTTCAGCTTGTGGTCCCTTCTTCCCAAATGGTCCTTTTTCTGGCTTTTCCAAGGCTGTAGGAAAAGGAACTGTTCTACTTGACTCTCCTTTTTCCCAGGTACTCGTCTTCTTCTTCTGCACCTGCTCTTCTTTATTCTGTCTCTTTTCTAATTCTTCTTTTTCATCAAAGACTATTTCGACATCACTGTCATCATCATTAACCGGGGCTGCAACCTTGTTATCTACCTTCTTCCCACTCCTAAGTGTGATGACTTCATTGACTTGTATTTTGTGTGATTGCTCCTGTTCCCTTGCTTTTTGTTTTTCTATTTTCCCAAGAGACTCTCCTAATCTCAGGATTGCTTCTGAATTAGATTTCTCTACCTCCTGAAGTTGCACTAGTAACCCGAAGATTTCTTGCAAACCAATGTTCGTACTTCCTGATGAAGGCGGAGTTTGTGCCTGTTGCTGCCTTGTAAATGGTTGTCTCGATTCTCGCTGCTGATTACTTCGGAATGGCCTTGGTGCATTGTGAAATCGACCATATCCATGCACTTGACTTATTTCCTCATGAGTCATTGAGCACTCATTATGATTGTGTCCTACTTTTCCACATGTATTGCAGATGCTCTGCCCATGCAACACGTATGCTCCTTTTTCCTGTCGAAATCTCTCGAGCATCTGATTGAACCTTTTTGTAACAGCAGTGAGCTCCTTTTGAATTTCAGCTTTCCATTTGTTCTCTGCTTCGACATTTGCTACATATACAGTCTTATCCTTCATTGATCCACTGACTTTTGATCCTAAACTTAGCTGCTCCAAAAATCTCCAGGCATCATCTGGCTCTTGCCACATAAATGTCCCGCTTGACGAGGCGTTTATCATGACCTGGTGTGTTTCATTAACTCCTTCGAAAAATAATTTGACCAGCTGCCACTTAGGAACTTCATGATGTGGACAGGATCTCAGCAGCTCTTTTAGTCTATCAAATGCTTCATGAAAAGCCTCTCCAGGCTTTTGCTGAAATTCTTGTATCGCTCGTCTAATCTCCGTGGTTTTACTGACTGGGTAGAATTCTTGCAAAAACTTTGCCTTGAGTTGTTCCCAACTAGTAATACTATTTGATGGTAAGGATGTAAACCAATACTTGGTTTTGTCCTTAAGGGTGAATGGAAACAATCTAAGCCTAAAAATATCTCTATCAGTATTCCTAGGAGTGTTGGCGTTGGCGATTGCTAAGAATTCATACAAATGACTATAAGGGTCGTCAGTCTTGTATCCCCTAAACTGAGTCAATATTCCTAATAACTGAGGTTTGATTTCTACTTGCGAATCTATGTTATCAGGAATATAGATCGGCGACGAATCATCATATTCCCTCGATTGGAAATGTGATGCAACCGATTGTCGTCTCGGTTGTGCAAAATGTAAGGGTTGAGCGGGGTTACCGTAAAGATGATCATTGTATTCCCGCTGACCTGGTTGGTATGGTGGTGCTCGCCTGGGAGGTCCCCGACCTCGGTTCCATTAAGGTTGCGGTGCCGGTGGCACCCATCCTTCATCTTCCTCGTCGTACACTTCCTCCGTCTCTGGGTATTGGTATTGCGGTTGAGGCGGTGGTTGGAAGTGTGTAGGTTGTGTTGGTTGGTATGTAGGTTGAGGTTTAAAGAGGGCTGGTTGTGGTTGTGATGTTGGTGTATGCTGTCTAGGAGTTGGGGTGCCATCTCGGGTCGGCTCTCCCCAAGTCATAGCAGATGTAAAGGGGTTGGTGGATTGTGGTTGAGAAGCGGGTAAAAATGGTGGAATAGATGGCGGAGTGCATCATGGTATGGGTGTAGGGGCTGAAACTACACCACCAGACGCACTCGAACTTCCAAATTGGAATTCTGATAATGGGGGAATAGAAAACCTCCCCGTTGCCTCTCCTGATGGATCCTGGGCAACACTAACCGGACTACTGCTAACTTGACTATAATTCATGATGCTTAAACGCCTACGGGCACGGAGTTTGCGTGCAGTACGTTCAATTTCAGAATCAAACTGTAATGGGGATGATTGTTCTCCCCTGCGGGTACGCATGCACTAATGCAACACGCCCAAAAAAATCAAAACCAAAATGAAATTAACCCAAAAAATGAAAATTCAAAAAGCAAGAAACAAATTCCTACTACTCACCTATTCTAAGCTCACAGCTCCCCGGCAACGGCGCCAAAATTTGACGTGCACGCAGAGGTCGTCATGCGGTCAAAAATAAGAGATAACCTAACATTCACTAGTATAGTGGAGTCAGGGTCGATCCACAGGAGCTACGTGGTCAGCCTAGATGAGAGATTACCAACTGATAGTGTCACGGCTATAGTCGGAGGAACTAATTTCTATCTTTCTACCTTGAACAATATTCAAACACCCAAGCCAAGCTTAGCTATGTCCAAATGACCTAGTTACTTTCTGAATTCAGAAGTACATCTCTGAATTAGGAGCAATTGAAGGCATTCAAACTAGCAAAACCAAGCACAGCATAAACTAGCTAATAACTAACAGTTCTATGAGACAGTTAATAGCCAAGATTTAATGCTCAATATAACCAAGTTAGCTACTGTTTTCAGCAAAGGAAAACCGTCCTAACCAAGCCACAAACAAAATCCAATCACAATCAAATAATCAAAACTCCAACAAGCATCCGAAATACCGAAAAATCAATATTTAAGATAACCGAATGATTTTATTCACTCAAACCAATATCCAAACATCAAATTAGTAACCAAAACTACTAAAAACAGAACCCTAAGCTAGAATTCAATGGTTGTCACACCCAAAGATTCAACTTAAAGCTTACAAATGTTTAACTAAAATGAAATAAAATCTAAAACATGAAAATA
Organism: Cichorium intybus; assembly: GCA_023525715.1. Classification (NCBI taxonomy): domain Eukaryota; kingdom Viridiplantae; phylum Streptophyta; class Magnoliopsida; order Asterales; family Asteraceae; genus Cichorium; species Cichorium intybus. The sequence continues at coordinate 58,066,614 of CM042013.1, read as the reverse complement.
CCAAATTATAGCTTCTGAAATGGAATCCTCGAGTCAAAGAGCTTCTAGGTCGATGTTTACACCAGGTCTTTGCTAGGGTTTTCGGCTAGAAATGCCTCTATTTATAGTTGCAAATTTCCCGTGACCGCGCCGCGCAAATGTGAAATCCGCGGCGCGCGTACTTATCCGTTCCCCGTTTTTTCGTCATTTAAATGTGTTCCACCGCCTTACATCCGCGTCGCGCAAGAGATAAATCCGCGGCGCGCGCACGTCTTCTCTTGATTTTGCATTCTTTCCATACTTTTTCCTTTTTGTACACTTTTAGTCCCTGTATCTGTTCTTTTTCTCCTGACACGAAAAGTGAGAATACCCATGCATATTTGATATAATTTTACCAAGAACAGGGCTCAACAACGCCTAAAATACTTGATATCACTAGGCGTTGTCAAAGATCCACTTGCACCCGACTGTCTTTCGACCCGGTACATTGTCAACCAAGTTCCAAACTTGATTGTCATACATGGACTTGATCTCGCTGTCCATTGCCTCTTTCCATTTGGCAAACTCAGGGCCCGCCACTGCTTCCCGGTAGTTAGCTGGCTCATCCAAATTTATCAATGTCCTATCACTGACAAACGTGTCCCCATCCGTAGTTATATGGTATCCATAAAACTCAGGTGGCATGCTAACTCTACTAGAATGCCTAAGAGGTAAGGATATATCAGTCGGACCAACAAGAACTTCTTCCTCTTGTTGGTTGCTAGTTTCTCCTAAGGTTGCATTATCTGGTGACTCTTGAATTTCTTCAAGATCAATGGTACTCCCACTGTCCTCTTTGAATATGAGTTCTCTCTCTCAAAAGACTCCTCTTCTAGCTACAAAGACCACGTCCTCGCTTGGTCTGTAGAACAAGTATCCAAAAGACTGTTTGGGGTATCCAATGAAGATGCACCTCTCGCTTCTCTCTGCGAGTTTGTCGTGAGTCTCTCGTCTAACGAAAGCCTCACAACCCCAGACTTTGATATGTGCTAATGAGGGAACTTTCCTCGTCCACATCTCATGAGGTGTTTTATCAACCTTCTTAGTTGGGACAAGATTGAGGATGTGGGCGGCAGTCTCTAAGGCATACCCCCAGAAGTGGATTGGAAGTGAAGTTCGACTCATCATGGAACGAACCATATCTAATAGGGTTCGGTTACGTCTTTCGGCTACACCGTTCAACTGTGGTGTCCGAGGAGGCGATAACTGTGAAACTATTCCACATTCCTTTAGATAGTCTAGGAACTCGATGCTAAGATACTCACCGCCTCTGTCGAATCTGAGCATCTTTATCTTCCTGCCCAATTGATTCTCAACTTCATTTTTGAATTCCTTGAACTTTTCAAAGGTGTCTGACTTGTGCTTGATTAAGTAGATATACCCGTATCTACTATAATCGTCAGTGAAGGTCACGTAGAACGGCGTGCCATCTTTTGTGGTTGATCTGAAGGGACCACACACATCTGTGTGTATGATGTCCAACAGACCTTCACCTCTTTCAAAGGACCCTTTGAATGGTGACTTTGTCATCTTGCCCAAAAGATAAGATTCGCATACATCATCCGATTTGAGATCGAATGATTCCAACACTCCATCCCTTTGGAGTTGGGCGATGCTTTTCTTGTTAATGTGCCCAAGACGACAGTGCCACAAGCACGCCTTTTCTACACCACTAGAAGAATTAATATAATTTACACTATGTCCTAGATTGTCAACACATTGTATCGTTTCATACACACCATCACAAGGTAAAGCAGTAAAAATAGAAGCACCATTTTGAAAAACAGAAATAGAACCATTTATATTATCAAACGAAAACTAGAAACCTTGTCTAAACAATGCATGAAAGGAAATAATGTCTCTTGCCATTTATGGCGAATAGCAACAATTAAAAAGTTCTAAACAAACACCACTACTGAGCACTAAACTATAGATTCCGATCTTGGTGACAGGCGACGATCTCCTATTTCCCATGATCAGGTTCAATCTACCGTGCTCCACCTTCCTGCTTTCCTTTAGGCCCTGTAAATCAGAACAAATGTGAAAACCACATCCTGTATCAAGGACCCAAGAACTGGAAGATGGTGAGTTTTTAGAGATAGTGAATATACCTGCTGAAGATGGCTTCACTTTGCCATCTTTCAAATCTTACAAGTATTGCGGGCAGCTTCTCTTCCAATGGCCCTTTTCCTTGCACTAGAATCAATCAGCTTCCTTGGGGTTGGCATTATGAGGAACGTCAGAAGCTTTAGGTCTCGAGCCACTGCTGGATGACCCAGCATGGACCTTTTCCCTCCAATTCTGATTGGGAGGGCCCTTTCTCTTCTTCCCCTTTACACCACCAATTGCCAAGACGGGTTGGCTAACAGAGGGTACACTTTTACCCTTCATCCTGTCTTCAGCAGTACGGAGCATGCAATGTAACTCGGCCAGAGTGTCCTGAGAGTTGTTCAAATGATACGCCAGTGTGAACTGGTCATATGAACTAGGTAAGGAATTCAGCACTATGTCTACGGCTAAATCCTCATGGACTGGCATCTCAAGCTTCCTAAGCCTCTCCACGTATCCTTGCATCCTTTGCACATGGCTGCAGATGGACTCTCCATCTCTAGGCTTCCCATTGGTGAAGGCTTTGACCACCTCGCGCCTCTCGATGCGCTCCTGCTTGCGAAACATTTCCGCGAGCTCTTTGTGCATCTCGTAGGGCCAGTAGTCTTCATAAATTCTCTGCAATTCTGGGTTCATAGTAGCTATCATGATGCAAGCCACTTTGGTTGCATCATCAGAATGTTTTGTGTATTGGGTGATTTCTTCGGGAGTAGCAGTATCGGGATCAATTTCAACAAGCTCGGTTTCCAGAACATACTCCTTATGTTCAAACCTTAGAGCCATCTTGATGTTACGGATCCAGTCATTGTAGTTGGTACCGTCCAACGTAACTTTGGAGCACAATGACAAGATAGAGGTAACATTGGAGTTAGAGTGGGGGCGGATTGATCAGCAGAAGACATCTATAAAAGAAGATAGTTTTAATTAGATGTATATAATAATCCTTATAATAACCCAATAATAATTATAAGGCTAGGATCCTACAATAACAATTTACAATCTTGAAGAGGGATGCCGTAATCAATATTGTAAATTTTATAAGGTAGGCGAATGACGATTCAGCCAATTCCACCGCGGAAAGATAATCTTATTAAAATGGAACTCCTAGTTTCTTTTGAGATTTATTGAACTGTTCAATAGCATGTATAATCTCGGATGTGCCCCACTGTTTGTGACTGGGATACCGAGGATCACAAACCGGGTGTGAATAACCATGCAAATAAGCTTGGTACTCTCGGGATCAGTTACCATCTCTAATTTATGTGCCGGTAAACCACACACGCTCCATCAATAATGATAACACCCGAGAAACCCATTGCAACTCTTTATGAACCCCAATTGGCGTGCCGGTAAACCACACACGCTCCACCAATGTTTCATAAAGTGCAATGTGCAATTTCATGGATTAGCACCAATTCACATTTTTCCTAAAGTAACTAGATTGGGGTTTTATTAAATTGTTCTAGTACTTTGAATAATATCATTATACTTTTAATGAGATTAGGCGTTCCTATCAAACCCGTTCGGCTAACGACTCTCCACTGATCAGGCGAGCGGTGTGTGAGAGTGTTCACCCATTAGACCGCCATTTTATAGGCAGTCTCCTTATACCCACTTTATAGACCAGCTTCGTGAATGAGGCTTACTATTGATTTGACTAACCATTAAATCTTATACATATAATGTTAAATTTTAATTATTGTTGAAAATACGATATAACCGATCTCCACGAGTAAGGTTTTTAAGCCGGTTACTGTGTGACAGATATGTATTTTGTCTATAATATGCGGAATAAATAAGAGTTGCGGAATAGTAAATCTAAACTAGATAGTATTTAAATGGACAGAAAGCGGTAAATAAAGTAAAAGTTAGAAGTTAAATGTTAGGTGTAATAAACGCCATTATCAACGATAACGTGTTTTTACAATAAATAAAAAGGTTAGAAGTTAGAAGTTAGAAGTTAGATGTTAGATGTAATAAACGCCATTATCAACGATAACGTGTTTTTACAATAAATAAAAAGGTTAGAAGTTAGAAGTTAGATGTCTCGGTTAAATACAGTCCACATGTGTTTTCGTTGTCATGGTTCAATTTTAATGTCTCGGGTGTTTGGTACAGTTGATTTATAACAGTTTTAATAAATCAATAATAACACGAATAATTTCAAAAGAACTTATCGATAACAGATGAATATGACGATTTTCTTTGAAGCTTCGATTCTTGTTCTTTGCTCGGGTTGAATGAGGTTTTGGTGATATTTAGTGTCGGGTAGAGGTTGTTTGGAGGTTTGAAGTTTGGTGTCGGGTAGAGGTTGTTTTAGAGGTTTGAAGTTTTGGTGTCGGAAGGATATCTTGTTTCTTGCGGTTGTGCGGTTTGATTCTTGTTGCCAAATGCAGAGATTTGAGAGTCTTGAGGTTTCTGGTCGTGGGTTTCTTGGAGAGTATATGAGTGTATTATTCTTGGTTTATTGGGTGTAACAAAATAGCAAGAGAAAGGCTCAATTTATAGTTGCTGAACACACAGGGCTCGCGTCGCGACCGGTCATACCGTCGCGTCGCGAAGGTCCATAGCTGGTGGTCGGTGCGCTTTTTGTCGGGTCAGTGCGTCTTCGCTGGTATGTCGAGCTTTTCGTCGCGTTGCTTTTGGTCGCGTTTGCTTTTGGTCGCGTCGCGAAGGTGGTGAGTTGGTAGTCTCGCGATTAGAAAGTTGGTGGTGTCACGTTGGAGCTTCGCGCTGGATGTCTTCGCGTCGCGACCACCCTTGCTGTCGCGTCGCGATCGCTGTTGCGATTTGGACTTCTGTCTTTGCTCTTCCTCAAGTCGCGACCATGCCTTCTGTCTCGCGTTGAAGGCTTCGCGTCGCGACCAAGATGGTCGTCGCGTCGCGAGTGCTGTAGCACAGTGACATTTTTGTATTTTGCTCTTTGGTTTGAAGCGTTATTTCCTCAGGTTTGGATGTTTTCTCAAAGATTCTCGGGTCTTGATTTATTCTTGTTTTTTGATCTTGAATTCACGCAATCTGGAATAAACTGATAATATTTGTTAGATAATAACAGTTCATCTTATTTCAGTGATTGTCACATACAAAAATATATTTTCAACAATTTCCCCCTATGTGATCATTACTGAAATAAGAACAGATAAAAAGGTAAGGTTGAAAATTCTTGTAATTTGGATAAAACATTTATAAAACCATATCACTTGTTTTGAAAGAGTGTGACTAGATTTTACTTATGTTTTGAAAAATGTTTGTCAAGAATATTTGTTTCTGAATCAAAGCTTCATATTCAATTATCAAAAGGTTTTAGTATATGTACTTTCATAATATTCCTTAAGATTTTATAACATTTATAAAGACGACAAGTGATCTTAATAGGTCGATTCAGATGAACTTCTCATAGGTATATCTCACACTTGACTGAGGTGTTTGTTTTGTTCTGGGTGCAGAACGGGTGTATAATCACTAAAGATGAGTGATATCTCTCAGTTTGAAGGTGTTGACTTATGCTTAATGTGGATTTATACCTATATACTTTAGTCACTTGGTCTTCATATTAGATAATCAATCACATAAGACTGGTTTCGGCATTACTCAGTGGGTTTCTTCATTCATGCCATTGATGTTCACTCTCTCTCCGTCGGGAAATACATGTAGAGGGGTTTAGAAATATTTATAGTGCAGTTTGCAACTAAGAATATCCAATTATGAAGGCTACAGTATCCCGGTAAATCTTCGGTTTTTGAGAATCTGTTTGTTTGGAAAGTTTAGAGAGATGTCTGTCTTTGATTGATTGTTGTTGTAAGTCTCCCTTTTCTTTGGTGAGGTGTTCACCTTTGTCTTTTATCTTTTCTTGATTTGTGAAAAGATATCTGATGTGTTTACCAGTTGTGATTTGTTGACATCATTTGCGTTTTGAGATTTTGAGTTTTCTTTTGGTTTTCTTGGATACGACTTTGTCGTTTCTCCAAATGTCAGACTTGCTATGCAAGATGAAATATCTTTTCTTGATGTGGCTTCATTGAGGATAGGGATAGGTGATATAATAGACAGTTTGTCTAATATATAAGGAAATGATTGTATCGTCCCTGGTCATTTTGATATCTAAGCAAAAATGAGACTAGCATCACGGTATAAGAGTATAAATCCTATAAGTCATAATGAAAACACCTTTGCTCACAGAAATGAATTTCACTTAACAATTAAAGACGAGGCACAATTTCTCACATGGGTTTGGTTTTCATCTGAATCTCCTGATCTTATGTCCCTTAATTGATAAAATCGTTATAAATGAAATAAATTCAAAGGGAATAGGAGAATGTACATAACGAAAATTTTGAGAGTTGAACCTTCACTTTAATTTAAGAATCAATATGACTGAGAACATTCATCGAGCATAAGTATCTGAAAATTTAGTCAAGAAGATGTTAATCACATGGTTTTATAAGACTTTTAAAAAGATAAAACTTTATTCTAATAATTTTTTTTTTTTTGATTTTTGATTATGTGGATGTTTTTGGAAGATTTTGGTTATTTGAATGTTTTTGGAAATTTTTGATTTTGACTGAAAGTAAACACTCTTTTGTATAAACAAAATGTAAGAGATTAGGGATGAATGTTATCTGGATTCAACATTCCTAGACGGCCTAGGAAGTATTGAAACTTGGTTTCGTCTAAAGCCTTAGTAAAGACATCGGCAATTTGATCTTCGGTGTTTATGAAGTGCAATTCGATATGTCCTTTTTGTATGTTGTCTTTGAGGAAATGATATCGAATGTCGATGTGCTTTGTCATGGAATGGTGCACTGGATTGTGAGAAATGGCAATTGCGCTGGTTGAGTCACAAAATATTGGTATTTGTGAGACTTTGTAGCCATAGTCACGTAATTGGGTTTGCATCCACATGACTTGTGAACAGCAGCTTGCGGCAGCTACATATTCAGCTTCTGCGGTTGAAGTGGACACGCATGATTGTTTCTTTGAAGTCCAACTTACCAGTCTGCCTCCTAGAAATTGACAAGAACCAGATGTGCTTTTCCTGTCTAGTCTGCATCCTCCATAGTCGGAGTCGGTGAAGGCGTTAAGCTGAAAATCAGAGTTAGCAGGATACCATAAGCCAAGAGATGGAGTTCCTTTAAGATATTTAAAAATTCTTTTCACAGCTATAGCATGAGATTCCATAGGATTGGCTTGGTATCTGGCACAGACACATGTAGAAAACATGATGTCGGGTCTGCTGGCTGTGAGGTATAGGAGTGATCCTATCATTCCTCGATATTTCTTTTGATCAACAGGCTTGCCATTTAAGTCTGCATCTAATTTGTAACCAAGGGCCATTGGGGTTTTTGCTGTATTTGATTTGTCAAGAGAAAAACGAGTTAGAAGATTTTTGACATAATTTTCTTGATTGATGAAAATTCCATCTGATGATTGTTTGACTTGTAGTCCAAGAAAAGTAGTCATTTCTCCTATCATGCTCATCTCAAATTTGCTCTTCATCAAATCTGCAAACTTGATACTCAGGGATTCATCAGTAGAACCAAAAATAATGTCATCGACATATATTTGAACGATTAACAGATGCTTATTAAAAATTTTACGAAAGAGAGTTTGATCAATTGAACCTCTTTTGAATCCTGATTCTTCTAGAAATGTTGACAATGTTGAATACCAGGCTCGAGGTGCTTGTTTTAAGCCATAAACCGCTTTTTGTAACTTAAAACTGTGATTTGGGAACTGTGGATCTTCAAAACCTGGAGGTTGTTGAATATACACATCGCGATCAATCTCTCCATGTAAAAATGCACATTTTACATCCATTTGGTAAACTTTGAAGTTCTTGTGTGCTGCATATGCTAGAAAGATACGAATGGCTTCGAGTCTTGCAACTGGAGCATAAGTTTCATCGTAATCGATTCCTTCTTGTTGAGAATAGCCCTTGACGACAAGTCTTGCTTTGTTTCGACAAACTATGCCTTGATCATCAGTTTTGTTTCTGAAAACCCATCTTGAACCTACTACAGTAACATCTGGAGGAGTAGGAACAAGATCCCATACTTGGTTTCTTTCGAATTCAGCTAGTTCTTCTTGCATGGCTTTGACCCAGTCTGGATCTTTGAGAGCTGAATGGATGGTTTTGGGTTCGGTCATGGATAAGAATGCTCCGTATAAACATTCATTTGAGGTAGCGGCTCTTGTTTGAATACCAGAATTGGGATCTCCTATGATTTGGTTTGTAGGATGATTCCTGGTCCATTTGTTTAGGCGAGTTTTTTCAGGTATTTCGATTGGTGTTTCTATGTCCCATTGTTCTTCTTGGTCTGGTGATTCTGTTGGAAATAGATTTTGATTGTTGTCAGATATTTCTTTTTGGATTATAGGGTGAGAATGAGGTAATGAAGGTTCCCCCATAGATGATGCACTGGGATCATTTTGAACAGGTGGATTGGGAGTGTTCAAAGAGGAATTTAGTGTTGGTAATTCCCCCTCGACTTGATCTGCATTTTCTTGGTTTGATTGTGAAGTTTCTGCATCGGAGGTTCCTGTAGGAATTGTAGAAGATGTTAGAAATTCGGAACTATAAGCGGTTTTGGGTTGTTCAAAAAGTAAATCAAGATCAATTTCTATGTCCATGTCAGGAGATGGTGTTTGTGGAATTGGATTTTGAAAAATAGTATCTATCATTTGTGAACCAAAATGTTCACGATCCAATTTTCTGACATAAAATTCATCGAAGTGGACATCGGTACTTTCTTCAATTACTCTTGTACGTTTGTTCAGTACTCGATAAGCAGCTGAGGTAAAAGAGTAACCAAGGAAAATTCCTTCGTCTGATCTTGATTCAAATTTTGAAAGGTGATCTTTGTTATTCTTTATGAAGCATCGACAACCAAAAATATGAAAGAATTTGATGTTTGGTTTTCGGTTGTTAATGATTTCATATGGTGTTTTATGAAGTTGTTTATGGATTAAAGAGCGATTTTGAGTGTAGCAAGCTGTGGCTATTGCTTCTGCCCAGAAGTATTGTGGCAGATCAGCAAAGATTAGCATTGATCTTGCAGCTTCGCACAGAGTTCGGTTCTTTCTTTCAACAACGCCGTTTTGTTGAGGAGTGTAAGGGGCTGAGAAGTTGTGTTCGATGCCTTTGTTTTTGAGAAATGAGTCTAGAGTTATGTTTTTGAACTCTAAACCATTATCACTTCGGATTCTTCGAACTGGTCGTTTGAGCTTTAATTCAATCTGTTTGATGAAGTTGATCATTTCTTCAGGTGCTTCTGACTTTAGCCTTAAAAAGAAAACCCAAGTAAAGCGTGAGTAATCATCAATAATAACAAGGATGTATTTCTTCCCTTTTATGCTTTGGGTTTTTGCAGGGCCGCAGAGATCAATGTGCAATAGTTCTAGTGGTTCGGATACACTAGATTCAGAAATGCTTTTATGAGAGGATTTGGACAGTTTTCCTCCTTCACAAGCTGCACAAAGAGTTTCATTATCAAGTTTCAGAAGTGGCAGTCCGCGAACAAGATCATTTGCAATCAACTTGTTGATGTAACCGAAATTGAGATGGGAAAGACGACGATGCCACAACCAACTGATATCAGCAGAAGCTTTGGACAAGAGACAGATGTCGGGTTTTCCATAGATAAGGTCCATATCTAGTGGATACATGTTGCCTAGACGATCAGAATTAACTAGAATGGCTTTGGTCTTGGCATCTGTGATTATGCTTCGTTGTTTGGTGAAAAGAACTTCATGATTGTTGTCACAAAGTTGTGATACGCTGATTAGGTTGTGTTTCAGGCCGTCAACATAGGCTACTTTCTTGATGGTGAAGTGACCATTTGTTATGTTTCCATAACCTTTGATTCTTGCAGTCATGTTGTTTCCAAAAGTAACATCTTGTTTGGATTCGGTGGGTTTGAAGTCTCGTAGAAAGCTTTGGTTTCCTGTCATATGCTTGGAGCAGCCACTATCGATATACCATGTGCCATCCTTGGGCTCTCCAGCACAAAATGCCTGCAATTAGACAGAAAGTTTAGGTACCCAAACCATGGTGGGTCCTGATTTGTTAATGGTTTTTGATAATCTGAAATCATTATGGTTTCTGTTAATTGGACGAAGTGGTTGAGGCTTGATTTGACTTATCAGATTTTCCCAATTTAAGATTTGTCTTTGAAAACCTGTCATTTGAAACGATTTCTGTTTTTGTGAAAAGTATCCTATATGTGAAGTTCTGTTTGATGACATTTCTTTGTATCCGGGATCTGAATGGTTTTGGAAAACACTTTGATGATGGAATGGAGTATGGTGAAATGATGGTTTCTTAAAGTTCCTTGAGAGATTGAAGTTTATCTTTTGAAAGTGACTTTGAATCGGTTTTTGAAAAGGTTTTTGTTTTGGATTAAAGGTTTGTTTTTGTGGCACAGCGCTTTGTTTCAAAGGTTTTTCTTTGAAAACAAAGGGCCTGCTTTGTTCTATTGGTTTACTGACAGCTTGAATGGTATGTTTATTTGTCTGTTGTTTCTTTGAATACTTTTGTCCCTGACTGTTCTTTCCAATAAAGGTTGAGTTTAAAGAGGGAAAGACAGTTGGAACAGAAGTACTACCATTTTGATGAACAGAATTTTCTCCATTTAAGAAATTTTCAAGTTTGATCGTGCCATCATTCTTTGTTAGTTTAGTAGATCTCAATTGATGAGTTACTGAACTAGCAGAGTCTGATTCAGATTTTACAATTCTTTTGTATGACTTGTTGAAAAAAGTATCATCTGGGCTACAGTTGATTATTGTTTCATCATCTGAATCGTCCTCATTGGCAGATGAGAAAAAATCAAGTTGAGGAGATTTGGAGTTTTCACTAATTTTCCCATTTTCATTTTCAGTCATTTCATTTTCAAAAGATTCTCTTCCAATTCCTGGTTTATAGTTTGTATCAATTTTGCCAGTTCCTAAGTTATTTGCTTTAGTGAAAACATCATCACTTAATTTTCTGGCAATATTGATAGAATCCAGTTTTCCTTGAAATCTTTGATTTTCAGATTCAAGAAATTTGATTTGCTTTGAAGAATCATCTAGTTTTAGAATTAAACTAGTGTTGTTGTCAGTTAAATCTTGAACCTTTTGTTTTAACTGAAGGACTTCCTTTTCTAAGGTATCTTTTATTTCAGATGAAATAACAGATTGATTTTTTATTTCTAAGTCCTTTTTTTGTTTTAGAGCTTCATTTAATTGTTCTAGGATGTGATTATTTTCTTCAGATTTTCGTTCAATGTCTCTTTCAAGTTTGTCTCTAGTCCTTGTGGATTCTCCAAATCTGAGTTGCAAGGTTTGTAATTCAGATTTGTAGATATCAGATTTGACTATTGTGTCATGATACAGTCTGAGATCAGCTTTTAGACTGTTCTCAATCTTAGTCATGTGGGACTCAAATGGTGTTCTTGAAAGACCGAGATCTGAGATCATAGACCATACCTGATCGATGACATATGGAGCTCTTGTGGTTGGTTCATTGTCAGCCATGAAGCAGAAGTTTGACTGAGCTGGTTCAGTATCTGTTTCATCATCAGAAGTTGGCCAGTATTCCACGCTAGGTTCGTGGAATGCCATCAAAGCTTTTTGCTTTGCTTTCTGTTCTTGTTTCTTCAGCTCTTCGGCTTTTTGAGCATAATAGGCTGAGTCTTTGACTTTGACTTTGGCTCGACAATCTCGGGCATAATGATTTAGTCCTTTGCATTTGTGACAAATGATTACGTCATCATCATCATCGTTATTGTCAGCCTTTTGGCTCTTAACGGGAGGTCTTTCGGATGTTTGAGTTTGTTTTTGTTGAGATGGTTTTGAATGATTTTGCTGAAATCCAGAATTTTGGTTATTTTGAAAACCATTGTTTTGATTGTAAGAGTTGTTATTATTTTGAAAACCACGATTCTGAAAGTTTTGTCCAAAAGTGGATCTTTGTTGAAAGTTTGGTCTATGATGTGGCAAGAATCTTTCGAGATTAGTGTTTGCTACCAAAGCACACAATTGATGGTAGTCAGCTTCATTATTTGGATCGGACAAGTCACAAGGATTACTTAAGAAAGCTTGGTTTTGATTTAAATCAATTTGATTTTGATCAGGAAAATGTGTTTGGTTTTGAGAGGATGTTGACAAAAGAGCAAGCGGTCCTCCAAAAGAAGTAGACGTTGGTGGGTCAATCGAGGATTCATACGATTGTAATTCTCCGTACAGATTGTACAAAGATTCAGTATGAATTGCCGGATTTCCCTGGATGATGAGTTTGACCATTTTCCAGCTTTCATAAAGGTTGTTTAAAAATTTGAGGTTTATTTCATGCTGTGACTTTTTGATGCCTAAATTATTCATTTTGATGGTAATGAGATTGAATCTGTCATGAGCATCATGGATGGTCTCATGTGAAAACATTTTGAAGTTGTCAAATTCGTTTAAAACAGATGTTTTCTTGTTTCCAATGATTCTCTCATTTCCTTCAAAACGATTTTTCAAAGTTTGCCAAATTTGGTTTGCGGTTAAAATAATTATATCATTCATTTGGCTTAGAATACTGTGGGGTATTCCAGACACAAGTTCCTTTTTGGCTTGAAGTTCGAGTTTCTTCCTTTCATTCAGTATATCCAAGTTACTCGTAAGAGAAGTCATGTTATCTGGTAGAGATCCGTCTACACATTTCCACACATCTTCACTTATAGAGTTGAGATGAAGATTCATACGACCTACCCATGATTTATATTCTTCGGGAATAAGAATGGGTGCTCGAGTACCTGAACCTATACTGTTAGCAATAGATACAGAATTTATGTTTGAGTAGTTTGCGGAAGACATTTTTGTTTTTGTTTTTTTTTTTTTTTTTTTTTGTTAACGAAAATGTGATGTTAAAATGAAATTTTTAAAGAAAACTTATTGGTGGTTTATAAAAACGCTACACAAAAGTTTTCGACAAAAATTTTCAAAATAAATCACACAAGTAATTTTTTTTTTTTTTTTTTTTTTTTAAATGTTTTTGTTTGTTTTTAATTTTTTTTTTTGTTGAACAAGTGATATTAAGATGAAATTTTTAAAGGAAACTTATTGGTGGTTTATAAAAACGCTACACAAAAGTTCTCGACAAAAATTTCAGATTAAATCACACAAGCTCTGATACCAATTGTTGAAAATACGATATAACCGATCTCCACGAGTAAGGTTTTTAAGCCGGTTACTGTGTGACAGATATGTATTTTGTCTATAATATGCGGAATAAATAAGAGTTGCGGAATAGTAAATCTAAACTAGATAGTATTTAAATGGACAGAAAGCGGTAAATAAAGTAAAAGTTAGAAGTTAAATGTTAGGTGTAATAAACGCCATTATCAACGATAACGTGTTTTTACAATAAATAAAAAGGTTAGAAGTTAGAAGTTAGAAGTTAGATGTTAGATGTAATAAACGCCATTATCAACGATAACGTGTTTTTACAATAAATAAAAAGGTTAGAAGTTAGAAGTTAGATGTCTCGGTTAAATACAGTCCACATGTGTTTTCGTTGTCATGGTTCAATTTTAATGTCTCGGGTGTTTGGTACAGTTGATTTATAACAGTTTTAATAAATCAATAATAACACGAATAATTTCAAAAGAACTTATCGATAACAGATGAATATGACGATTTTCTTTGAAGCTTCGATTCTTGTTCTTTGCTCGGGTTGAATGAGGTTTTGGTGATATTTAGTGTCGGGTAGAGGTTGTTTGGAGGTTTGAAGTTTGGTGTCGGGTAGAGGTTGTTTTAGAGGTTTGAAGTTTTGGTGTCGGAAGGATATCTTGTTTCTTGCGGTTGTGCGGTTTGATTCTTGTTGCCAAATGCAGAGATTTGAGAGTCTTGAGGTTTCTGGTCGTGGGTTTCTTGGAGAGTATATGAGTGTATTATTCTTGGTTTATTGGGTGTAACAAAATAGCAAGAGAAAGGCTCAATTTATAGTTGCTGAACACACAGGGCTCGCGTCGCGACCGGTCATACCGTCGCATCGCGAAGGTCCATAGCTGGTGGTCGGTGCGCTTTTTGTCGGGTCAGTGCGTCTTCGCTGGTATGTCGAGCTTTTCGTCGCGTTGCTTTTGGTCGCGTTTGCTTTTGGTCGCGTCGCGAAGGTGGTGAGTTGGTAGTCTCGCGATTAGAAAGTTGGTGGTGTCACGTTGGAGCTTCGCGCTGGATGTCTTCGCGTCGCGACCACCCTTGCTGTCGTGTCGCGATCGCTGTTGCGATTTGGACTTCTGTCTTTGCTCTTCCTTAAGTCGCGACCATGCCTTCTGTCTCGCGTTGAAGGCTTCGCGTCGTGACCAAGATGGTCGTCGCGTCGCGAGTGCTGTAGCACAGTGACATTTTTGTATTTTGCTCTTTGGTTTGAAGCGTTATTTCCTCAGGTTTGGATGTTTTCTCAAAGATTCTCGGGTCTTGATTTATTCTTGTTTTTGATCTTGAATTCACGCAATCTGGAATAAACTGATAATATTTGTTAGATAATAACAGTTCATCTTATTTCAGTGATTGTCACATACAAAAATATATTTTCAACAATTATAATATATATAAGATGAATTTTAAACCTTTTAAAATGTTTTTGGTTTATCTTTTAATTTATTGGAATTTAAACTATTAAATTTAAAATTAAATTAAACCTTAAAAACGATTTAATTATCTTTTAATTAACCAATTAACTAAATTAATTAAATTTGGTATTTTAAACCTTTTAAAATATTTTAGGATTTATCTTTTAATTTTCCGCCAATTTAAAACAATTAAATTAAATTAAATTAAATCCTTGAATTATCTTTTAATTACCAATTAATTAAATTAATTCAAATATAGATAGGTTTTTACCAAATTAATCAAATTAATTTAAACTTATCTTAAACTCCCTAATTTTCGATTTCAAATAATGGGTTTAAGGTTATCCATTTAATTAATCAAATTAAAGTTACCAAAAATAGAATACCTTCTAAAAACCCTAATAGAAATCGCCAACTAGGAGGGGAGGGGCTAGCGTTTTCAAAACCCTAACCCTAATTTCGATTTGGCCAAATTATAGCAATTAAACAAGAAAACAACCAAAACGCCCTAATACCACTGAAAGGTTTTCTGTAACTATGAACTAAATAACCTTAGTTTACATGCAACCTATGAGGATCTAAGTTTTCTTCTAATTAAACATCTAACAAAATCCTAAAGGCCCAGAAAAATAAACTAAAAGAAAAGAATTAGAAAAACCAACCTTTTAGCGAATTTTGGAAGCGAAGCAACAAAATTATCTTGCCTCAAATGCAGTCACACCCAAGCCAGGAGGTCTTCGAAAATCCAGAGAGAGACAGAGGGAAAAAAATGGTGCAGGTTATGGTGCTCTGGGGCTCCCTATTTATAGCCTCCAGCAGTTAACCAGATAAACTTTAAAGACAAACCTTTTTGAATTCAAATTAAGATAAGCCTTTATCTTAATAATTCAAACTATATTTATCTTATATATAAAATCGAAAATATATATATATCTATATATATATATATATAATTCCGCCATTTATATATCCTACTAAAAATGTCACTTACTCAACTATTGAATAATTACAGTTTTAGTCCCTACACCTTTAATTAATTAATTTAATCGTCAAATTAATTCCAATTAATTCCGGATTAATTTCTAATTAATTAATATAGTTCCTAATTAATATATTATCACTTTAATATATTAATAAACCATATATTTAATTTCTATTGATTTATTAATCAGATAATAAATCAATCTTTCTCTCTACCGGACTTTCAACCAAACCTCCTGCTATGAGGGCAACCCAAATAGACTATGCTACTATTAATTAGATAAACACTAATTATTTGTCATGACTTAGACACCTAATCCAACATGAACATCACAAATTATTGACATTTACCGTGAGATTTCACGGGAGAGAGATGTTGGGATTTGATCATAATAACAAAACAGTTTGTGCAGCGGAAGATTTAACGAGATCAAATCAGAAGTTCATAAGAAAAATCAAGCATGGATCATCATGTTCATAACCAAGATCATGCGGTTCATAGCAATTACAACAACTAAAGATGAATTAGAAATTCGTACCTCAATTTGGATATAAGGACCCAAACCACAATCCCTCTAATGATTCACACCCAAGAACACCAGTAAACTAGACAGGCAGAACTTCAACTAGGTAGAAGAACAAGATCCAGAAACCCTTGAAGGGTTAATGAATTCGCCAAAAACCAGAGGAAGGGGGAATGAGGGAGTTGGCGGCTCCTTGTGAAGGATGGATGCCTTAGGGTTTTATCCTTAGGCCTCTATTTATACTGGAGGGCTCCTAGGGTTCCAAACTTAAGGAGCCTTCTTACAGCCGCCCCTGGACTTGTTTCCATAAATTAAACATTTAATCAATCACAATCGAGTCCCCGTAATTAATTCCTATAAATTAGTTCCTAATTTATTTCTCAATAAATTAATAAACTTATCATTCCTTCTTATTTTTTGTCACCGTTTGTTTTTACTGGTTCGTGAGGGCAACCCAAAAGGACCCTGCTATTATTAGAAATATCATCACAGTTAATGACCTTGGACACTATTTCCAACAAGAGACCCCACAAGTCTGAGTAAACATACTACAAGACTTTGTTGCTGGTATGCAGACCAGAGCCAAACTTCACAATGCGTTGCTTGCCTTTCACACAAGCTTCACAAAACTTCAGTTTACCGGTCAGTTCACCATGGAACACTCATTATTTACTCAAGATTTTCATTCCCTTCTCACTTATGTGACCCAACCTCCGATGCCACAACTCTGTCTTGTCATCCTTCTCATCCAAGGATTGTGATACAACAAACGTTCCTCTTATCGACAAACCATCCAGGAAATAGATTCCATGGTTCAACATCGCCTTCATAACCACCAGGGCACCCTTGAAGACCTTTAATCAATCTTCTTCACAGAAATATCTCAGCCCGTTCTTCGCTAAGGTGTCAAGAGAAATTAAACTCTTTCGAAGATTTGGAAAAAATCAGCAATCAAGTCTTTGTATGATACCGTCATACCTCTTGATCTTTACCATGCCACTTCCCTTGATGTTCCTTACCCCATCATCTCCCAAGTTCACTGTGCCATACCATTCTTTAAAGGATTCAAAGAGATCACAATTGAAGGTCAAATGATGAGATGCCCTAGAGTCCAAGAAGCAGACATCAACAGAATTTGTCGTACAAACCGCCAAGACTTTGCCTTTGTCCTTTCCGTTCAAAGTTTCATAAGCGACAGTAGCACTGCTGCTTGCATTATCATTTCCATTCCTTAACTATTGACAATCCCATTTGTAGTACCCTTTCTGCTTGCAGTAATAACACTTCGCTTTGGCAGAATCTTTTAACGTGGAACGTGCCTTTCCTCGGTTACCACCACATCTCTCTGCTATTCTTCCTCTACTCACAAACAACCTTGAACTATAGCCCTCTTCTCCAATCGAAAATCTTCTTTTGAGTTCGTTGGAAAATAAAGATTCCTTCACGTGTTCACCGTAATTGTTGTCCTACCATAGAGGATGGTATCAACAAAGCTATCATACTAGTTTGACAATGAACATAACAAAATCAATGCGTAATGCTCATCGTCGATCTTCACTACAACACCTTACAGATCTAACATGATCCAATTGAAGGCATCAAGGTGGTCTCTAACCGGAGTGCTTTAAGACATTCTTAGAGTGTATAGATGTTGCTTTTGATACAGTCTATTCATGAGAGATTTGTTCTGGTACTTGCTACACAACATCTTCCATAGTCTAGAAGCAGACGTCTAATCAACAACCTCCCTTAAAACTTCATTACCCAATCTCCGCAAAATCACACTATGTGCTTTCACAAGAATATCCTTTTTTCTTTATGTCAGTCATGTCTTTTGGAAATATTATTTCTCCTTCCAACGTCATTGCACAACCCTGTTGAACCAAAAGAGCCTTCATCTTCACCTTCACAAGGTAAAGTTGTCCGACCCATTGAACTTCCCTAAATTGAATTTCTGAGTAGACATCTTTAATTAACATATCAAGAACTAAAGTAGCTCTAATAACACTTGTCGGGTGTGGATCATCTGTGCGAGGTTTGAAAGCAATGCAAACCTAGACATTGTGGATGGAATAACCCGAGAAGACACGCATAATAGTTTTACAATTACTAAGACAATTGATAGAAGGATTCAACATGGTTCGGTCCAAGATGACCTACGTCCACCGACAAGGAGAGTATTATTATATTCTAGCTTGGAGAAATACAAGTTACAAGATTGTAAAGATTGATCACTCTAACATAAGCACTCTCATACTCTATAGATAACACTCACTATATATAGTAGCAGTTCACATGATTAAACCCAATGTATAGAGTATAGGGCCTTAATCTTATGACTACCCTAGAGGTATGTACCAATAGACTAGATCCAGGTAAATCCGCTGACAATATATTGTGCCATGCTCCTTGAAGTCAGCACCATCCAAAGTCAACGAACTCTTCTCGCATTAGAAGTTTCCAAGCTGACCAAAGATCAGTCCAAGACTTCTTCGATCAGTTACCTCCTCCAGACAGAACCTCTCTGGATATGAGTTGTCTCGAGCAAGGGGATCTCCTCGATTGAGGACCACTTGAGTTATGAACCTCCTCGATTCACTCAACTCGTCAGTACGCACCAACTTCTGATATGTATGACTTTTGTTGCTTCATTACTTCAAATGGCATATCTTCCATCAGCATTTTCCTCTAATCAATCTTGTTACCATATTCAATACAAACTCTTAATAACAACCTACACTCCGCAGCCTCCTTGATCCAAGTCTTTGGACAATACATTAGATTAACCGGAGTTACAGCCATGACCATAAAGCACTTTTGCTGATTTGAACGAAGCGACCTCTTGACCGTAACTATTAGGTTGTGCCTTGGTCAAGACCGGAGTGTTCGCTTCGGACGCACTACGCTTCTATTCAGAGTCATGAATCACAAGTTACACTTACAGTTCATTTTAGGGGTTGTGGTTCAAATTGGGTTTCTGGTACACATTTGAATGTGTTGAACTCATTTTGGGATGACATTTGAAATTACAATTGAAGTTGTAGATGGAATGAGGTTGTGTATACTGGTTGAAGTAAGGACCGACCTCGAGATAGTGGAACATTGATGGTGAGTAAACAGGTCGATCCATTTGGGAGTGGTAAAATTGTTGGAGGGGGTTTTTGGTTGTTTCCGGTGGAAGGATTTTTTTGGTTGTTAGGGTTTGGAGACGCCATTAGACTTGAAAGTAGAAGTGTTTGGAAGAAATTATAGAGTAGAAATTAGAAGTGTTCGAGCGTGGTAAAAATATGTAGTAAAATATGTAGTGTTGGTAGTTATAATTTATGAACAAGGGTTAAAAATGTAAACTTTTTTTGGAAAAAAATGGTTGAAATGAAATAAATTTTAATAAATGGAAGTTGGATCAAGTAGAGGGTGTTAGTTGGAGTGAATAGTAGTAATGGTGGAAAAATAAGAAAGACGGTAAGAGTTCACCATCCGTGAGCTGGCTTTACCGAGACTAGGGGCCGATGTTCATCATTTTTATCGAGCACCTACCGAGCTCTTTATCGAGCCATGCCCTCTGGTCTAAGAATCAATTAAGAGAGACGATCATATCTAAGGGTGTGCATGGGTCGGTTTGGGTCGATTTTGACCTAAAACTGAACCTAAACCAAATAGCATTGATTTTCAAACATTAAAAACCGAACACACACCAAATCGATCGATCAGTTCGATCTGTGGGTTTTTTGTTTTTGTCTGATCTGTTTCGATTTTAAAATGCCTTTACAGAACACTAAGAGACTTAAGAAATCATTCTCGTTATATAGATGATGAGGAAAGGCTAATATTTTTTTAAATCCGATGTGGGACTCTAAACGCCATGAGATAAAATGCTATCAGTTGCCTCCTTATATAACATGTGACAATGGCTGTAGTTTCATACATTCATCGATGTGGGATATGCTATGTGGCAGGAGAAGTAGAACTACATGTTAAAGGCGACATTCGAACCCAGACCTGAAGCTTCAAGGTGTAGAGAGTTAACCACAAGACCATATCTCTTATTGTGTTTCTATTACACTATATATGTATTTATATATATATATATATATATATATATATATATATATATATATATATATATATATATATATATATATATATATTTATATATATATATATATATATATATATATATATATATATATATGTATATATATATATATATATATATATATATATATATATATATATATGTAATACGTAGAATTTCAATTACTTCATATTAAGCAGTGTGGTTCGGATTTTTATCAGTTTTTTACATTCCCAAAAACCGAACCCAAACCAAAATTTTCGGTTTTTGAAAATAATGAACCTAAACCATCGATTTTTGTTCGGTTTCGGTTTTTCGATCTTTATTTTTTGGTTTTTGGTTCTTATTTGAACATCCCTAAATTCATTGATCGTAACTTTTTAGTAAAGTTTTATTAAGAAGAGTATTAAATTACAATTTTGGTCCCTATGATTTACCCTATTTTTTACATTGGTCATAGTTTTCAAAATCCTACATATTTGTCCCTGTGGTATGCATTTACTAACATGTTTGGTCCCTCCCGCCGTTAGAGATAACTTTTTCTAATTACTTTTTTTAATATCTCTCTTCTCTCTTTTTCACATTGGTCATAGTTTTCAAAATCCTACATATTTGTCCATGTGGTATGCATTTACTAACAGGTTTGGTCCCTCCTTCCGTTAGAGATAACATTTTTTGTTAAATAGAGGGTAAAAAGACCAATATACCACTCGTTATATTTTCTAATTACTTTTTTAAATATCTTTCTTCTTTCTTTTCGCAATTGGCGGCAAGAAAAAAAACTCACCTCATCTCCCTCCTGACAACGCCTAGTAATATCATATATTTTAGTCGTTGTTGAGCCATATTTTTAGTGAAATTATATCATATACATCGTTGTATTACTCACTTTTCGTGCCAGCACTTGTTTGGAAAGAAATAATGAAAACAGGAACTAAAAGCGTGCAATTTGAAAGAAGTTTGAAGATCAAGGCAAAATCAGGAAAATACGTACGCGCGCCGCGGAAATCATCAAGGCGCGACGCGGTGATGAGGCGGTGGAACACATTCAAATTCCGAAGAAACGGGGATAAACCCCTACGTGCGACGCGGGATCCATAAATGCGCGGTGCGGTCTCGAGATTTTTGCAACTATAAATAGAGGCTTTTATGTCGAAAAACGAGCGAAGACCTGGTGTAGAATCAACACCCAAGGCTCTTTGACTTCGAGATTCAGCTTCAAGAACCATCTTTTGGTATTTCTATGTTTTTACATTTAATTTCTATTTAGTTCAATAGTTAGTGATAGTGGCTAGTGTCCTTGGGAGTGACAACCATTGACATTGAGTCTTTTAGTTTTAGTTTTCCAGTGTTTGTTACTGTTTTGGAACCTTGGAATCTGTTTTGGTCGATTATAATCATTCACTTTATGTTAAGTGTTGATTTTTCTGTATTTATGCTTGTTATTGGATTGTGGATGTTTGTTTTGTGTTTGGATGCTTGAATGACCTTGAGTGGACTGATTTCCCTTGCTGATTTCAGTGACCAACTAGGGTTAGCTTGTTGGTTTGAACTTAGCCAGTGACTGTTCATTTGGACTTTAGTTATTGGTTTAGTTTATGCTTTGTTTGTGTTTGATGATTGGATTGCCTTTGTTTGCTTCTGAATTGGAGATGTACTTCTGATTTCAGCAAGTGACTAGGTTAGGTTAGTAGCTTTAGTTAGTTTTTGCTCTTTGGGATTGATAGTTAAAAGTTAGGAACTAGGTCCTCTGACTGTAGCGTGACACTGTAGTTGGTAATCTGTCACCTATCTCGACCACGTAACTCCTGTGGATCGACCCTGACTTCCACTGTGCTAAGTGAGAGTGAGGTTTTCTTATTTTTGACCGCATGACGACCGCTGCGAAGTCAAATTTTGGCACCGTTGCCGGGGAGTTGTGAGCTTGAGATTAGGTGATTTGTAGGACTTGTTAGTTTAGTTTCTTTTTAGTTGGTTAGTAATTTTGATTTTTGGTTTTTGATTTTTTTTGGGCGTGTTGCATTAGTGCATGCGTACCCGTAGGGGTGAGCAATTATCCCCTTTGCTTTTTGACTCAGAGATTGAGCGAACTGCGCGCAAGATCCGTGCACATAGGCGTTTGAATACAATGAGTTTCAGTAATATCAGTAGTAGTATGGTAAGTGTTGCCCAGGAACCCTCGGGTGAGGCAACGGGGATGTCATTTATTCCCCCGGTTTCAGAATTTCACATTGGGAGCATGAGTGCTACTGGTGGTGCAGCTTCAGCCCCTGCACCTATACCTTCATGCACTCCGCTGTCGATTCCACCATTTCAACCTTTATCCCAACCTCAATCCACAAACCCATTTACATCTACCATGTCTTGGGGAGCGCCGACCCGTGATGGCATCCCAGTATCTAGACAGCAAACACCCATTTCTCAACCAGAACCAGTACTTTTTAAACCTCAAACCACATTCCAACCTATACCACCGCAACACCAATACCAGCAACCACCTCAACAGCAGTACCAGTATCAAGAGACTGAGAAGAGATATGATGAAGAAGACGAAGGATGGGTTCCACCAGCACCACAGCAACCATGGGACCGAGGTCGGGGACCTCCAAGAAGAGCACAGCAGTATCAACCACCACAAGGTCAGCAGAGATATAACGATCATCACTTTTACGGTAATCCTGCTCAACCCCTGTATTTTGCACAACCGAGGGGGCAATCGGTTGCATCGCACTTCCTGCCACGGGAGTACGATGACTCGTCGCCCATTTACATTCCTGATGATATAGAATCTCAAGTAGAAATTAGGCCCCAGTTGATAGGAATATTAACTCAATTTAGAGGTTATAAGACTAATGATCCATACAATGACTTGTATGAGTTCATAGCTATCGCAAATGCTAATACTCCTAGACACACCAATAGGGATACTTTTAGGTTAAGATTATTTCCTTTCACATTAAAGGATAAGGCCAAATACTGGTTCACATCTCTTCCACCTAATAGCATCACTAGTTGGGACCAACTTAAGGCAAAGTTTCTACAAGAATTCTATCTAGTTAGTAAAACCACAGAAGTTAGGCATGCAATTCAAAACTTTCAGCAGAAGCCTGGAGAGGCTTTCCATGAAGCGTTTGATAGATTAAAGGAGTTACTGCGTTCATGTCCGTACCATGAGGTTCCTAAATGGCAGTTAGTGAAGTTGTTCTTCGAAGGAGTAAGTGAGACGCATCAAGCAATGATAAATGTCTCATCAAGTGTGACATTTATGTGGCAAGATCCAGAGGATGCTTCGAAGTTCTTAGAGCAGTTGAGCTTAGGATCTAAGGTCAGTGGATCCATGAAGGACAATACAGTCTACGTAGCAAACATTAAAGCAGAAAATAAGTGGAAGACAGAAATGCAGAAGGAGCTCAATGCTGTGACTAAGAAGTTTAATCAAATGCTCGCAAGGTTTCAACAAGAGAAGGGAGCATATGTATTGCATGTTCAAGTTATATGTAATACATGTGGTGAAATAGGACATAATCACAATGAGTGATCGATGACTCAGGAGGAAATTAGTCAAGTGCATGGGTATGGTCAATTCTATAATGCACCACGACCATTCCGAAACAATCAGTAGTGAGAGGTGAGACAACCACCAGTGAGACAGCAGCAGATGCAACCTACGCCTCCAGTAGGAAATATGAACATTGGCATACAGGAAATTTCTGGAATGTTAGTTAAGCTTCAGGAAGTGGAGGATGCCAATTCAAAAGCAATTCTGAGGATAGGGGAGTTGATCATTAAGATGGAGGAAAATAGAGCACAAGAGAAGGCACAACCAGCAAAAGTGCAAGTGAATGAGGTCATCACACTCAGGAGTGGGAAGAAAGTGGATAACAAGGTTGCAGCTCCACCAGCAGAAGATGATAGTGATGTAGAAATAATTTTTGATGAAAAAGAAGAGCTGGAAAAGGAAAAGAAAAAGAGGAAGGAAGAGCAAGCAAAGCAGAAGAAACAAACAAGTACATGGGAGAAGGGGGAAACGAGTGGGACAGTTCCTTTCCCCACAGCTTTGGAAAAGCCAGAGAAAAGACCATGTGGGAAGAAGGGACCGCAGGCAGAAGATATGTGGGAACTGTTTAGTCAAATTAAGGTTAACATTCCATTAGTTAAACTTATCAAGGATGTTCCTGCTTATGCAAAATTTCTCAAGGATATGTGCATTCACAAAAAGCATATCTTATCCCATTTGCCTAAAATGATTAGTTTGCCTGAGAATGTAAGTTCTATTTTAATGAATGCATTGCCTCCCAAGATGAAGGACCCTGGGGTTCCTCTCATCTCTGTTGACTTTGGTGATGTGCACATTAAGAGAGCTCTGTTAGATTTAGGTGCGAGTGTGAACATTTTACCGGGACAACTTTTTGATAAGTATGACTTCGGTACTCTAAGATCTACGGATCTAATTCTTCAGCTTGCTGATAAGTCTACAAAGATTCCTAGGGGAATGTTGTCAGATGTTATCATTAAGGTGAGAGATTTTTACTACCTAGCAGATTTCTTAGTTCTGGGCACTCGTCAGGCGGCCAATGGAGAACAACCGACAATCATCTTAGGGCGACCCTTCTTGGCCACTGCTAATGCAAACATCAACTGTCGTACGGGGGAGATGGGGATTTCCTTTGGGCATCGACAAACTAAGATCAACATTTTTAATGCCAAAGGTAGTACCATGGAGGATGAAGAATGCTACCAGGTGGACATCATAGATGAGTTAGTACAGCAGTATACTCCAGAAGTGTTACAGCAAGAGGTGATGGAGACTCAAGAAGAAGGAGAGACTGAGCAGGAAAAGCAAGAAGAAGCAGCAGATAAGGACAGAGGCACGAAGTATGAGGAATGCGCGCATGTAGAGAAGTTGCCAACAGAGATTCCCAAGACGTTAAAACCATCATTGCAGGAACCACCGAATCTAGAATTGAAACCATTACCAGCTCATCTAAATTATGCCTTTCTGGGAGAAAATGATACTTTGCCAGTGATTTTAGCAGCAAACTTAACAGAGGGACAAGAAAAGGAATTACTCAAGATATTGTCCAAGCATAAGGAGGCTATTGGTTGGACAATCGCAGATTTAAAAGGAATTAGCTCAACCACATGTATGCATCGAATCATCACAGAAGAAGGAGCTAAACCTGTCAGAGACACGCAGAGAAGATTGAATCCAAATCTGAAGGAAGTTGTGAAAAAGGAAGTTCTAAAGTGGTTGGATGCTGTGATCATATATCCGATCTCTGATAGTTAATGGGTCATCCCGACATAGACAGTGTCGAAGAAATCTGGAATAACTGTTGTGGATACTAAAGATGGTGACAAAGTTTCCACAAGACCCGTGACTGGATGGAGAGTATGTATCGACTACCGGAAACTCAATGCCGCTACATCCAAGGACCATTTTCCTTTACCATTCATCGATTAGATTGTGGAAAAGTTAGCTGGACAGAAGTATTGTTGTTTCTTGGACGGCTATTCTGGGTATAATCAGATTGCCATTCACCCAGAGGATCAAGCAAAGACCACATTCACATGTCCATATGGTACTTTTGCGTTTCGCAGAATGCTATTCGGGTTGTGTAATGCTCCCGCTACATTTCAACGGTGTACGATGGCGATATTCTCCGATATGATTGGTGACGCTTTGGAAATCTTCATGGACGATTTCTCGATTTTTGGATCAACATTTGAAGCCTGCTTGAGTCAATTAGAAAAGGTGTTACAAAGATATGTCGAGTCTAATCTGGTGCTTTCTTGGGAGAAGAGCCATTTCATGGTTAGAGAAGGAATAGTTTTAGGTCATGTGGTCTCTGAGAGAGGTTTTGAGGTAGATCGTGCTAATGTTAAGGTTATTTCTACATTGCCACCCCCGACATCCGTGAAAGGGGTTAGATCTTTTCTAGGTCATGCTGGTTTCTACCGTAGATTTATTAAGGATTTTAGTACTATCTCCAAACCTCTTTGTGGCCTTCTGTTGAAGGACGCACCATTTATTTTTGATGAAGAATGTGTAAAAGCATTTAACATTTAAAAAAATAAATTGGTCGAGGCCCCCATCCTAAAACCTCCCGATTGGACCCAACCTTTTGAAATTATGTGTGATGCTAGTGATTATGCTGCTGGTGCAGTATTAGGTCAAAAGATTGATAGGAAACCAGTAGTCATATGATATGCTAGTAAAACTTTTTCCGAGGCTCAATTAAATTACACAACCACCGAAAAAGAGTTACTTGCTGTAGTATTTGCATTTGACAAGTTCAGGTCCTACATTTGGGGATCAAAGGTGGTAGTTTATACTGACCACAGTGCTGTTCGACACCTACTGGCGAAAAAGGAGTCTAAACCGAGATTGATCAGGTGGATACTTCTGTTGCAAGAATTCGATGTAGAAATCAAAGACAAGAAGGGAGCAGAGAATGTAGTGGCAGATCATCTTTGTCGACTGCCAGTTGACGGATTGGAAGCAGGAATAAAGGATTCATTCCCAGATAAGCAGTTGCTGGAGCTTACTGGAGCCCCATGGTACGCAAATTACGTGAATTTCATGGCCACAGGAGCAATACCAAAACACTAGACTAAACAAAGGCAAAAGCAATTCTGTACATATGCAAAGAGATTTATTTGGGACGACCCTGACCTTTTCAAGGTAGGTGAGGATCAAATAATTCGTCGATGTGTGCCTGATAGCGAAATCGAGGAGGTATTAAGACATTATCATGCATCAGCATGTGGAGGGCATTTCAGCGGTAAGAAAACAGGATATAAGGTTCTCGAATCTGGATTGTACTGGCCAACCATCTTCAGAGACGCACATAAAACTGCTAAGGAATGCCTCAACTGTCAACAGCTGGGAAACATATCGAAAAGGGATCAAATGCCCTTAAACCCAATTTTGGTAGTGGACATTTTCGATGTCTGGGGAGTTGACTTTATGGGTCCATTTCCCACATCACATGGTTATGTTTACATTCTGGTAGCAGTGGATTATGTGTCTAAATGGATCGATGCAGAGGCAACCAGCACGAATGACCATCATGTGGTGTGTAAATTTGTCAAAAAAAACATTTTCACCAGGCATGGAGTTCCACGTGTGATCATAAGTGACGGAGGGTCCCATTTCAAGAATTTTAAATTTGGAAGGCTGCTAAAGCACTATGGGGTGAATCATCGGATTGCAACACCTTATCATCCTCAGACGAGCGGCCAAGTGGAAGTGTCCAATAGGCAGATAAAAGAAATTCTTCAAAATACTGTCAAAACAGACAGGAAAGATTGGTCACTAAGGTTAGATGATGCGTTGTGGGCATATCGAACTGCTTATAAGACACCGATCGGAACCACTCCGTACCGGTTGATTTATGGAAAAGGCTGCCACTTGCCTGTGGAACTTGCCAACCGAGCCTTATAGGCAATCAAGCAAGTGAACATGGATTACACTGAAGCTGGAAAAGAACGGAAATTACAGCTGTCCGAGTTGGAGGATCTACGAGACGAAGCATACGAGAATGCGGCTACATACAAGTCGAAAATGAAGCGGTATCACGACGCTAAGCTCAGGTTGAAAACTTTTGAAGTTGGACAAAAAGTGTGGCTGTACAACTCGCGGTTGAAGATGTTTCCCGGGAAACTGAGGAGTAAGTGGAATGGTCCCTACGAAGTAGTTAGTGTCACAGATTATGGTGCAATAGAGATTCGAGATTTCAAAGGCGGGCAACCGTTCAAAGTCAATGGACACAGGCTCAAACCCTATGTCATTGCGGGCACGTTTCAGAAATTGGAAGTGGAGACAGTGGAATTCGTGACAGACAGTCCTGTGTACACATCATAAGTCAGGTAAGTGCACGTCTGGCTGAAGACGTTAAACTTAGCGCTTGTCGGGAGGCAACCCGATCATCATGTGTATATTTGCATTGTTCAATAAGTAATAATTACACCCAATTGGTCACGGTAAGAAAAGAGCAAGTGTGGGGTCATTTTGGTAATTTTGCAACACCGCGATGCGGAATCTTAGTATCCGCGCCGCGCGTGTTTAGTTTTCGCGATTACAATTAAAATCATATTTTTATACGCGACGCGGATAGAAGCTTCCCGTGCCGCGGTCTTATCTTAATTTGAATTTAGAGATAATCACCAAAAACAGAGTTTGAAAGCCATTCAAAAATCCCCACGCTTATATATAATCAAAATCGGATACTTCGTTGCATTCTTTACTGTGATGAATCTTTTAGTTTAATCAGCTCATCTGCATCGTTGTTTCCTTCTCAGCAAATCAAGTAAGTACTCTATTCTCTTCTCTTTTCTTTAGAGTCTTGAACTTTGACTAAATGCCTCTGTAATTCGTAATGTCGTAATTAGTTGATAAAATTGATAGTAAAATTAGGTTTAAACTGCTGTACTCTGCAAAACCCACTATTTAGAATTAGGTTATATGGTTTGGAATGGACATAATCTGCGATTTTTGGGTTAAACTCATTCGCCGCGCCGCGGCCTGTTTCAGACCACGACGCGTAATATGAATATTCTTATGGCGTGTTGCGGTATGTCATGTCCGCGCCGCGTCGAACGTCAAACAGTGCAGTAATTGTCAATTTTTATGATTTATGCAGGCATGATGTCTTCCTCCGCAAGTTCAGAATCAATTGACTGGAACTCCTTGGCTACAGGATTTGACAGAACACTTGCTTATAGCTTCTACAATCGCCGATCAGTGCAGCAACACAAGAGGATTCTTCCCGCCCGGCCGGTCAACTGGGAGTTGACCAAGGAATCGGGAATCATGGATCATTTACAAGATTGGTTAGTCCAAGGAGGCTACGAGAATGGCGAGCTTACCTACACATGTCGGGCCATTGAAAACGTGGTTCACATGGAAGAGCCTATTTATCGAGAGGTGCTCTTGCAATTTCTTGCAAGCTACCACTTTGATAATCAGCCACTAGGGATGGACACCGAAGAAATGGTTCAATTTCGGTTGGGTAATCACAACCGGAGCTGCAGTCTACGGGAATTTGGATATCGAATCGGACTGTATACACAGGAGGAGTCGGAGGCACCGGGGTTCGACCCATTCCACCGACGTGCTAACTATGATGCCGATGATTCCTCCTCACCTGCTGACTATTGGAGCACCATATCATCCACGCGGTATCACGAGAATACCATACGCGAGGGGATGATGCATCTGCCGGCGCATCAAATGTTGCATCGGTTGATATCGACTATGATCTGGCCTCGTGCAGACGAGGAGCGGGTTCTACCACGTGAACTACATCTCATGTGGTGTTTGACGCGGATGCTCCAGACGTGCAACATTCCATATTTCGTGGCTGACTACTTCAAACAGATCACAGATGCGCCATTGAAGCAAATCGCTCTCGGTGGCGGACACTATGTAATGAGGCTGGCCTAATCCTACGGGTTGCTATCCGAGCACACCACCCGTGGATTAACAATCGTTCAGCCAGTCCCCTTCAGTCCGTCGACCACCATCTCCCGAGATGTGATTTATGTTGACGATGGGATCACAGCAACCGAGAGATCACCATTTCCAGTACAGAGGGCCGAGCCATCGACTTCCAAAAAGCGACCACGGGTGACTATCAGTTTACCCCGAGGACTCTCCCCGGCCACCATGGAGTCAAGATATTTGGCCGATGAAGTGAAGACGGTTCAAAAAGCCTTGCAGACCCACGAACGGGAACACCAGGTTCAGGCGATGGCGATGCATGAGGTTGATAGGCGTACTAAAAATACACACGCCCAACTTCTCTGGCTGTCAGAGTGCGTTATCAACTTCATCAATAGGTCTCAAAATCCTATTCAAAGACCCCAGCCACAAGATGTTGAGGAAGAAGAAGAACCGATAGAAGAGGAGGAGGGAGAACCTATGGAGGATGAAGAGGACGATACAACACACAGTTAGGGGAAGTAATTATGTTTTTTCATTTTTTAGGTTAAAAGTGTTAATTTTAGGTTAGATTTGAACTTTGTTGATAAAAAGTAGTTAAAAGTTAGGTAGATTGTTTTTAGATGAAAAATAAGCCAATTTCAGGCATTTAGGAAGTAATGAAAATAGTCGTTTTTGTGTTGAATCTACTATTGAGAGTGTTTGAAATTAGTACAATCTGTTGAAATTACCGCGCTGCGGCACTCTCACAAGGCGCGACGTGGGCATTTCCCATTTGACGGCAGTTTCAACTCTCGTAATTACCGCGACGCGCGCACCTCAATCACGCGTCGCGGCTATCCGCAACACATAAAACCTAGTTTGTTGTACCATTGTTGTTTTTGTTTCCAGTTGTTATACTTTATTTGTTTATTCCGTTTGCATTTGATGTTTTTGTTGAGTCATGCATATTATACCAAAAATTGGAGGAGTTGTTTCAAGCAAGTGTGGGGTCACCGTGCCCCCTCCACTTGCTTTGACTACCGGCGTGTTTACTGTTGCGCTACAACTCCAGAACGCGAAATCAAGGACCTTTTTGTTCGTATTTTGTACATGTGATACCGAGCACCAACCAAGTGATCTACCGTCCAAAGGGGTAACTCTTTCTCCATTGTTTTGAATCTAATTTTTGTACAACGGGGACGTTGTACGATTTTAACTGTGGGGTGTGGACGGTCGAAAGAGTAGTTAGTTTTTTGAAATTTTTGCAGAAATGACCGATTTTCAAAATTTTAGCAAATTTTTCAAAAATTTTATTAGATTTTAATTTTGAAATGAATAGTTTGTGATTGTTTATAGCATTAGTATTTTTCAAGAGATACTATGTAGTTGTGATCATGCTATTAGTTGAGTCAAAAAAGTTGAGTTTTAGGAGTTAGAAGATTGGACTGTTTTAGGATTGGAATTTAGGAAGGAACTGTCAATCAGTGGCCTTTGTTGTTCGAGCTGGTAGGTCTAAAATGGGTGGGCCTTACGCACCTTGCCACCTAAGATCGTCTGGTCTGGG
The DNA here is from genome assembly GCA_023525715.1 of Cichorium intybus. Lineage (NCBI taxonomy): Eukaryota > Viridiplantae > Streptophyta > Magnoliopsida > Asterales > Asteraceae > Cichorium > Cichorium intybus. Next base: position 58,035,320 of record CM042013.1, on the reverse strand, counting down.
ATGGTATTTTCGAAAGCTCGCTACACGGACAACATCGAAAGTCATGGACAATTCTTTAATAGCCTTTAGAATCTGAATGAGTACGTACACTTCATTGTGAACAGAAAATTTGTAATCAAGGGTTCTCTAGAAAGCCATGAATTCCAAAGAACATTCCGATTATGTTTTCACGAACTACTCCACTCTAACTCATAAGGCAATAAGCTTTGAAACTGAACACAGTCAAAAATTGTTTGAGTCTTAGTTAAAATCTATTAAAAACTCTCTTGCTTGGGGACAAGCAAGACACAAGTGTGGGGTGTTTGACAATGCCTAGTAATATCATATATTTTAGTCGTTGTTAAGCCATATTCTTAGTGAAATTATATCATATACATCGTGGTATTACTCACTTTTCGTGTCAGCACTTGTTTGGAAAGAAATAATGAAAACAGGGACTAAAAGCGTGCAATTTGGAAGAGGTTTGAAGATTAAGGCAAAATCAGAAAAATACGTACGCGCGCCGCGGAAATCATCAAGGCGCGACGCGGTGGAACACATTCAAATTCCAAAGAAACGGGGATAAACCCCTACGCGTGACGCGGGATCCATAAATGCGCGGCGCGGTCTTGAGATTTTTGAAACTATAAATAGAGGCTTTTAGGTCGAAAAAACGAGCAAAGACCTGGTGTAGAATCGACCCCCAAGGCTCTTTGACTCCGAGATTCAGCTTCAAGAACCATCTTTTGGTATTTCTATGTTTTTACATTTAATTTCCATTTAGTTCAATAGTTAGTGATAGTGGCTAGTATCCTTGGGAGTGACAACCATTGACATTGAGTCTTTTAGTATTAGTTTTCCAGTGTTTGTTACTGTTTTGGAACCTTGGAATCTGTTTTGGTTGATTATAATCATTCAGTTTATGTTAAGTGTTGATTTTTCAGTTTTTATGCTTGTTATTGGATTGTGGATGTTTGTTTTGTGTTTGGATGCTTGAATGACCTTGAGTGGACTGATTTCCCTTGCTGATTTCAGTGACCAACTAGGGTTAGCTTGTTGGTTTGAACTTAGCCAGTGACTGTTCATTTGGACTTTAGTTATTGGTTTAGTTTATGCTTTGTTTGTGTTTGATGATTGGATTGCCTTTGTTTGCTTCTGAATTGGAGATGTACTTCTGATTTCAGCAAGTGACTAGGTTAGGTTAGTAGCTTTAGTTAGTTTTTGCTCTTTGGGATTGATAGTCAAAAGTTAGGAACTAGGTCCTCTGACTGTAGCGTGACACTGCAGTTGGTAATCTGTCACCTATCACGACCACGTAACTCCTGTGGATCGACCCTGACTTCCACTGTGCTAAGTGAGAGTGAGGTTTTCTTATTTTTGACTGCATGACGACCGCTCCGAAGTCACCTCCTCTCTCTTTGCAATTGGTGGCAAAAAACCCACTTCCTCACCTCTCTTTCTTTCTTTTCTGCTGGCAGGTAAGTAGGCGGAGGTGGCAGTATTAGGGTTGTAGTAGCTGGAGGCTAGCGGTAGTAGAGTGTTGCCAAACTGTTGGTAAAGATTTAAATTTGATACCAACATTCATCCACTTTCTTTATGATCCATCGAGTACCTTTATTATAACAATGACTCATATTCATATTGGATGATAAGATAAAGTTTCCAAATATACACACAAACAAGAACATGTAACACTTCAAAGCTCTTTTAAAGTAGAAAAAAAAAAGAAATATAAAAGAGGATCCTTCTCATCTCTTGTGCTGACAAGTATGCCTTTTGCTTGTATCCGCTCTCAAATTATCCGAAAGACCTAATGAATAAGGAGGAGAAAGAGGACAAGCACTTCTTTTAAACTGTCTCTTCACTCACTTCTTACCCATTCTTCGGACCTTATTCTTAAACCCTAAAAGAAAATTAACAAAAAAATAGACTTTCCATAAAACCTTCTCGTATACCTCCACAATCTTCAATACATCTTTTCGTCTTTTTGTTCTTTTAGCCTTTTATGCTAATGTATAACTTGAAACTAAGACCTTTGCTCTAAGCAGTTATAGCGGTACAAAATCAAATAGCGATCATGTAACGCCAAGACACTCTTTTTATGTAAATATAATAAAAAGGGTAAATTGGTCATTTTACCTTAGGAGGGTAATTTGGTCTTTTGGACAGAAAAGAATTTGGTTTGAAATAATATTTTGAGTTTTGGACTTAAAATGTTATAAAAACTGATTTTTGGTCATTTTACCACGAAAGGGTAATTTGGTCATTTGACCATGTGAAGGACCAAATATGAAAAACATTGTTGTTTGTGGCAAATGTATAAAGAATGAAAGTTTTATTGTAATAAAACTTGATTATTGTGGTCAAAGTTCAAGAAATGGAACTTAGGGACCAAAATTGTAAAGTTTTGAGGTATAAATAGAGAGGTTGACTCTCTCTTTGACTGGCCATTTGTGCAGCTACGGGAATGATTTTGGGAGCAAAATTCTGCAGAAATCATGAAGCTTGAGGCAAGGAATTGGAATCATAGCTTGGAATTGGTGATTCCTATGTTAATCAAGGTTAGTAAACTTGATTTTAACCAAGTTCTTGAAGTGTTCTTGGTTTGTTTTTATAGAAACTGAAATTTGTACATTTCAGTTATGATTATGTAGTTTAAATGGTTTAATGCTTCCATTAAGTCATGCTAAAAGGGCTTAATTCAAGAAAATGGAAGTAGATTGCTATTATTGATGAATTTGAAGTTTTGGGGTTTTTGGAACTAAGAACCCTAATTCTTCCTTGATTGATTGAGTGGGTTTTAATGGTTGAAAACCTTGTCTTAATAGAAGGTTTTAGCCTAGGAACAAACCCCATACGATTAAGAACTGAATTAAGGACTTAATGGGCCAAAACTGCGTGCTACAGTGCACAAATCGCGACTGATCAGGAGACTGCCCAGGCGCCAGGCGCAGTGCGCCCAGGACCAGGGCGGGGTGCGCCCAGGCGCAGTGCGCCCAGCCCCTGGCGCGGTGCGCCCACCAGACAGGGACTTTAAAACGCTAACTTTTGTTTGGCTTGTCCGTTTTACCTCAAACTTGAACCGTAGGCTCGTTATGGTCTGAAAAGTTTGGGAAAATTTTTATATTGAATTTTCGACCCCTCGGGGGCACTGTAGATCGATTCGAATGCCTCGGTAAATAGTAAAATTCACATAAAGATAGTAAATGTAAAGTTTCTTATCTAGGCATTGTTTATAATGATATAATATTTGACTCTTACGTATTAGAGTCAATTTAGATGATTATTAACCTATTATCATTTGGTATATAAATGGATAAATAGGTATGGGACAAATGGTTGTGGTGCACGCAAAGGCAAGAAACAACCGCGAATTTAACGCAGCTAGTATCCAGGTGAGTAATCTCACTGATATCATATGTGATATATGATGATTGAATTGTTACAGGTTGAAACAGCTTCGAGGGACGAAAACGACAAGTGTTAAAATATATGTAAAAGACAAGACCAGATAAGCCGTGAGTCATTGCGATGACAAGAACGGAGCTGTGAGTCAATACATATATATATATATATATATATATATATATATATATATATATATATATATATATATATATATATATATATATATATATATATATATATATATATATATATATATATATATATATATATATATATATATATATATATATATACACTATGAATAACAAGACCAGATAAGCCGTGAGTTTATAATAGACAAGAACGGAACTGTGAGTCAATAAAATGACAAGACCAGATAAGCTGTGAGTCTATAATAGACAAGAACGGAACTGTGAGTCAATATATCTATGTAAACTGTTATATAGACAACAGCGGGCTAACCCGTGAGTCTAGGCAACAGCGGGCTAACCCGTGAGCCACAGTTTATTCTGATGAGTTAGATTATATAGACAACAGCGGGCTAACCCGTGAGTCTAGGCAACAGCGGGCTAACCCGTGAGCCAAGGCAACAGCGGGCTAACCCGTGAGCCATATTTGATTTTGATACAAGCTGTTAATAGATGGTGCGGCCACTTGTGGCTATGATATTGGATGCTATATCCAACTGGTGCGGCCTATATGGCTATGATAATATTACAGGTACATGGTGCGGCCTTTTGGCTATGATATCGGGTTATTAAACCCAGCTGATGCGGCCTGCGGGCTATGATTTATATATATGGATATTGTTTTGGTGCAGCTTATATAGCTATGACACAGGGTGCGGCTTGAATAGCCATGAAATACGATGCAGTCCATTGTGACTAAGAACCATGGAACAGAAATGGTTAAATATGATTAAATGTGCAAATAACTGACGTAGCTTAATAATTACATGTTTTGTGATTCAGCCTGTAAGGTTATAGATTAGGATGTGAAATCCTAGAAGATATTTGGCCAGCCAGTAAGGCTAGGAGTTTGGATTCGATATCCAGACAAATACATGATTGTATTTTATACGTGTTATTTGCAGGAATGATTACTCACTGAGCTTTGTAGCTCATACCGTTTGTTAAATGTCCCTGCAGGTTAGCATGATCCTGATAGGGGAATAGATGGAGTCCGTGACTCGAGAAGTAGGACTCTTAGATGCTGTCAGTAGCAGCCCGGCTTCAAAGGAGACTACGGTATTTTATACTCTCCTTGATACGCTTGTACCCGTTTTTATTAAAATATACCCCTTTGTTATGGTTTTAAGTACCGAAACCTTTGTTAAAAATGAAAATTTTTCAGGGGTGTTTTGTTTTAAAATCCCGGTGTTACAAGTTGGTATCAGAGCCGTGGTTTAAGTAAACTAGGTGTCTATAGAGTAGATTCCTGGACTTAAACCCTGAGATAGTAGACATGATGCATAGTTAGGTGTATATAGTTGTTATTATACATATATAACCTGACTGTTGCTAAGTTCTGACATATAAGAAGTATGAATTATGAATCTTCTTGGAAGACATTTAGGGCGCGAAGCTCTAGGAAATAGACCAGCCCTTTCGCAAGGCTCCGTGGTATGAGAGCCAAAAAGGGGACGAATAGCAGAAAATCCACATGATGAGCAATATTGGTTGATGTGGTCAGAAAAAGAAATCGGTTGCTCACCCTGATTGATATTCAAGGTGAAAGAACAGTAGTTGAGACTATAAGAAAAGCAGAAATAAAATTGGTGGACTTCTCAGAAGAAGTTAACACGATTCAGGTCTAGCCTTGAAGGGAAGAGACCAGAACGAAAAGATGATGTGGTGTAAGAAGTACAGAAAAAGCGCTCAGAACATTGTAGAGTTGAGACTCTACCTTTGACACGCTGAAATTGCAGGAAATAGGAGCATTTTGCTCTAGTTTGTTGTGTGGGACGGAAGTGGTTCCAGCGTGGAACTATAGATCACTTCCTTATGATATACTCACATGCTAAATGTGGAGTAACGGGTGATGAACCCAGGAATGGAGAAAAAGAACCAGCAATACCTTGAGCATTCCAGCAGATTGTGGACGAAGCTCGTGAGGAGGCTGATATGATCTCCAATATAATTGTTCTGAATATAACTCGTGTATGTTATATTTGATCCAAGAAGCTATGCTTTGGATCGGTGACACTGATGTCTTGATTGGATATTTCATCAACGATTATGGATGAAATTTTGGAAGTAGCTATAGCAGATAGCAAACATGTTCTAGATATTGAACACCTGGAAGGTAGTTTGCCTAGGATTTACGGGACCATTTTTCCCTATAAATCTGAAGCCGATAACTACCAGTGAATCCGAAGCAATTGTGCTTATGAATTGGTTAGCAATGAATTATGCTAACATGAATTGTAGAAATAAGAACATTATGGTTCTTAAAACAGAAATGAGCGGATGAAAATCCATGGTAAATGACCGTTGTTGAGAATACCGGTTATTTTCCTTTGCTTAAACTCGGAAAAGAGTTAGTAAAGGAATGATGTTGTAGTTGGCATACGTGGTATGGGCCAAGTTAAATAAAGCAGTGATAGTAGTGTACTACTTTAAATATATTCTTGGATGTTTCATCTGAAAAGAACTTCCAGGATTTCTGCCAGAAAGGCAAGAAAAGTTTATGAAAACTGATTTTGGGAGCCGTTTTGGTATACGAGCTCTATATTGATTTGCATCTGTAGAGATGGCATGGTTGGAAAACAACTAGAAGAAAAATTAGTATTGGGGTCTCTTATGGCCGTATGTGTCATCGTATGGAGCCCTACCTTGTTTGAAAAGAAGAAAAACAAGTTGATGCATATGTGCATTGACTACTGAGAATCTGATATTCTCGAGACCAGATCGAATATGAGGTACATTTGTACCAGATATTGGAGTTAATTCACTAAGTTAAGTGATATGTAAAATCCTCCAAGTATGAAAATTTGGATAAAAGAAGTTTCATATTCTTTGGGCATGTAAATAATGCCAGAGATGATAAAGTAGATCCAGTGGAAATGATACTGTGATAAGACAGAAACCGCCTTGGAATCTGACTGAAATTAGTAGTAGTTTCCTTGGATTGGCGGGTTAATTTAGGAGAGTTGTAGAAAATTGCTCCTTGATTGCTATCCAGTTGACCAAGGTTGACTAATAAAAGTATAAAGTCTGAGTGGTAGAAAGACCACAAGTATCTTGTAAAGGTTTGGAATAAACCTTGTGTGAAACTCTGATGTTAGCATTATCGCTAAGCGGAGAAGATAAATTGTTTTATAGAAATGTATCCAGGGTTGATTTTGGATACATGATATTGCAGTAGCAATTATGACTTTGACATTGAAGCTTTGGAGACACTACTGATGTGGTGTAAAGCTTACTGTTTATATGGATCATATAAGTTTGAAGTACTTAGTTGATCAAAAAGAAGCTAAACATGAGATACAAAGACAGATGGGTTACTTAAAGATTTCGGTTATGAAATCTTGTACCATCTCGGAAAGGCGGATGTGATTATAGATGCCTTGAATTAGAAAGAGTATCTTTTGAAAGATACAACCACATGCATGAGTGTGGTGAATTGATTACCTGAGTTGATTCGGGTAGCACAGAAAGAAGTGTACAAGTCTGAAAAACGTGACAAGTAAATGAATGATTAGCTATTGAAAGAAGCTAGTTAGAAACTCACAGCGATTGAAAACCCTTGGTGGTTGTGTATGTGAGTTTCAAAGCAAAACGAGATATGAAAATTTACCCTTAAAAGATGTATATTTGGGTAGATATGCAAAATGTCTGGGGCAATACCAAACTGTGTAGGATGATGTAGCCTACGCATTGGTGGCCGGGACTAAAGAAAGACATTGAAAGACATGTGAAAAGTGTTTGACTAGTGTGTAACTACAGTCAAATCATTAGAAACATACGGAAAAATTTAGCCGTTGTCGGTCCTAAAGAAGAAATAGGACGATATTATTATAGACTTTATAAGAAAGTCTCCGCAAATACTATATGGTATGACACCATATGAGTAATTGCAGATTGGTTGATGAAACCAGTGCAAATGTATACCGACTAGGGAAGAAATTAAGAACAAAAAGTAGTGAAAAACTACATAGAAGGAGGAATTTGCCGACGTGCGCTACCGGTAGCGACTGTATCGAGTCGAGAAACTAGAATTATTCGTTGATTTTGGCATAAATTCCAAGAATAATTAGCTCAAAAGTACTAGTTAGTACTGTATGAGATTTGCATATTGATAAACAAGATGAAATAATGACGCAGACTTTAGAAAATATGCATTGAACTTGCATAATAGACCCTGGTGAAAGATGAAAAGATCGCCTATCTTTGGTAGAAACCGTAAATAATAACAGTTTTCGTATCAGCGTTTAGATAACCTGTATAATGTATATTATAGAATATCGTGATGCACGCAGATTCACTAGACTGACGTTGGGGAGAAGCCGTTGGCTGGACCCGAGATTTTACTTCAAAAAGAAGAAAAGATTAGGCAAACTCGAGAAAGCTTAGAAATAGACAAAAGTCGACCAAAGTAGTATACGGATTTCCGAGTAGAACTGTTGAAATTCCAAATGAGGAATGACAAGGTAATCAAAATATTCCTTGGAGAGACTGAAAATCTGTTTGGGACGAAAGGAAAATTAAGTCCTCATCTATTGGACTTTTCCATAGGTCCCAAAGAGTAAAAACTGGGATGTATCGATTGAAGATTCTTGATGAACTTCGAGATATTAGTAATGATTTCTATGGGTCTCATAGTTCTGAGAACATAGACTGATGAATTCCAACGAATCCCTCATGTCGAAATGAGGTAGATAAGTGATTAAGGTGCCCGGGACAACCGGAGGAATGATATGCAAATTGTGATCTAACCACGAGATAAGAAGACTAGTATGGTTAAGTGCTTAGGCAATACCATAGAGATTCCGACATGATGTGGAAGACCGAAAGTGAAACGAGGGAGACATAACCTCAACTCCTTGTATGATTTCGGGGACGAAATCTTTTGAAGGAGGGGAGAATTTGTAACGCCAAGACACTCTTTTTATGTAAATATAATAAAAAGGGTAAATTGGTCATTTTACCTTAGGAGGGTAATTTGGTCTTTTGGACAGAAAAGAATTTGGTTTGAAATAATATTTTGAGTTTTGGACTTAAAATGTTATAAAAACTGATTTTTGGTCATTTTACCACGAAAGGGTAATTTGGTCATTTGACCATGTGAAGGACCAAATATGAAAAACATTGTTGTTTGTGGCAAATGTATAAAGAATGAAAGTTTTAGTGTAATAAAACTTGATTATTGTGGTCAAAGTTCAAGAAATGGAACTTAGGGACCAAAATTGTAAAGTTTTGAGGTATAAATAGAGAGGTTGACTCTCTCTTTGACTGGCCATTTGTGCAGCTACGGGAATGATTTTGGGAGCAAAATTCTGCAGAAATCATGAAGCTTGAGGCAAGGAATTGGAATCATAGCTTGGAATTGGTGATTCCTATGTTAATCAAGGTTAGTAAACTTGATTTTAACCAAGTTCTTGAAGTGTTCTTGGTTTGGTTTTATAGAAACTGAAATTTGTACATTTCAGTTATGATTATGTAGTTTAAATGGTTTAATGCTTCCATTAAGTCATGCTAAAAGGGCTTAATTCAAGAAAATGGAAGTAGATTGCTATTATTGATGAATTTGAAGTTTTGGGGTTTTTGGAACTAAGAACCCTAATTCTTCCTTGATTGATTGAGTGGGTTTTAATGGTTGAAAACCTTGTCTTAATAGAAGGTTTTAGCCTAGGAACAAACCCCATACGATTAAGAACTGAATTAAGGACTTAATGGGCCAAAACTGCGTGCTACAGTGCACAAATCGCGACTGATCAGGAGACTGCCCAGGCGCCAGGCGCAGTGCGCCCAGGACCAGGGCGGGGTGCGCCCAGGCGCAGTGCGCCCAGCCCCTGGCGCGGTGCGCCCACCAGACAGGGACTTTAAAACGCTAACTTTTGTTTGGCTTGTCCGTTTTACCTCAAACTTGAACCGTAGGCTCGTTATGGTCTGAAAAGTTTGGGAAAATTTTTATATTGAATTTTCGACCCCTCGGGGGCACTGTAGATCGATTCGAATGCCTCGGTAAATAGTAAAATTCACATAAAGATAGTAAATGTAAAGTTTCTTATCTAGGCATTGTTTATAATGATATAATATTTGACTCTTACGTATTAGAGTCAATTTAGATGATTATTAACCTATTATCATTTGGTATATAAATGGATAAATAGGTATGGGACAAAATGGTTGTGGTGCACGCAAAGGCAAGAAACAACCGGGAATTTAACGCAGCTAGTATCCAGGTGAGTAATCTCACTGATATCATATGTGATATATGATGATTGAATTGTTACAGGTTGAAACAGCTTCGAGGGACGAAAACGACAAGTGTTAAAATATATGTAAAAGACAAGACCAGATAAGCCGTGAGTCATTGCGATGACAAGAACGGAGCTGTGAGTCAATACATATATATATACACTATGAATAACAAGACCAGATAAGCCGTGAGTTTATAATAGACAAGAACGGAACTGTGAGTCAATAAAATGACAAGACCAGATAAGCTGTGAGTCTATAATAGACAAGAACGGAACTGTGAGTCAATATATCTATGTAAACTGTTATATAGACAACAGCGGGCTAACCCGTGAGTCTAGGCAACAGCGGGCTAACCTGTGAGCCACAGTTTATTATGATGAGTTAGATTATATAGACAACAGCGGGCTAACCCGTGAGTCTAGGCAACAGCGGGCTAACCCGTGAGCCAAGGCAACAGCGGGCTAACCCGTGAGCCATATTTGATTTTGATACAAGCTGTTAATAGATGGTGCGGCCACTTGTGGCTATGATATTGGATGCTATATCCAACTGGTGCGGCCTATACGGCTATGATAATATTACAGGTACATGGTGCGGCCTTTTGGCTATGATATCGGGTTATTAAACCCAGCTGATGCGGCCTGCGGGCTATGATTTATATATATGGATATTGTTTTGGTGCAGCTTATATAGCTATGACACAGGGTGCGGCTTGAATAGCCATGAAATACGATGCAGTCCATTGTGACTAAGAACCATGGAACATAAATGGTTAAATATGATTAAATGTGCAAATAACTGACGTAGCTTAATAATTACATGTTTTGTGATTCAGCCTGTAAGGTTATAGATTAGGATGTGAAATCCTAGAAGATATTTGGCCAGCCAGTAAGGCTAGGAGTTTGGATTCGATATCCAGACAAATACATAATTGTATTTTATACGTGTTATTTGCAGGAATGATTACTCACTGAGCTTTGTAGCTCATACCGTTTGTTAAATGTCCATGCAGGTTAGCATGATCCTGATAGGGGAATAGATGGAGTCCGTGACTCGAGAAGTAGGACTCTTAGATGCTGTTAGTAGCAGCCCGGCTTCAAAGGAGACTACGGTATTTTATACTCTCCTTGATATGCTTGTACCCGTTTTTATTAAAATATACCCCTTTGTTATGGTTTTAAGTACTGAAACCTTTGTTAAAAATGAAAATTTTTCAGGGGTGTTTTGTTTTAAAAGCCGGGTGTTACAGATCACTATCGCTATTTGAAATAGCGGTTTTCGCGGTGGTATAGCGTTTTTTTGTATTATGTATAATTTTTATATTATAACATTAAAACATCTAGTTGCTTATTGATTATTGTAATTCCATGAACATTCCTATATATGATAGAAAAGATCATCAATAATACAAACATTAATCTCATAGCTATAGTGAATCCAACATACAATTTTAACTAGAATGTAATCAAGTTGAAGAGAAACTGAAATATAATCAAAACACAAGTTATGGATAGCAAATTATTAAAACTAGACATTAATACACTTGTATTCATAAGCAAAACAACAAAACCAAAACCAAAATCCAAATCATAAAAATTACAAAGGTTCATATAAAAAATATAAAAGAAAAAAAAGACCAGAATCAAAATAGCGCAAATAGTGGTAAATAGCGGTGCAAAATAGCGTAAAATAGCACAGAATCACGCAAAATAGCGCGCTAATAGCGCCAGCGCTATTATTCCATCGTTAAATGAAAATAGCGATTCTGAAATGTCGCTAAGCGCTATAGCGCGCTATTAACTGCTTAGCCTTCGCTGGTGAAACAGTTTGAATGTATACAAACTCGATGCTTTTTCCAGTTGGCAATGACCTCATCTATGTTGGCAACCCTTATCAACCAACTGCACTCTTTGTGAAACCCCATAATGAAAGATTTATGTTCTTGATGGTCTTCCTTGATTTTTTAGTCACTATAACCGAGTATTTTACCATTTGCTACCCATGAACTTGTAGTCTTCTGTGCAATTCCAATCAAACCTAAAATAACTAATCAATGAACTATAATTCTACCATAAAGTTACAATTTTTGAAGAAAAACAAGATTTACCTAAAGACGGAGTTACTTTAGCCTTTGGAGTAGGCTTTGGTTGAACATCAGTGGGCTTACGAAGAGGAAATTTTCCTACAACTGCCATACTACCGCTACATCCAGCTACCACAGCCATACTACCGCTACCTTCGCCTATTTACCTGCCGGCAGAAGATAAAGAAATAGAGGAGAGGATGTGTATTTTTTTTTCTTGCCACCAATTGCGGAGAGAGAGAGAGAGAGAGAGAGAGAGAGAGAGAGAGAGAGAGAGAGAGAGAGAGAGAGAGATAAAAACAAGTTAATTAAAAAATAAAATGAGGGGTATATTGGTATTTTTATCCTCTATTTAATAGAAAAAGTTATTTCTAACGGAAGGAGGGATTAGACCTATTAATAAAAAGCATACCACATGGACAAATATGTGAGATTTTAGAAACTAAAACCAATATAAAAAATAGTGCAAACCACATGGACCAAAAATGTAATTTCCTCCTAAAAGAGATGGCTTACAAGTTACAAATGACAAATGTCATGGTCGTTTGTTTTGATAGATTGCCTAAAATCACACGCAAATGTCTTGGTATTTCTCACAGTCTCCTCTGTTTATTTTTCCACCATACCTACACGCTTTTCAAACCTTTCTCTCCAGAAACCACTCCGCTCTCATAATTGAAGGTAACGCCATCTGTTTCTTCTCTTCATTTATTGTAAATTTATGTTATAGTTTCGTAACATCGTGATTCCTTCTGTTTCAAGTATGAATACTCTTTAATACCTAGATATTAAATGTTCACTGAAGTGTTAGATCTACTTCTTAACTACTGCATACAATAAGTACCTTTAATTCATACCTAATCCTGTTTATTTGCTAATCGGAGCTGTTGTTCATCGTTTTAGATGTTCGACGATTGATATATAAATTTGGAATTATCAATTATGTGTCCAAAAGTAACAAACAACAAAAGAATAACCGATTCCATGGATTCAAATTCGTTTTATCTTTCCTCTAATCGGCGAAACACACATCTGTTTTTGGAGTTCAAACCTAATACTTTGAGTACTGACAATCTGAACTCGATATGCTTTTTTGCTAGGTTTAATTTAGCTAATCCAATTTGTTGTGAAAAGTTCCGAATTCGGACCTGAGTATGTCCAATTTCACTTGATTATTGCCTTCCATATCCAAAATTTCAATTTAGTTGAAGTTTAACACAGTAAAAATTCAATAAAAACCTAAATTTTGGTTTGTTCTTCATTATCCAACACAAAAAAACTCTGTATTTTGTTTCATATCAAATATCAGTTACGTTTTCTTCTATATTTCATGTTTTTGTAACATGTAAATTATCGATCATTTCAGAAACTTGCTAGTATGGAAATCCTATCAAGTCATTCAACACACTGTTGTCGACTCATAACCTCGAGACAAAATTTCCCCAATAAAACCCTAGATTCACTCCCACCAAAATTCTCAAGAACAAGAAAACACAAACCTCTTCCGTCTACCTTTCTCTTAAACAACCACAACACTTCTCATAAATCCACACCATTACACGCTCTCAAAGGTGTTGAAGGTGTTATCGAAACAGACGAAACCCTAGAAACCATAACCCCAAAACGACAACCAATTCCCAAACTTTTAATCCCCGGATTACCCGATGATTCAAAAGGTGATGTTATTAGTAGTGGTGAATGGGAATGGAAGCCCAAATTCAAGATTCATTATGAGAAATCGGGGTCAAAGAATGTGAATTCACCACAGGTGCTTTTTTTACCGGGGTTTGGTGTGGGATCTTTTCATTATGAGAAACAGTTGAAGGATCTTGGTCAGGAGTTTGGAGTTTGGGCTATGGATTTTGTTGGACAGGGTATGTCATTGCCATGTGAGGATCCGACTTTTAGGGTTCAAAATGATGGTGATGTGGAAATTGATGAAAATAATTTGTGGGGTTTTGGAGATGAAACTGAACCGTGGGCAAATGATCTTGTTTATTCTATTGATTTATGGCAGGAACAAGTGCGGTATTTTATAGAAGAGGTATGTGATAATAGACAATAGGATTGTTTTATTGATTTAGCCTAAGTATTTTTTTGTAGGGGAAATCTCCATTAAAGTCCCAAAATTTTGGCTTCGTTTATGAAAAAGTCCCGAATTAGTTTTTATTAACAAAAAAGTCCAAAATTACTTTTTATTAACGAAAAAGGACAGAAACTACATGTTTTATCTTCAATAAAGTCCTAATATTTTCGCACAGTTTATAGAAAAGTCCTAAATTAATTTTTATTAACAAAAAAGTCCAAAATTACATTTTTTTAACGAAAAAGGACAGAAACTACGTGTTTTATTTTCAATAAAGTCCTAATATTTTCGGACAGTTTACAGAAAAGTCCCAATGTTAGCCTGTTTTCTGTCCTTTTTTGTTAATAAAAATTAATTTGGGACTTTTTCATAAATTGAGCCAAAATATTAGGACTTTATTGAAGATTTCTCTTTTTTGTAGTGATTAAACCATTATACTTTTTTTGATTGTTAAAAAGAATATTTTTCCAAGTTACTGAGTGTGATATAAAGGCAAAATACATAACACGCACAAGGTAGTTTCATTGTTTTATCGATTAAGCTACTGAACTATTATTTTTGTCGGTTTAGTCGATGAATTATTATCATGATGATTATAAAAAAGAAATAGTTTAGTGGCCAAATTTGTAAATTGTCAAACTACATTGTGTGTGTGTGTGTGTGCTTTTTTTTTTTTTTTTTCTATGTGTGTTTTGTTCTTTCTTAGGAAAAGGGTCAAAATAGTTATAATGGTTTAATCACTACAAAAGGTCAAAACAACTATAATGAATTAATGTCTTAATCACTACATTAAATTATTTAAGTTCCTGAATCGATAAATGATGGAAGTACAAATGTTTTTGTCTATTTTGCAAATAATTATAATACAACATTCTTCTCAAAATGGTGAAAGTACACGGTGTTATAATTATTTGTAGTATAATCCATCTATCAATTTAGCTACTTCCCTAATATTTTTTGTCATTAAACCGTTATTTTTTTGACTGCTTAAAAAAACCATTTTTCCTAGTTACCCCGTTTTAAAAAAAGACCAAACAAAAAAAAAAAAAAAAAAAAAAAACCACAATGTACATCCACTATTTTATCGATTTAGTTACTAAACTATCATTTCATATGATTATTACAATGCTAAAAAAATGATCACATACCAAATTAATGAACTTTGAATCTTTGATAAAATCTAATTACATAAATATTTTACAGGTCATCAAGGAACCCGTTTACATTGTTGGGAATTCATTAGGAGGATACGTTGCACTTTATTTTGCATCATGTAACCCTCATTTAGTAAAAGGTGTTACACTACTCAACGCAACACCATTTTGGGGATTTTTCCCAAATCCCATAAGATCTCCAAGACTATCACAAATGTTCCCATCATCCGGAACATTTCCTCTCCCTCCACGTGTCAAAAAAATCATAGAAATCGTGTAAGTTTTCATTCTTTACCTAAAACATCACTATTCACCCACAAACTATTCACATTTTACCGTTTAAGTACCTAATCATTTAATTGTATTCAATACGTCATTAAAATCTAATGTGTTTCCAGTTACACCATTGGGAACAATTTCAACTGATAAACCGGTAATAAATACGATGTGGCGTCTACGTGGCATTATGCTGGCAAAACTTGTTCACAAGCGTCCACGTGGATTTTTTGTGAACAGTTTTGCCAACTATACGCCACGTAGGATGCCACTTCGTATTTATTACCAGTTTATCGGTTGAAATTGTTCCCAATGGTGTAATTGGAAACACGTTAGATTTTAATGACGTATTGGATACAATTAAATGATTAGGGACTTAAATGGTAAAATGACAATATTTGGTGGGTGTAAGTTTTCATTCTTTACCTAAAACGTCACTATCTACCCACAAACTATTCTCATTTTCCCATTTAAGTTCCTAATCGTTTAATTATATTCAATACGTTATTAAAATCTAATGTGTTTCCAGTTACACTATTGGGATCAAATTCAACTGATAAACCGATTGTAAATACAATGTGGCGTCTACGTGGCATCTTGCTGGCAAAACTTGTTCACGCAAGCGTCCACGTGGACGCTTGCGTGAACAATTTTGCCAACTATACGCCACATAGGATGCCGCATCATGTTTATTACCAGTTTATCGGTTGAAATTGTTCCCAATGGTGTAATTGGAAACACGTTAGATTTTAACGACGTATTGGATACAATAAAATGATTAGGGACTTGAACGGTAAAATGACAATAGTTGGTGGGTGAATAGTGACATTAACCCTAATTTATTAAATTTTTTTTTCCTTTTTTGTATTATATAGTTGGGAGAAAGTAAGGGATCCAAGAACTATTGGGGAGATATTGAAGCAAGTGTACGCGGATCATTCTACAAATGTGGATAAAGTGTTTTCGCGTATACTTGAAGTAACTGAACATCCGGCAGCACTTGCATCATTTGCATCAATTATGTTGGCTCCTCAAGGAGAAGTATCTTTTGGGGAGGCTTTATCTAGGTATATTAGATTTCATATATTCTTGTATTTAACCTTTTCTTTTTCTTTTCACTATTTGAGAGTGTTGTTCTTTTTGATGTTACTAATATTATTTATTGTTTTTGTATGTTGTAATTGTAGATGTAAAGTACATGGCATACCCATATGCCTTATGTATGGAAAAGAAGACCCGTGGGTTAGACCTGTGTGGGGTCTACAGGTGAAGAGACAGTTGCCTGATGCTCCTTATTACCAAATTAGCCCTGCGGGCCATTGCCCTCATGATGAAGTTCCCGAGGTATGTAACTTTTTACATGGGTTAAATGCAAGAATAGCATCGTACTTCCATTTATTTCTTTATTATAACATTCTACTTTAATTTCTTCGTATTACAACAATATCTTATTTTTTGCAATTTTGGTCCTTATTTGAGGTTCTTGTGACGTTTTTCGTGCCAATTCCAAGGAAAATGACTATTATTGGTCTCTGAGTATCGCTAATTTTTGCAATTTTTGTTCCAAAAGTATATTCATTATACTTGGAACAAGGACCAAAAATGTTACAAAAACCTCAAATAAGGACGGAAATTGCGAGAGAAAACTTTTTAAAACCAAAACGGAAAAACAACTATACTCAGGGACCAAAAATGTTACAAAAACCTCAAATAAGGACGGAAATTGCAAGAGAAAACTTCTTAGAACCAAAACGGAAAAAACAACTATACTCAGGGACCAAAAATGTAATTTATAAAACTTTCTCCTCCATATCTCTCCAAAACCGAAAATCAACGATGAAATCTTCCCTCGAATTTCCGCTTTACTTTTTCTTTTTGTCTAAATCATTATAATCTCTTTATATAGGTTGTGAATTTTTTATTACGCGGTTGGATTAAAAACTTAGAGTCAAAAGGTTTTGTTGCATTGCCATTGCTTGACGATGAAAGCGGTAGGTATGATGTTGCCAAGGATTTAGAATACGTGAGAGACGGAACGAAAAAATCCGTGAGAGTTTGGTTTTACGGGTCCGAGTTTTCGATGTGGAGCAAGTTGAGTTCTTTTGTTAATGTCCAAGTACAAGATTTGTCTTTAAAGTTAAAGTTAAGGTGATTGAGATTATTGGGCACATATTCATAGTGTAATATATTAAAGTTTAGTACACATATTTTTAGATGTACATACGTGAAAAATCAATATTGAAGTGTAGTATATATATTTTTGGGTGAGAATGTTATTTACATCTTTTGTACAGAGAAGGGATCGAGAGCGAGTTTTTGTCTCATGTTTTTCCATTTTATTGAGCGGGACAAAAATTGCACCTTTTGTCCCCAAAAAATTAGTCCCAATCTAATACATGCCAAAATGTAGTATAAGATGTTCTATCATGATTTGTCTTATCAAATTAATATTTTTAATGAATATTTTAAGGTTAATTTCATAAAAATCATTATAGTTTTTGTTTTTTTTCCTTAACCACCGAGAGATTTTTTTTTTCTAATTTAACCATTGAAAGTTTGTTTTTATTTAAAAAAAAAAAACTACTGTAGGTTTGATTCATTTTCAAAAAAACCACTATAAGTTTTTTTTTTGGGTAATGAGCTACAAAAACCATTTGAACGAATATTTTTTTCTGGATACGAGGTGGTTTTTTTTTTTTTATAAAAATTAAAATTTCAATGGTTTAATCATAAAAATAAATTAATTGTTTAAAAGGCTAAACTGCAAAAAAATCAAATAGTAATAATTTTTGTAGAATTAACCGATATTTTAATTATAAATATTTTAAGATGTTCGTGAATTTTTTTTTAATGTAGTTTATTTACAAAAGCTAATATACAACAATTGGATTATCATATCACTTAGCTTTGATAATCTAAGTAATATTGACTCTACAAAAAATAAAAATATTTGGTTGGCTGGTCGAAGTGATCTCCAGCCTAGCTGGTAGTGATGCATCGGGTTATATACCCACGTGGGTGGAAGGTCCCGGGTTCTAGCCTGGTTGATGCGTCAATGTGGGGAATTTTTCTAGGTGTGGCGTACAGGCAGGAATCCGGGCCGCCGGCTAAATGCCGACCTGGTGAACTGGAGGGTGGTTTAACTGTGTTGCCGATTCCAAAAAAAATTTGGTTGGCTGGTCGGATACTTAATGCATTATTTCTCTTTAGTGATATTAACAAGAAAATAGAAGCTATGTTTTTTTTTAATAAACTCTGCAACCATGTGATTTCCTAACTGTTGTTGCGATAGTCCGATATACTGCTTTAGTGTATGATTTTGACACCACATGTAGTGTTTTGGACTGCCATGAAATGATGAAATCGGCTTTTACCTAAAAGATAGAGAAAATATCTTAATATGCATTAAAAATAACTCGTCATGTAACTATCATAGCGTGAAATAAAACGTAATTCACTAGTAGCTGAAAAGAACATTCCCGGGCACTACGGGCAGCAAGCAGCTTTGATGAGGGGACCGTACTGGGACTGGGAGAAACAATGGACATCTGTTTACAGAATGACTTTTAAGTTTATTTTAACGTGTTCTTGTTGTTTTCTTTAAATTGTCGTCACAGAAAAAAAAAAAAAAAAGTGACGGATAAAGGAAAGGGTTTGATGATTTATATAAGACTAAGCGGTATGGTGTTAAAAAACTCAATCAACATCGACATGGCAGAATGATGCCGCCAGCATCACCGCCTTGTGATGCATCAATACCCATCGACGAGGGAATGCCTTTGAAAACTAGGCGTTGAAAATGGTTTTTTTTTTTTTTTTAAATCATATACTTACCACTATAAATACCATACAATTTAATCATTTTACATACAATTTATCTATATTTTACACACACAATGTCTCAAAATCCAAATTCATCCAACACACCACCTCCAATTTTTTTTTTTGGGTATGATCCTTCATCACCACCACCTTACCGACCACAATTCGACCCTCAAAACTCATTTCCGATATACAACCAATTTCAGTCACCACAACAAATGTTTCCACGTCAAATAATGCCTCATAACTTCAACCTGTTTGCACAATCAAACTCAATTCCAATCACCGTCTCCACAAACGTCAAACGTCCCGCTACTCGACTACGAGCCCGAATCCGAACCCGAGGAGGTCCCGCTACAACGAAAAAAAAGAGAAAGGGAAAGTGAAACGAAAATGAAAAGAGAAACCGAAAGGGAGGGCGAAAAACCAATTACGGTCTCTTGAGGAAGAGAAGGAATTGACATGGTCGTGGCTCGACATATCCGAGGATGCGACTACCGAGAAGGACCAAACGCCGGGACAAGTTTTAGTTACGAGTTACCAATCGATTCTGGCCTGGAATGGAAAAAGGCGATGACTACCGGACTAACGACTAATGCAACACCAATGGGCGAACATGAACAAGGAATTCATGCAAAATGAAAAGGAAAAGCGAAAACGATATCGTCACACTCGTCGGTTACCGGTCACTCCGACCAGATTCAGCAAATTAGGACGAAGTTCTCGGGTTTGCGTACTACTTTGGAAGAACATATGCATCACTCAAGGGAAAGGGATCATGAATCCGACCGACTCGCGGAAATGCAATTACTTTTCGCCAACGTTAGTCATTTGTTGGGTGACATGTATGAGACGACAATGGAAGTGAAACACAAGATAAAGGAAAAATATAATTTGTAGGCTTTATATTTTCTAATTTTTTAGGTTGTTTCCTTTTTAGTAATTTATTTTAGTTTATCTAGTAATGTATTTTCTTATTTAATATTTAATGAAATGTTTGGTTTTGTTTTTTTGAATTGAAATTTTTTCTTAGGCATCCATACCCTATCTTAGGGATTCAAATGTATAGTTTTGATACCGCTTAACCTAAGAAAATTAGGCTTAATTTTGACCTTTTTGAGTTGAAGTTGATTATCATTCTATATGCCCAATTAAATTATACTTTGTAATTTTTATAACTCTTACGGGATTTCTTTATTCAACAACCCCCCCCCCCCCCCCCCCAATTGGTGCATCATTTTGTTTTTGTTTTTTTCTATTTTGTCTTTAGTTTTTTTTTGTAGGTTTTGTCTTTTGTTTTCTTTTTTGTATTATTATTACATATAGTTATTATCATTATTATTATTATTATTGTTAGATGAATAATAAATTAAATAATAATAATAGAATATATTCTTTTTAGTAACAAAAAAATAAGTAATAACATATGAAGTATTTTCTTATTAATTATTTGGAACATCAAGTATGTCAATTGCATTGTACCTGTTAGCAGTTAGAAAATTACTGTGCGACATCATCAAAAAAATCCTTGAGTAATCTTTGAAGTACATTAATAACTCCCGATGTAAATCTGATTGAATTTGTTAAAAATTACAAAAGTATTCACGACGACTGCTACTGCTACTGCTACTGCTACTGCTACTGTGAGCGATAAAAAACAAAATACTTAATGTGCGATTTTTTGTAAAACCATATTGACCAATCATGAAATTTTGTCGAATAATAACAATAGTAATATAATAATAATCATGATTAATAATTTAATTAATAATAATAATAATAATAATAATAATAATAATAATAATAATAATAATAATAATAATAATAATAATAATAAAAGATAATTTGTAAACGTGAACGATAAAAAATAAATGACTAAATGCATGACTTTTTGTAAACCACATTAACCAATTGTAAACGTAAGCGATAAAAAATTAACGACTAAATATATGATTTTTTTTAAAACAAACTGATCAATTGTGAATTTTTCTAAAATAACAATAATTATGTAATAATATTATTAAATAAATAATAATAACGTGCGACTTTTTGTAAAACATATTCACCAATCCTGAAATTCTGTCAAATAATAATAATAATAATAATAGTAAAATAACAATAACCATAGCATTAATAATCTAATAATAAAACCATAATAATAATAATAATAATAATAATAATAATAATAATAATAATAAAAGACAAAAATCGTAAGCGCGAACAATAAAAAATAAACGACTAAATGCACGATTTTTTCTAAACCACAATAACCAATCATAAACGTAACATATAAAAAATAAACTAAAAACGCAATTTTTTATAACCAAATTGACCATTTGTGAAATGTTTCTCATATCATATCAGGGTGCATGAAGTAATTCCATGAATAAAGGGGTGCATATACGCGACCACTACTACTACTACTAATAATAATAATAATAATAATAATAATAATAAATACAACAATCAGATATGTGAGCGATAAAAAACAAAAGACTTAATGTACGATTTTTTGTAAAACCATATTGATCAATCGTGAAATTTTTTCGAATAATAACAATAGAAATATAATAATAACCATAGTATTAATTAATAATAAAAATAATGATTAATAAAAGAAAAGACAAAAATTTGTATATATGAACGAGAAAAAAAGTAAACGACTAAATGCATGAATTTTTATAAACCACATTATCCTATCGTAAATGTAAGTGATAAAAATTAACAACTAAAAACGCGATTTTTTAAAACAAATTCATCAATTTTGATTTTTTTCAAATAACAATAATAACTTAATAATATTATTAAAATAAATAATAATAATAATAATAATAATAATAATATGCGATTTTTTTGTAAAATTATATTGACCAATCGTGAAATTCTATCAAATAATAACAATAGTAAAATAATAACTATATCATTAATATAATAATAATAATAATAAAAGACAAATCGCAAGTGTGAGCAATAAAAAATAAACGACTAAATTTACCGTACTCTTTAAACCACAATAACCAATCGTAAACGTAAGCGATACAAAATAAACGACTTAAAACGCAACATATTCACGAGTCCGTTTCGACCTTAATGGTTTAAAAATAATTTACCATTTTATTCTATAACAAACTAAAACAAATTTCCATAGTTTGTGTCATAAATAATTTTGTTGCGCATACGGGAAATGGCACACGGTTACATAATAAAGCATTTAAATATTAATAAACTTATTTGATAAATGATAGAATACTTTAAATAACATCTATAAATTAGACAAAGTTAGAAGAAAGTTTGGTTACATTTTTCAAAATAATTCAATCCGGAGTGTGTACCTAGTTTAAACGTTAATTTAGGAATACCAAATTCAAACTAGTGCCTATATAGGACGAGCGTTTGGACTGGAGAACCGAATTGGAATCGGAACCGGTTAGAACTGAGTACAAGGAGTTTGGTCGGGTTTCGAATTACCACAAACCATGTATTCCGGTTATCGGGTAAAGCCGCTATCGGTACTAAAAAAACTGGTTTTCGAGATTAAAAACAGGAATCTGTATTTTAAAAGTCTATCTCCTACATGCATCTCTATATGGAAATTTCATTCTGGAAGACTTTTGTTCACAACGACAAATTCATTTAAATAAATGTTACCACTCATCTTTTAAGGACAATAATACAAAAAAATAAACAAATTTGAGACCTTGAGCTCTAAGCTGGCAAATCGTCTAGAGATATGTGGGAATGAGTTTTTCAGCGCTAGTTGTTAGGATCCCACGAAACCTTGATAGAGGGTTGTGAATCATGTTGGACTAAATGTCTTTCTATCTTTATGTTCCTCATACCAGTATTACACCTGATCACATTAGTTTCTCTAGAAATGAGCCTAGCTCCATGTGGATAAAAAAAAAAAAAAAAACCTTTTTCCAAGGAAAATAAAATCATAATACATGATGAACTTGACAATGCAGTGTGCCTCAATGAAGTAAACGAAACATATCCTATGGATGTTGTTGTTTCATCATAATCAGGCTCGACTACTTTATTAGACCCCTTCCAAGTAAATAAAATCTGTTCCCAAGCTTCAATTTTTTTTTTCACAAAATGAATACTGGTTTCGGATTTTTTTCCCCGTTTTAATTGCTTCTACACTCAAACCCGTTTTTTCGGTCATTCTGGTCTCATTTCCCGATTTAACTGGCTCGTACTCGGAACCGGTATTATAGTTCCAATCCGTTTTGGGATCCTCGATTATTGTCTTTTTTGGTTACCGGTTTTTCCGGTTCCGAATCTAGTTACATCACTACTGCCTAACTGCCTTATCATTCGAGGGTTGGCATTTGAATTTGATATGGTTAAAAAATCTTGATCATATAATTATATTTCGCTTTTCACCAATTTATATAGTTACTTGAAATTTTTTGGATAATATAATAATATTTTAATCTTTTAATCAATATACAAAATTACATATTGATTTCTAAAATTCACATGGTAAGAATAACCAGCAAAACTCAAGGTACCGATAGCTTTTATATATAGGGTTAATGGCACCAAAACTCCATAAAGTATGGACTTTGGTTTTACATGGTCCTTCAAGTAAATTTTTGGTCAAGTTAGGTAACTAAAGTCAGAAATGACTTATTTTAAAAAACCATTTACCCTAAATAAGACGGGTTTGGCAAGTAAAATGGCTGGCATGGACATTGACCATACACATGTCATTACTCGCAATCCTAATAAGATAATCTACGTGGGTAAGTAACACTAGAAGGTTAAAAGGGTTAACAGCGGTTGGTTTCTTTAGTCTTCACAACTAGGGTTGGAGCTTTTTGAGCTTTTGGTGGATTTCTCTTCGAGAAGAGTATGTTTTCTTTGAACTCCGGATTTCTTCGTCACACTTACACTAGAGCATGGCAAACCCTAATGTTTTATACTTAAAACTGGATCTTAACTTCTTAGTAGTTTTTATCCGACAACCTTGTTCGTATGCTGGAGGGTCAGATTATTTGTTTATTGACCACGATTTTGCTAGAATGGATTTCCGTGGGTTTGTTTTTTTCTCCAATGATTCATAGAAGATTTTGAAAAAATATAATATTGTCAATGTAATCGCCCTTTGTCAACCGGTACTAGGTTCATAGAGAGCAAAATGAATTATGCATTCTTTCTAGATACTGCTTATGAAGATCACGAAATCCTAATATCTATATATTTGGACCATAGTGATGATGGTTTGGAGGAATGGTTTGATTCAACTACTGAGGAAAATGGTTCAGTAATACAGTGTGAAGAGAAAGAAGAAAAAGAACCTTTAGAAACACCCCCTTTGTGTGAAGACAATGGTTTGGTAGACAAAATTATTCCAGATGAGGTTACTCATCTAAACAAGACTTATGATGATGAATTCCTAAACAAATTGTATCCAGATGTGAACAACCAAATTTATCTAATTGCGTGGACAGTTGTTTGTGTTGAAAACAAGGAAAATCGGAAATGGTTTCTCTCATTGCTGATTGATGACCTTAACTCAATTTGGGACAGGGGTTCACTCTAATGTCAGACTAACATAAGGTAATTTTCTCATTTGAGGTAACATGTTGATACATAACCCTACTTAAAAATGTACTACATTTTTCAGGTTCTAATGGAGGCTGTAAAGGAGTTGTTACCTGAGGCTGAACATAGGCAACGTGCTAGACACATTGCTTCAAACTTCAAGAAAAAGTTTGGTGGAGCTCACTTTAAGAATCTCTTTTGGAAAGCCTACAACTACACTACAAAACAAAGTTTCAAAGTTGTTATGAAGGAGTTGGAGACACTTAGTCCAGAAGCTTGTAAGTACTTAATGGAAAAGGACCCGAAGACTTGATCAAGAGCATACTATTAAACTGGAAGATCTTGTGCAACAGTTGAGAATGGAACATCTGAATGTTTCAATGCAGTAATCATGGAAGCAAGAAAGAAACTAATGTTGGGATTTGATCAAAAACGGTAAGACCCATTTTTATTTTGAGTTGTTTGATGAGTGGGAAGAGGTTGAAACCTTATTTTATACAAATCTTGTTGTGATTAAGATTAGTTTGGTTGTTGTATGAGTTCGAATGATTAGAAACCCATCTGGAAGAAGTTTAAACCTTTAAAAATGTCAAAAGAGGTCACACGGGTCGTGTTAGGGTCACACGGGTCGTGTAGGAGACTTTTGTGATCCTTTTAGGCTTGCAGTAAGTTACACGGGTCGTGCTTTATAAGCACGGGCCATGTTCAGTAGCGCGCCGCGGGTTTTAAGAGGCCGCGTCGCGGTGAGTGAGTCGTGCTTTATAAGCACGGGTCGGGTTTTTAACCACTAGAGCCATACCATAACTTACACGGGTCGGGTTTTTGGAGCACGGGTCGTGATTAGACAGCGCGCGCTGCGGTTTTCAAGAGGCCGCGCCGCGGGTCGCGTCAGTGGGGTTAATATGACAGCAAACCCTTATTTCGGGAAAAAACATAACCAAAATTCGTTCCAGAGCTCCCTAAGGCGATTTGCTGCCAAATTGAGCCAGGAGATGCGTAAGGAACCGTGGGGAGACTTCAATCTAACCCCGTAAACGCGTTCTCGATTCCTAATTCGTCGAGGTGAGTGATTTCTTCGTTTTGGGGGTTTTGAAACCCTAGTTTTGATTTCAGTGTTTTAGCTATATATTGTTATATATGTTGTTAGTGGATTGTTAGTGGATGCCTTTAGAGTTATTGGTAAGAGTATTGTCGAGTTTCTACGGTCGAATAAGTAGAAACGCGGATTTGGGGGTTTAGGTAAATATAGAGTTGATATTTACCGTTTATACTCCTTTCTCCTCTTTTGATTCATACATCTTTGAGGTAGATGTTATTGAGATGATTGTGGATGTTTGGAGAATTGATTTAGACTTTGGTGATATAACCAAGTCTAGAGGACAGGAGCCCGGTACGCGTAAATTGGGGGTTCCACGTAATAAGCCGATATCAGATAAGTACTTCTGAATACTTGAGTAAGAGTTATACCTTGTTGTATATACATGTTGAACATATATGTGTGTTATGTTGATATTGTGTTAGCTTAGAGTTAGAGTGCTTCTGTTATCTATGGATAACAAGAGACGAGTTATAATCTATACTAAGTATAAAAGTAGAGTATATGCTAGAATGAGTGAGTTAAAGAGTCTTTGAGTTTGATTGCTACAAACATGATTGGTGTTATAATTGAGTATAATTGATTGTGAAATGAGTATATCTGAGTGTGTGTGTGATTGAGTTTATGAGTAGTATCAGTTGTGATACTTATTCTTGATTTAACATTATTACTAATTAGCTGGTGTTTGTAAAGCTGATAAGTTTGCAGATTTCAGAGTAAGAGGAAGTGAACAATTGCTAATGAGACTAGCAAAGGAGAATGATGAGAGAGTTTACTGGGAGAGATTGTAGAGTGTGATTGAGATTACTCACTAAGCTTTAATAGCTTACACTTGAGTTGTTTGCTGTTTTGCAGGTATCTGTAGCTGTGATAGGGAAGGCATGTGATAAAGAAAGATGGACAACTTAGAGCCTGTCCTTTTAATTGAAGTAGATTTATTTGTAATGCCTGGTTAAGATTATAAGGACCTTTTATGTAATTATTGTGATGATAACATCTTGATCCGTGCTTTGATTATAAGTATACCCATTTTGATGTGTAAATTGTTGAAATTTTTTTGGTGTACTTTGTATGAGAAACCGGGTGTTACAAGTTGGTATCAGAGTATGGTTTAAGTGAACTAGGTCTTTGAGTATAGAGTCCTAGACTTGAACCAAGAAGGAGAGAGCCCCTATCATATGCTTGGAAAAGATACTGCTGCAGATGTTAGAGCATGAGTTGAGTATAACTCTTATGTTATATTTATTATTTGTTATATTCTGTGTGTGAATACAGGTATTGAGTCAGATGAAGAATGAGTTGAGAAATTGGTCACAGTCGGTTGGACCTACAGAGGATGATGAGACGAGATTTTTGGTTGATATGAGATATCAGCTAACGAGGAGACAAGAACTTCAGTTGATAATGAGATGTCAACTGAATATGAGATGAGATACTAATTGAGGAGAGAGTCCAGCTGATGACGAGATGTGATTCCAGCTGATGGTGAGATTCCAGCTGATGATGAAACGAGTTTCTGGCTGATGGTGAAATTCCAGTTGAAGATGAAATGAGATCCCGGTTGAGGCGAAATTCCAACCAATGATGAGGAAGAGTATGAGTATAAGCTGAGCATGAGCTAAGAGTTGAGACATGTGAGTGTAGCCGAGTACACTCGAGAGTTGAGATCCGAAGTATGCAGGTTTCAGCTAATGAGAAAATAAGATTATGTTGCTATGAGGTATGTAAGTAATTTACTTAAAATGTTAGATGTAACGAGTATATGTGTTTAATTGTTGATAATACATGTGTTAGAGAACTGTTATTATAAAGTGTAGTAACCTACATCGAGATGAGAATCTCGTGTCCACTTGAGGTAAGATTTACATATCACATAACGAGTGTTTTGTGATTATATATAATTAAGAATATATGTGGTTGATTAACGAGTATTTAACAACCATGGAAAATTGTGTATAATGAGAATATACACGGTGAAAAATATATAAATCTTTTGATATTGTGTGTATATATATATGTATATATATATTGCTTGTTGTTTCACATATGTGATGAGATTTCTGTGCACGAGTATTTTTGTGGTTGAGACCACATATTCTGTGGGGCTACATGACTAGTGCTTATGATTGATCAAAATAAGTGGCCGAGATAGCCAAAAGAGTATGAGTTGAGAAAGATGGTAAGTGTGTGGATGAATGCACACTATATCCGATTGTAAATCGGTATATTGAGTATTGAGTTTTTGTAATTTGAAATAGTCACATAATGAGATAATTATGACAGAGATGTCAGAGGACATTTGAGTAACTACATAAAGAGTACCTTGTGGTTATAATTGAGAGAACCTAGAGTGGTTCATATAGGTCTTATTGGCCTATAGCTTGAGTAAATGTGATCGAGACCACATATTCGGTGGGGTCACATATTGAATAAGTGTGATTGAGACCACATATTCGGTGGGGTCACATATTGAGTAAATGTGATCGAGACCACATATTTGGTGGGGTCACATATTGAGTAAAGTGGTCGAGACCACATAATTGTAGGGCCACATATCGAGTAAAGTGGTCAAGACCACATATTTGTGGGGCCACATATCGAGTAAAGTGGTAGAGACCACATATTTTGTGGGGCTAAATAACGAGTAAATGTGATTGAGACCACATATTCTGTGGGGTCACATATAGAGTAGTTGACATTGAAACCACATATTTCGGTGGAACCACATAACGAGAATCTTTTGGTTAGAGTAGTGAGGACCTTTGTAACTCAAATGAAAGGAGGAGTGACGGTGAGTCTATATGGCTCGAGACCGTACAGGAGACCTACCAGAGTCAAGAAGAGATGGAATGAAATCAGAGGATAGTACGAGGTACCATGATTTGACCAGAGGACGGTATGAGATACCGTGATACAGCGTTGAGTGGTGAGAACAGAGAACGGTACGAGATACCGTGAGAGAGTGTTGAGCAATGAGGTCGACGAACAATATGAGGTACCGTGAGATTTTATTGAGTAGTAAGTTTTGAAGATAGTACGAGGTACTATAAGATAGTGTGAGTAACGAGACAGGAGGATGGTACGGGGTACCATAAGTTGAGCTAGAGTGGTACTGCAGTGTTGTGCTTGTGTGTAGACATGCATATACTTTATGGTGATGCAGAGTAATGAGAAATGTGCTATCCTTGCGTATGGATAGATATGAACGTAGCGGTAAGCTTGTGTGGCTTGAAACCTTGTGGGTTGAGAAGGGGATGAATCAGAGGCTGAGTAACAGTATGGGGGTACTGTGAGATGATACACTGAATAATACTGTTGAGAAGTGTTGTTGTGAGTAAGTGTGTTTATCATGCAGTTGTTGAGGATGTGTGAGATTCCTTCCATGTTGAACGAGATAGAGTTTTATAGATACATAATGAGAAGATATGAGTTAAAAGAGAAGGAAAGTAATCGTGGTTGTGATTGATAGGATTCGTTCCTTAGCAATCAAACCAATTACTGCCAATGAAATAAATACGTGAGTGTGAAGATGACAAAACTATTTATTCCTATGAGACGATGAGTAATAAATTTTGCTATAATAATTTTTAATTATTTATTGAGATTAATGAGTAAATCGGATAATGAGATATGATCTCACCGTAGATATTGCGGTGTTTGATGTTATTATTTTGAATCATGTGTAGAGATTTTGGTGAGTTGTATTTATCACCTATTCTATGTCATTCTGATGAATTTGAGATTTGAGATAATAACGAGGGAGGAATGACAAGAAGAAAATCCTTACTGATGGTGTATCAGAAGGAATATATATATGGTTGTGTTAAGAATTTATTTAATAATAAAATATTATGGTTAATAGAGTAAATGATTTATTGAGAACATGATGTGGATTATCCACATGATAGATGATATAATAAGTGAGTACATCAAGAGAAACAACATGAAGTATGTTGTGAACTGGGATGAAGAGGATCCATTCGTGGTTGAGGATTGTAAGTTGTATATTGGGTGAAAAACCTAATATGTGTGCTGAGATGGGAGCAGAGATAAACGAGCTTTCAGAGAAGTTGTAATCGATTGTGGTGATGAGATAATTGAAACAGGTCTTGAGTAACCGAATCGTCGAGAGTTAAATAACAAATCCAGAAAAAAGCGTGAGTGACACTTGAGATTGTTTATAGTATTTTGTCATTTCTGGATTTTTAACCATAATGTTGGTGAATTGTGTGACATGAGTGACACATTTTAATGTATATGTCTTTATGTTGTATGAGTATTTCTCCTACCTTGATCGTTGAGAATGTGTTAGTAAGAGAAATCGTAACTGGTATGTCGGGATTGGAGGAATGAATTGAGAGAATATGAGTTGTAAACGGTGAGACCGTTTTTCCCTATTGAGTTAGAGTAAATTATTTTGAGAAAATTTGAAACGGAAATTGAGTTCCAGATGATTTTATGAGACAAGCTGAACTAATACGCGTACATTTTGTTTAATTATGCTACTTGGGTTGTTTTTGGATAAACTTGTTATTATCCAGTTCTTGTACATTGTAAATGGTTGTCCACATGGAAATGGTGATAATCAAAGTGATTGTAGAGATCACCTTATGAGAAAAATGGCAGATGTTGAGATTATGCAGAAAGAGAAGTCGAATGGGAAAGTTTCTAACTGTAATGTTAATCGAGGAAGCTTGAGTTTTATAGTCATACTATGAGTAAATGTTATGTAATGATATATACATGACATATGAACCGACGAGATAATAATGTCATTATTGTATATGATGTGTGATTTTAGTGGTAAAGTGAATATATAGACCATGCCCATTCTAAGAGATTTCGAGGACGGAATCTTTTAAAGGAGGAGAGAGCTTGTAAGACCCATTTTTATTTTGAGTTGTTTGATGAGTGGGAAGAGGTTGAAACCTTATTTTATACTAATCTTGTTGTGATTAAGATTAGTTTGGTTGTTGTATGAGTTCGAATGATTAGAAACCCACCTGGAAGAAGTTTAAACCTTTAAAAATGTCAAAAAAGGTCACACGGGTCGTGTTAGGGTCACACGGGTCGTGTAGGAGACTTTTGTGATCCTTTTAGGCTTGCAGTAAGTTACACGGGTCGTGCTTTATAAGCACAGGTCGTGTTTAGTAGCGCGCCGCAGGTTTTAAGAGGCCGCGTCGCGGTGAGTGAGTCGTGCTTTATAAGCACGGGTCGGGTTTTTAACCACTAGAGCCATACCGTAACTTACATGGGTCGGGTTTTGGAGCACGGGTCGTGTTTTGACAGCGCGCGCCGCGGTTTTTAAGAGGCCGCGCCGCAGGTCGCGTCAGTGGGGTTAATATGATAGCAAACCCTTATTTCGGGAAAAACATAACCAAAATTCGTTTCAGAGCTCCCTAAGGCGATTTGCTGCCAAATTGAGCCAGGAGATGCGTAAGGAACTGTGGGGAGACTTCAATCTAACCCTGTAAACGCGTTCTCGATTCCTAATTCGTCGAGGTGAGTGATTTCTTCGTTTTGGGGGTTTTGAAACCCTAGTTTTGATTTCAGTGTTTTAGCTATATATTGTTATATATGTTGTTAGTGGATTGTTAGTGGATGCCTTTAGAGTTATTGGTAAGAGTATTGTCGAGTTTCTACGGTCGAATAAGTAGAAACGTGGATTTGGGGGTTTCGGTAAATATAGAGTTGATATTTACCGTTTATACTCCTTTATCCTCTTTTGATTCATACATCTTTGAGGTAGATGTTATTGAGATGATTGTGGATGTTTGGAGAATTGATTTAGACTTTGGTGATATAACCAAGTCTAGAGGACAGGAGCCCGGTACGCGTAAATTGGGGGTTCCACTTAATAAGCCGATATCAGATAAGTACTTCTGAATACTTGAGTAAGAGTTATACCTTGTTTTATATACATGTTGAACATATATGTGTGTTATGTTGATATTGTGTTAGCTTAGAGTTAGAGTGCTTCTGTTATCTATGGATAACAAGAGACGAGTTATAATCTATACTGAGTATAAAAGTAGAGTATATGCTAGAATGAGTGAGTTAAAGAGTCTTTGAGTTTGATTGCTACAAACATGATTGGTGTTATAATTGAGTATAATTGATTGTGAAATGAGTATATCTGAGTGTGTGTGTGATTGAGTTTATGAGTAGTATCAGTTGTGATACTTATTCTTGATTTAACATTATTACTAATTAGCTGGTGTTTGTAAAGCTAATAAGTTTGCAGATTTCAGAGTAAGAGGAAGTGAATAATTGCTAATGAGACTAGCAAAGGAGAATGATGAGAGAGTTTACTGGGAGAGATTGTGGAGTGTGATTGAGATTACTCACTAAGCTTTAATAGCTTACACTTGAGTTGTTTGTTGTTTTACATGTATCTGCAGCTGTGATAGGGGAAGGCATATGATAAAGAAAGATGGACAACTTAGAGCCTGTCCTTTTAATTGAAATAGATTTATTTGTAATGCCTGGTTAAGATTGTAAGGACCTTTTATGTAATTATTGTGATGATAACATCTTGATCCGTGCTTTGATTACAAGTATACCCATTTTGATGTGTAAATTGTTGAAAATTTTTGGGTGTACTTTGTATGAGAAACCGGGTGTTACAAAAACACACAACTCATATGTAGTGGAAGACAAAACAGATCAAATCACATAATATTCCATGAACACATTCAGGACCATATCAGTTCATAGCAAATCGTTGCAACTTTAATCAAATAAAATGTACCTCAAGAAGTCGTTACCTTTGAGATCTAGTCAAGGCCACGATTGCAGGATGAGTTAGATCCAAAATACGAATTCCTCTAGTGGCTTGTACCCAGGGACAACCAGAAAACCAGGCAGATCAAGAGCAAAGATCTCTAACCCTAGAGAGGGAAGAGATTTTGCAGAGGGAGGAAGAGGGAAGGGAGTTGGCGGCACTCAATGGTTTTGGGATGCCTTTGAGTGTCACCCCAAGGCCTTTATTTATAGCACAAGGCTCCCAGGGTTTCCAAACTTTGGAGCCTTTTGGCAGCCGCACCCCTGGACTTGTTCTATTGATTATAACTTTAATCAATTACAATCCAGCCCTTTTAATTGGTTATAAATTAATCCTAGATAAATTCACCAATTAAATTCTGATTATTCCTTTAGTTACTAATAAATTTATTAAAATTAATTAACTAAATAACATTTCCTCTGTTTTGACTCTGTCTATTTTTCTGGGTTCTGATGGCAACCCAAAAGGACTCTACCTTTTATCAGAAGTGTTCCAACAAGTTGATAACCTTGGACACTATTCCAACAACCAATAATTACAATGTTAGAGGAATTAAATATGTACATGATAGATAAGTTTTTGAAATGTAAAAACCAAGGTTTGGACAAGTGAAGTTGCCCTTGCAATAAGTCAAAAGTTGAATGTGTTAAAGATTGACCAAAGGTACTGGTAGGTGTTACCAAGTGGCCCTAATCAACTTGAAACAATATCATGTAGTGAAGCTTTTGAGGTTGACCTAGACAAAAGGACATGTTCTTGCATGCTTTGGCAGTTAAATGGCTATGGTTGTGTTCACTCAATGGCTGCAATTTGTTTTCTAAATAGGGATGTAGAGATGTATGTGGACCCTATTTTTACAAGGGAAATGTATATAAAGATATACCGATACAACATATCTCCAATGAATGGTAGCAACATGTGGCATGAAACTGCATAAATACCACCATTACCGCTAAAGAATAGAAGGATTAAGATATACCGATACAACATATCTCCAATGAATGGTAGCAACATGTGGCCTGAAACTGCATAAATACCACCATTACCGCTAAAGAATAGAAGGATGCCTAGAAGGCCAGCAGTTAAGAGGAAAAGAGACGTGAATGAATAATAAAGAAGATATGTTTAATAAAATAAATATTTAAAATTTATGAAGAAAGAATGGATTTAGCAGCATAGGATATACTAATAGTATTATCTTTATTTTTCTTAGGAGGTAATCTCTTTTCCTATTTTTCAACAGAGTTGACTAACCACCACACATTGCCTCCAATTCTGTTTAAACACTCATTCAGATTATTCTACGGGCTTTAGCAATAGAGTTTTATTAGATTTAAATTAAATATATACATCATGAATATGAATTCAAATGTTGTAAATTTAGGTGTTGTTTGTTTTTAAAAATATATAAAGTCTGTGTGGATCATATTTATAGAAGAATAGATAGATCAAATTCTGCAGTCTTTAAATAAAATGATTGA
Source organism: Cichorium intybus (assembly GCA_023525715.1). Taxonomy (NCBI): domain Eukaryota; kingdom Viridiplantae; phylum Streptophyta; class Magnoliopsida; order Asterales; family Asteraceae; genus Cichorium; species Cichorium intybus. The sequence goes on along the minus strand of CM042013.1, from coordinate 58,001,173 downwards.
TTTTTTTTTAAATTAGCAGGCGGCTAAAATAAAGAATTTAAAAAAAATATACGTATATTATATAGAAATTTTAATAAGTATTATCTTATCTTAATCTTAATTCTAATAAAAGACCACACATATTGACACGTGGCACTCTCTGATTCTCCCTCACTTTTTTTCCCGCCCAACTGATTCTTCACGACTTTGCTGATTGGATTCCTGATTTGTAGTGATTGATATCAATCCAATCCCTATACGTTTTCTGGGTTATTCGCTCTCCCCCAGCTATGCTACATCTTCTTCTGAAATTTAGATTCTGCTTCCTCATATTCGTCTTCTCTCTCTATCCCTTTATTAGATCTCCCCGACTCCGCATTTACGTTTAGATAATCCATAATTTTGGCAACTCAATTCAATTGCAGTGCTGTATTTGTGGAAGAACCCAATCAATTGCAGTGCTCTATTTCTGGGAAGAACCAATCATACCAAAACGATTTTCATGCTTTACCGGCTTCTCCTCTTTCTATGTCGCTCAAACTGAAGGCAAACAATTAGGCGAATGATCCGGAACGATATGACAATTTGTGAATATTTATAATGACGGTCCCCAAATATGAGGAACCAAGTCTTCCCCAAAGTTGTTCCTATACATCTCCAACGAATCTAATTGCCACGGATTTTAAGAGAATCAATTGACGATTCGTCTCTCCCGTTTTTATTCATGAGTCATCGTGAACATTTGGTATCTTATACTCTCCTTCCATCAGAAATGGTGATGCCTCCTTTCCCCTGCAGTCCTCATAAAGGTAAAAAAAAGGTCCCCATTTGTTAAAAAAATTCGATTTACTTTGTTAGGTTTTGTTTGGATTTACTTTGATAGGGTTTGTTTCGATTTACTTAGCTTCCGATTTTAGAATTTTTTTTTTCATTTTTTACTCAACTTGGCTGTCCAGTTTCGGAGTTGTTTCCACTAGCTTTTTTTTACCGCCAAACATGTTTGTTTTTAATTGAACACTTCTGCTTTGTTTTACAGATTCTATATGTGATTTGGAATAAAGCAAACTCCAATACTTTAAGAAATCTTTAATCATGGAGCAAGATACAATCCCAAATTAAAACTCGTGGGCTGGCTATGGTGAAGACAGATGGATGAAGCAGAAGAAGCTTATGAATCATCAAAGGATGGATTCTAGGTCTGATTAGTGAAGGACTAGGACTAAAGTCGAAGTTTGAATCTTTATGATAAAGAAAAGGGCTTAAAGAAACATATTGGGAATTCTTGTGTAAGGCATGGTCATCAGTGGCTGTTAATTTAACAATTTTTTTTGTATTTGAATTTTTCCAATGACACTTTTATGCGTTTAAACATCAAAAATACAATTTCTCTGTTTTTTCTACATTTGAATGCATTTGAATGCAGAATACCAATTTTTATTTTTTTTAATGTTGGTTGCTGTTTTGTCTTGAGTGTTAAAGGGGGACGTTGTTGACTTATGCTTAACCGTTAAATGTGAATATTGATAGCTGTAGTAAAAAAACGTTTAAATGTTTATAGATGGTAATTTTAGTTGATAGTTAATGCGTATTTTAAAGTTCATTTGGCTAATGATCATGATCTAATGGCTTTTCACTAATCACAATAGTGATTTTAGTCATTTTCTTTTGTTTCTTCATCGTCTATTTCCATCTCGCCTTCTCTCTCTCTTTTCTTCACACACACACACACACACTATATATATATATCAAGGTTTAAATAATTTACAATTTATTAGAATTATATTTGAAGACAATACAATGCTAAATACCTATCACAATTTTACAAATTAAATAACGAAAAACAACAAGTATTTTAAAATCTAATACGGGCATACATAGTTTTAGTTTATATGCAACCATGACAAGTAAAATTTTATAGTTTTTTTAAATTTATTCTTAAAATAAAAGAACAAACATATATACAACTTTTAGATGTTATATATATCATACAAAATAAAAGTAAAACCTCGTTTTGTTTTAATAGTTTATATATGTTAAGTTTTTTTTATCTAATAAGGTTAGAATTAGTTAATCAATAATAAAAAAACACAATGCATCCAACGTTGCTGTAATTAGAGAATTAGTGGTGAAAAGTCAAATAATGGGCCATTAAATTATTTTTTTTCTTGATTAATTCACTATTTGTTTTTCTAATTTTTTTGTTAGGTATAAGTTTGTTTATTATATTTATTTAAAAAAAAGGAGGGAACGAGTAATGATTATTTCAAATTTAGAAATATGAATTAAAAAATAAAATAAATGAGGGCCGTGAGGAAAAGGTAAATTTCCTTTGGTCTTAGGTATTGATTCACATATTTCATGAATTGTTTTGAACGGCGAAAATGATGATATTATCATCAAATTCGTCATTTTCTAATTAAACAAAAAATGTGCCGAACAAAAGTAAGTATATATATCACATGCATCTCTCCATGAACGGTATGAGTAAATTTGATGACAAGGTATAATTACTCTCCAAATAACAAAATGATTTATGGCGTGTTCCGTAAAATTAGCTGGTAGCTATTAGTTGTTAGTTGTTATTTGTTAGCTGTTAGTTGTTAGTTGTCGTTTTTATTACTACAGAAGTGTTCTGTAAAAATAACTAAAATATTAATTACCAAAAGCTAAATATTAAACGCTTTCAAAAGCTGTCTGAAATATCTTTTATATTATTAGTGTTTTGTTAAAAATAAAAGTTAAAAAACTTTTGCTGCCAAACGAAAAAACTTTTCAAGTTTTTTTCTAAAAGGTAAAAACTAAAAGTTCCCAAAAACTTTTGTAAACTGCGTGCCAAACATGCATTTTTACCTGTTGATGACATGAAACAACAAAATTACATAAATTTTTCATGCATTTATTTAATCAACAAATATAACTATAACATTCAAACATACATCTTTAGATTTGTACTGAACAAATTCTAGTACGAAAAAAAGCAAGGACTGATGCACGTGAATATGTAACGACTTTTGACTCACGTGGGACTACAGAAAACAATAGACGACATAGGAACCACCATGGTAAGGAGGTGTAAAGTCTCGATAAATGTAAAAGAATATACGAGTGACAAAGGTCAAAGTACAAAAGCCGAATTATGTGCCAAAATTTCTGCCACTAAACGACTGAGTTACAGACTTTATTCTCCATGATTGTATATTTGTATGCTCGTATATTCTCTTACAACATACAAACAAAAGGATGGGGCTTCTTCACAAATCCCTATAAATAATATAATCTTCTAGTTGAAAATAAAACAAAGATATCATATTTCATATCTGTGATTTGATGGATACTTCATTAGTTATTGAAAAGTGTTTAAAGAAATGAGGCGTATCAAGAAAAAATTTCAACTAGCTGAATAAACTTAAAAAAAAAAAAGCTGAATAAACTTAAAAGACATGCAAAACAAATTGTATAAAACATAACAAACTTTTGTCATTTTTTTCTTTAATTTTTCTACGTAAAGCAAATAATAATTTCGATTTTTTTCTCTTGTTTGCTGTAAAACTTTCGTTTTCTTCTTTCTAATTTGGTTAAATGGTTGTTGTCGAAAATCTACTGGTTATCAGATAAATCAAGTATCGATTATGAATAATAGATAAAATAAAAAGTTTGTAACTTGAATACTGTACAAGGTTACCTTAAACATAAAGAGCAAAACTAATTGCCTTTCCTATGCGATTTACCCTCAGATGTATAATTTACTACTCATAACATTATTATATTGCCGTTTTATATAGATATTTTATGTTGAAATATCTTGAAAAAAAGGTAGATCGTTCACACCGGATATACTATCATCACGTGAAAGATAAAGCAGCAAACAAGATTGACTAATGTAGTGTATTTTATCGAACTTTTAAGCGGAGACTTTCATTATAGGGTTTCACTTCCCAACATCTCGACTTTATCGATGAGAAGGATTAAGGATATAAGATCAAAACCATTACCATATAAGAATTACAATTATTCACGTTGTTTAATGGAATGTTATTCCATTAAACGTATCAGTTTTATAATACATGGAAATATAAGGAGAAACAAAGTATCCTAAATACAAAGCCTATCAAGACCTTATAACTTTTTTTATTTTTTATTTTTAAAACATGGATAATTAAGATACTTGGTAATTAGTAAAATATAAACTAAAATTATTACTAAAGTAATAAATGTTAAAAATTTTAATCAAATCTTAGAATTAATGTTGTTCTATTCGGTACATCTTTTATCTAATATATTACGTTGCTTTGTTCAATGCCTCTTTTAATATATGTTTAACGTTTTTTTGTTGGCTTGATGATAATTGTGATGAATATTTGTTTTTGAACAAACATACCCACACTTCAATTTTCAAACGTGGATCCAAAAGACCGGTACTTAGTACTACGACTACCCTGATACCTTTTTCATGATTTTTCAAGAAGACATACTATCTCGAACCTCCGTATTGAAAACCTTGTGGTTTTAAAAAGAAAACTCTCTTAAACACATTTCAATCGTAATGCTAATATCAATTCTTCTTTGATTTTAAACATTTGTTGGAGTAAGACGTGTGAATAAGACTCATAGCATATTGTGTTCTAGGTATGATAAGGAAGATTTGTGTTGGTATTAACGAAGACATGCCCAAGAAATCATTTGTTTGCATATTCAGCTCCTGAAGCACAGAACTTTTACAAAGAACATTTCATCTCCATAATCAGCTCCTGAAGCACAGAACTTTTACAAAGAACATTTCATCTCTATAATTGGCTCCTGACGTCTCCCCTTGTATTCCAACTAATCCTTGTACGGAGAAACTCTCAAATCTTTGACCAAGAACATTTCATCTCCATAATCAGCTCCTGAAGCACAGAACTTTTACAAAGAACATTTCATCTCTATAATTGGCTCCTGAAGCACGAAACTTTATGTAACTCATCTTTACGAACATGTTTATCTTTCTGCTGGAGAACACACTTTAAAAATTGGCTTGTATAGTCATTACAATAACAAGAAACTATCGAATTGATTGGTTTCAACACCCAGTGTATTTCCACAATATCTCCTTGCTAAACGAAACACATATTTACTTACATTGAGATGTACTACTTCTGATATAGGTATGAATTCCATAGATATAAGAGACAAAAACAACTCTCCTCAAATGCTTCACATGCAAAGGTAGAGTCTGAATGTTACAATGAGATGGTAGTCCTTAGATTCCTTCTAACTTACGAAGATGGATAGAATACCTCACAATGATCTCTAGTAATCCTTATGAAACTCACAATTCTATGAAAATCAAATGAATCATGAAAGTGCAACATATGCTTTAAATACTAACTAATAAAGTTTAAATGAGCTGATGTAGGCTAAGCCTAGTGTGGATAGTTCCATTTTCTCTTTAGAATAACAAATAACACAGACCGTGCTACCCAATAGCCTGGCCTGATCTACTCCTCATCATGGTTTGCTTCATAGCACATTGGGACCTCTTCTTTATAACACTTACAAGGTTCTACTTAGATCTTGGTGTTGATATGACATTGTATTATTTCCCTAATTATGCAACCAAATAGGTTCATACGATGTTGATAGTAGCATAGCCCATTATAGGTATGCATATACTATTGGGGTTTGATCAATGACAAAAATCGTTACTAGAATTAATATACAAACTAAACTATTATGTAAACTTTTAATTACACTAAAAGAAAATCTAATAACCCAAGAATGTTTAATTAACAACAATAAATGGTTTTGGGCCATACCTTGCAATTGTAGAGATCCATTTAAGTAGTAGATGACAATCATGATTGATTGCCACTATGTGTACCCATATGAGTAGATCTAGAACACTGTTAGACACTAACATGAATCAAAATTGTTCTTTCTCTTCTTTTGTCTTGAAGTCGTCAATCACAAGGGTTAGAGAGAATGGTGATAATTTTAGTTACATGTGGGGAGGATTAGGGTTTCATATGATGTTATTTATTTTCTAATTCATATCATGATCCCTTACATAGTTACACGTTTGGGTATGTAAATTTCATCCATGTCTTTAGAAACTTCAATATTTACACCAATATCCTTACAAAATTTAATATTACGTATATATAATTATAAAACTATAAAATTTATATAAATGTCCAAAGTCTTATTTTAAATAAAACTAAACAAATTTAATATTAAAAAAGTATCTAAAAATCTAAATACCATAGTAATTTACTAAACTATCCTTTCCAAATGAGATATTATATCCTCGTTGTATCTGATTCTCCTGGGTCCTGCCCATAACAATCCTGCATGTCCTTTCCTCTTCTTTTTTCCACCATGATTGTCAAACTTCAACTTTTACATTTATCATATGGATGTTGATTTGAAGAGATCACAACTGAGATGGGTATTATTCGAAGCAAGCGAAGCTTAGGGCTATGATCGAGAGTGCTAATGTGAAGACTAAAATGGAACGCGATGTAGCTAGGATTGAGATGTTGATTTGAAGAAATCACAACTAAGATGGGTAGGATTCGAAACAAGCGAAACTTAGGGTTGGGATCGAGAGTGCTATCATGAAGACTGAAATGAAACGCGATGTTGCTGGAATCGAGAGTGCTAAGCAAGCATTACAGGAGGCGACGACTCATTGGTTCAAAGTTGCTAAAGGTATGATTCGCTTTATCCTTGCCCTAGTTCAATTTACCAAGTAATTAAAGCATAAATTGAGAAAAAAATATATGAGGTGGTCTTGGGTTCAAAATAGTGGAAATTCGTTTATTTCCTATTCTACTGTTCTACTCAATACAAATGTAGGTTTGGAAAATGTTGGATTCTAACTAATAATTGAGATATTGTTTCTATAGGATGGATAGTTATTAAAATGATCATTGGCATGTGTTGCAAGGTTAACAAGAGCTTGTAGAAAGTAAGATTATGATTTAGTCTAAACCATAAGCATCATATATAGTTATATGCTAATAATTTTTCATTTTCTGTTATTTTGTCCAAGTGATTTCATATAATCTAGTATTGGGCTGATTTTCCACACAAACTTACCATCATTAGCACATAATCAATCAGGTAACCATATTACTTATCTATGGAGCCTTACTAACATTAGCACAAACCATTTCAAGTCTGTATATAAGCAATGGAATCATATTTCCTAGATGGGACACACTATTAAGTATTAAGAATTGGATAAAAGCCAGATTTCTCTTATTTAAATGTGTTTTCCAACAAAACTTGTTTTCACATTTTTATCATAATTTCAAATTTGGTAAATCTTATGTGTTTTTTATTGGCATGTGTAAGCTTGGTGATTCAAAAATCATTCTCTATGAATCAGGAGCAAGTCACAGGTTACAGAAGTTGCAACTCAATTTTTCTAGGTAGGTTTAAAAGGATTTTATATAATTAACTTATTATTATATCTGCAAGTAAACATTTTTCTATTTAGCATTCTGAAAATCTTTACTGTTTAATGGCAGTGATGATGTGAGTTTTGCATTGAAAGATAGCAAGGAGCTACCTTAGTTGACCAAATATATGTGTTAGTGAAGGCTATATGTGTGGGGATGTTGGTTATGAGTTTAAATTATATCTTTAAATTATTCAACACACCAACAAACATTTGTTACATTCTTATAGTTTTTGCAGTTGAAGTTTTGATCACAAATGTTTGTGATCAAGGGTGGTAAGGCTACTGAGTTTGCGTTATTGTTATTTGTACTTGAATCATTTGGATATTTAATCTTTTATTTTATGGACTATTTTAGGTACTATGGTTAATAGTTCATTTTACTGAGTGATTGAAAATAAGGGCCAGATTTTTTTGAGCAGTGAAACCCTTCTATCTGATGCAGACTTTTGGCTGCAATTTGGTATATGAAGATGAAAAACAAGCTGTGGCTATGAAAAGTCTACTCAGCAACTTGCAAGGCCTATGTACAGTAATCCACTTGTTTAATTTGCACTTATTGTTTCAACTGTTCTTAATGATCCAAAATTAAAGCAAATGTGGCTCAAAGAAGTCAAGGTACTTGTAGGTATTTTAGTATCTTATTTAATTGCTAGCGAATGTTCATGTTAGGGTGAAAATTATTTCTAGGAGTGTTAATGAATGCTTAATTAAACCCTAAACCATACTTGTTGCGATAAAGAAGAGAAAACTTCGTTTAATTGATGATCTTGTAACTTGCGATGTAGAGGACAAGGAAATTGACAATGTAGCTTTCGATGACAGCTAATGGCTTATAGGATGGAAGACTGGGATGAGATTTCATGGCACACTATTCACGATCGTGATTTTATATATTAATCGTGATTAAATTTATTTTATTTTAATATTTAATTAGGGAAGGGTACTTCATTGATATAACATGGTACTTTTATGTTTAGATAAATTTTTAATATTAAATTAGTTTAACCCTAATTAAAATAGAAAATTGGATATAGATGTGAATTTTATAGCTTTATATATATATGTACTATTAAATTTTGTAAGGATATTAAGGTAAATTTGGAAGTTTCTAAGGACATGCATGAAATTTGGCCATCCAGTTATCATGGATGATGGTTTTTAGACAATTAATACTATTAATTTCGCCTAATTGTTATTATTAACATATAATTAACTCCCTTTAATCACTGAAATCTGTATTTATGTATGTTTTTTAAATTATTACGGTGATCAAACCACTTCCATGTTTAAGCCTTCATTATTCCCGACTTTAATTGTTCTTTGATTTTAATATACTCTTGTGGACTGTATGAAATCCTTGTAATGATTCAAACCCGTGTATACCAAAATAAACCACTTCCATGTTTAAGCCTTTATTATTCCCAACTTTTTTTATTCTTTGATTTCAATATACTCCACAGACTCCTGTGGAGTGTATGAAATCCTTGTAATGATTCAAACCCATGTATACCAAAATCAACCTATAGGAAGTAAGGATATTTATACTTGGGGACTTATATGTCATAGAGTATTGTTGTTACATTTCTTCATAAGCGTCCTATTTAGTTAGGACAATTCGTTGACAATAACCTTTCTTATCATAGAATTGGCAATAGATTTATTGTTGTGCTTACTTGTATTTTCAATTGACTCTTTGACCTTTACTCGAGTTTCCTTTCTCACCAACATGAGAATTACCCTCCCCTTTACAAGATTTGTATACTTTAGTTGAATGTATGCAAAGAAGTTATATGTATGATTTACCGGGATAATAAAGTAGAACATATTAGTGTATATATTACTAACACCAAAATCACATATTCATTAGTTTCACTTTAATTAGACCAATAATAGAATATCATGATAACCTAAACATTATACTATGCTATATAAATATTGCCGCAATCACCTTTATGCAAAAATAAAATAAAATTAATGCATATTATGCTTAATTCATTGTATAAAGTATTATTCAATTAATCTTTAGGTTCCTTAAACACTAAATCAAACAATTGCTTGATATGGTGTTTCATAAACCCGAATATCAAACGTAAGTAACCTTTTTTTTTTATACAGTTACTTAAATTTGATGTCAAAGTTATCACTCTTATCATTTGTTAGGATCTAATTATATATTAACTGTATCTAATTTGCCACAATGCCTAGACCCTAACTTATTTCAGATTTTAAAATTTATCAAGTTCATGAAGTATTGGCAACCAAAAAATTTATAAAGCATCAACCTTTATATATTATTTTTATTCGTCTTAAATAAAAAATAATTATACATTGAATGCTTTATGTATCTCAAAGTACTCAGAAATTAGGGGATCATGTTTTAAATGTATCAACCACAAGTCTCAAATATCGTTTGAAACAATGGAAACCATAAAATAAAATAATAAAGATAATAGTGTCCATTCTGTAGCACACGGCTTACCCAATGTAACATTCATTAATATCTTAGAAATATAGGTCATGCCTATTCAATGGCATCACCAACCTATTAAGGGTTTTTAAATGGGTGCTCATAATGTTTTCAAGGAATGGAATTTCTGAATAATTGGAAATGAACCCGTGAATATATGGTTTTTCAGAAAACACACCACCATTCACTTGGTTTTTGTTAAGGTAATTTGTATAAAAGTCATTAAATTCATATAAAATTTTTATTTAGATACTATATTATTTTTTTAACAATTAACTTACTAAATGTTTTATCGAAAATCTATATAACTCTTATAATAGAGGCCATTCATGAATATGGATCAAGATAACTCAAATACTTACACCATATTGATTTGAAACCCCCAAGACTTTTCAACTTATACTATTTAATGTCTTTGATGTTTTGGCTATATAAGAACATCATTTTCCATGCTTGGTTACTCTTAAGAACATCATTTCTCAAGCTTGATTTCTCTTGATTCTTTTTTTTCTTTCCAATTTATTTTTGTAGAATCTGTGGAAGTTTAGTATAAGGTTGTAGTCGTCTTATTTGTAAAACGAAAAGTTCAATGATGATCTTCTTTGGGTATATCAAAGATTTGAATGTTTCAACTTTTCCAATGGTTTTAAACATGGTGATGCGCCTCTATGAATCTCCCACGACCACTTTTGAGGAATCTGCGTTGATGAAAGAAAGCAAGTTAGTATGCTTAGAGAATTTGAGTATTTTAAACATGAATAAGAATCTTATTTTCCATGGTTAGTTAGTATCATTTATTTTTCTTACGTTTCCAAATCTATATCTATATAACTTTTATGTAGAGTGGGTCACAATGTTAGAGTTTATAGTCATATATGATGTGTAAGAGAAAAAGTTATCATGAAATACGTAATGAGATATGATCTTCAATTCTATCAAACATTTAAAGGACATAATTATACGTTTGGTGTAAACTACGGTGATGTTTTGTATGAAAAGTTAATTGATATTGTGTTTTTATAAATACACGATAAACTAAGAATTTTTCTTCGTATTGTTTTTTATTAATACATGATAGAACACTCTAAATTTTTAACCCACTAAATGAATTAACCACACATTGTTGAAATGATTTTAGGCAAGATTTGCGATTGAAATTTAAGTATTTCACATGTTATTGTAGAAGAATCAACGATTTGAAAATTTGTGGTATCTATTCCACTTTTCAAGTTACTTTTTAGTTTAAAGTCAATAATTGGTTTGAAGTTTCTTTTTTCTGATTATATATATATATATATATATATATATATATATATATATATATATATATATATATATATATATATATATATATATATATATATATATATATATATATATATATATATATATTATAAAAAAAAATACTTACACCATATTGATTTGAAACTCATGACTTTTCAATTTCTTTCTAATAATGATAATAAATTGATAAATTAATGCTATATAAGTGATTTGAAAACTAAATAACTCTTCATATTTCTTAAATTATTATAATTTACTAAAAACTTTTTGTATTACTCTTATTTATTCATGTTGTTGCTATACAAGTAGATTTTTTTCTCATAAAAACATTCATGTATTTAAAGTGTTTGCGATTAAAATATGAAAAGCGAAAGAAATAAGAAAATACATCAATCGTATGTTGATTTTATATATTTTTGAAATTGTTTTTAGTTTTTTCTTTGAAATTGTTTTTACATTCTTTGTATGATTTAGAAGTGTTTGATGTATTTTTCTAATACAAATATTAAAATAGTTATTTTAGTACTTTTTGTTATTAAAAGTTGTAGTATTGAATTTTTTTCGTAGTATTTGTTATTACAAAGATTGTGACGTATAAAATCATGAAGTTGTCTATACAAAATTTCTATGATTTTGGAGGGTTTGACGTGGTTTATAAATATAAATGTTTTAATAGATCTTTTGATGCTTTTATGTTATTATTTATTTCATACTTTTTGTTGTTCGTTGGATTTTGATATGAAAAATCATGAAATAATTTCTACGAATTTTGTGTATTATATAGGAGTGTTTGGTTGTTATAATATATATTTTGATAATTTCATGTTATTTAAAATTGTAGTATTTATTATTCATAGGCACATTTGTTATTATTGATAGAAATTCAAATTTATTTTTATAGTATTTGTAATTCATTAGATTGGGATATCTAAAATGACACATAGACACATAGACACACACACATAAAAACACACACACACACACACACACACACACACACACACACATATATATATATATATATATATATATATATATATATATATATATATATATATATATATATATATATATATATATATATATATAATTAAAAGGATTTGTATATTAATTTGACAATCAATAAATAAAGAAAATGTGATGTTTTAATTATATTCCTTATTGGCAAACAAAAAGCACAAATAATATTTAAACAATAATTCTTTATAACTAAAAAACTTTTTACGTATGTTAACTGATTACCAATAAGTCTAAAAAATTAACAATAAAGATTACAACTATATTATAAATTCCTTATTTTACTTTTACCATTATCAGATGAAAATTTCTTATTGTTTATTTATTATGATATTAATTAACTATTTATTTATTTATTTTCTGATATTTTTAGAACGAATGTTTTGATATATGACAATTCTTACTAATACAATGACTTAGATATTGTTTTAACAAAACATATATGTTATTATTTTACCTACACAATTTTGTTCCTGCGCAACGGGATTCGTCTAGTTACTTAGTATGAGAAGAAACCAATTGAAAGAACACGCACCTGCACCGCCATATGTCAATATGGTAGAGACGGGAATTTAAATAATGTAATTCAATTTGGATTTGTGTTCGGCTCATATAAGATTGAGATTCTTTTGACATAAAATTTTAAACATATACGTGTCACATAAAAAGGAAGCGATAATTTTGCTTGCGTAGTAAACAAAATTAGATATCTTTTATTTGTTGGCCCATTAAATTAGATTAAGCAAATACCATAAGTCATAACCTTGTTGATACCTTTCTGTACTTTTTTAGCACTTGCGAGAAGCGTTGACAGCAAAAGGCCAATTTTTTTCCTTAAAATTTCATTTTGAAACTCGTCCATTTGCAAAAGTTTATCCAACCATTACCAATAGAACCCAAGGTTTGAAAATAGAGCACGATCAAAAAACTAATTGGTTGTTCATGTAGATGTTAAAGAATGGAATCCCCATCTCATTTCAAAAACAAAAGAGAGGGGATGATTCATCTAAACTAAACCATAGTCTATAACAGATTATAAAATTATTAGCAAAAATAAAGGATTGATTCAACATAATCTTGATGAATCTTAAATCAAATGAAAAGCACTACTTGAAAATGTTAACTTCGTGGTTGTGGATGATAGTGTCATTTCATGTTAACTACTTGAAAATGTTAATCTTGATGAACCCTAAATCAAATGTAGAGCACTACTTGAAAATCTTAGTGATTTATTAGATGGATAGATAATGCACACAATGTCATGGTGTTTATATACATATAACTACTTTGGGTGGAGATGGACATTTAGAAATTTCAATACAGGTTCTTCACATAATTGTGTGTGTAATTCATCAATTACACTTGATGAATAAGTTATAAAACAATATATATTTAATCCCTCAAGTTATATATATATATATATATATATATATATATATATATATATATATATATATATATATATATATATATATATATATATATATATATATATATATATATATATATATATATATATATATATATATATATATATATATATATATATATATATATATATGTCATATTCATCATAATTTTGAATCTAGGGATCTGATACGTCATAATGGAAAACGTTATGATACAAAATATAATTGTTCGTAACATGTAATTAATGTTACAAAATAGTCATGCAGCCGCACTAATAAGTTATTTTCCAACACCTAGCTCTAGATATAGAATCTCGATGTGTCATAAACCCTTATTACTAAATCAAAAAAATGTCTTTACTTCGTTTGTAAACGTAGCACCATTATCCTATTTCTTTACTTTCCTGAAGACGGTTTTCAAACTTAATGTTGAAGAAGTTGTAGGCTTAAGGTATGCGAGTGTTTATCCTTTTTGTTAAATATATATTGTGGGTTAAATAACTAAACCTTGTCGCTTACAATTAAGATATTTGGAATATGAACTAAATATATCAAAGGTTGTAAGTCATTTGCGACATTGACAAAATCGTCGACAATTTATAATTCAATCATCATCATCCACAATATGTGAATACGTTTTGTGAAGATGGTTTTCAAACTTAATGTTCCCGAGTTTTAGTATAGAAAGAAAAGAAAAAATAAAGAAAAAAAGAGAGAAATGAAAGTTATATTCTTGTGTTTCCGAGTCGAAAGAAAATCAAAAGAAATGAACATTTTATGTGTTCCCGAGTGGAAAGGAAGGAAATAAAATTTATAATTAAGTGTTATTTTTACCAGTAATTTCATTTTCTTTCAAATCCTTCCAAATCGAAAGAAAATTTAGGAGGAAATATTATCACTACCATTTCTTTTCTTTTTTTCCACTTCATTCCTAAAAAACTTAGGACTATAAAAACTTTTTTTTTCCTCTCACGTCCACCCATTTCTCTCTCTTTCTCTCGTTAAATAAGACTCGAGAACACTTACAAATTTTAATTAACCATTAATTTTAATTTTACATTAACAAATTTTTATCCAAAAACAGTACAGTCTATTGTGAATTCATAATTTTATGATGTGTTTTGTACTTTGAACGAATATTGAAAAAAAATTAAAAACAAACCAATTTTTTTATATATTTATATGCATATGCATATAAAAAATTCACATGTATATGCATATATAAAAAATACAACTAAAATTCCAAATATCTCGATTGTTTATTCCTTGATTGTCATGTTTCTTCATTTTATCGCTTTTCACTTATTCAATTTGCTCGATAAATTTTTAAAACCTGTCAGAACATTAATAAAAATACATATTAAAAATATTAATATATATGTATATTCAAAATCATTAAAATAAATACGTACATGCATATACGCATATGAATAAATGCACATCTATTTTTGCATATATAGACATATATGCATATGTGCACATACGCATTTTTACGTATATAAACATATATGCACATATGCATTTATAAAACTACATATTAAAAAACCCCAAAAAGTACTTACATGCATATACACATATATATGCACATAGGCACGTATATATATGCATATATGCAAATATGCACAAGTGTATACAAACAAATAGACATATATGAATATGTACACCTATGCACATATGCACATATGCATATATGCACATATGCACATACGCACATGCGTATATGTACATACCAATGCATTTATATTTATGACTACAAAACAATATGCACATTCATAAAAATGCATGTGTATATCCGTTGTTCTAAAGAAACAAAACATTATGCACATTCATAAAAATGCATGTGTATATGCACATATGCACATACATATATGCGTATGTCTATACACATGTGTATATATACGTATGTGCCCATATGCATACACATATACATGTGCACAAATACACATACACATATGCATATACGACAAACACATATATACATGTACATTAATAAACAAAAGTTGTGATTTTTTAAGTAGGATGCTATTATAACCAAATAAATGGAAGTATAATGTTATTATAGCAATAACTATAGCACATATAACACAAAGAAAAATTAATCCATTCAAACCACATATATGTAGCACAACAGCAGATTTCGCCTTTGCTACACCAGGAAAACAAATTATTGCAATCTTTCTTCGACATTGATTTCCCAAGACTTCCAAATCGGGATATGCACATATGCATACACGAATACATGAAAATACACACATATGTGCGCATATGCACCTACCTATATACACATGTAGTAATTCAATTAAAAATATACCTACATGTTCAAATAAAATGACTTCATTAGTAAAATAAGATAGTAAAAAGTTGTGATTTGTTAAGTAGGATGTTATTATAAGTTATAACCAAATAAATGGAAGTACAATGTTATTATAGCAATAACTATAACACATATAACACAGAAAAATACCACATAGATACCAACATATGACGAAAGGACGTAGCAATGATATGGTTAGTAGGTCCTGTAATTTGATTTTATATATCGAGTTAGAGGAACTTACCGTAAATACTTCGAAGAATCTGATTTTCTGGATCGATCTGGTTGCTAATCGGTGCATCAGATGGATCAGGCTCTTATATTGCCAAAAGCTCCTCTACTGCACCTACCATCCACCAAATTCTGTCATAGCTCCTCTACTGCCCTACCATCAGCAAACAAAATCAAGCCCAAAAATCAATAGAAACCAATGAAATTTATACCACTGAAACTAGAAATCACAAATCATAATTACCAATTTGAACTGTAGAGAGGGGAAGAAATCACAAATATCAAACTTCATGATCTACATCTCAGCGAAATTAATACCAGGGAAACTAGAAATCACAAATAAGGTGAAGATTTAGTCAAATGGAATCAAAACCAAAGAACAATCAGGGAAGAAGATTTAGTCAATTTACCTGGCACAAATCAGGCGAATGAGATTTAGGAAAAAAATCAAACCTGTTAGGGCTGAAATCGGAATATAGATCGAGATGGTGATACACGAATCGAGAATAATTGAATCGAGATAATTGAATTGAAAAATCGCAACAGATGCTACGTGAGGGAGGAGGTGGCGTAGGGTTTTAATACACGAATCGAGAATAATAGAATTGAAAAATTGCTTGAACCTGTAATTCCGGTTGATTCCTTTTCCTGAGTGTGAAACTTGGCCGATGAGAAAAAACACACACACACACCATGTGTGTGTTCGTGATCTGAAAAAAACCGAGAAAGAGACTACTGCTTGGTGGTTGTCATCGATGAAGGAAGGAGGAGTTCTTGTGTTGACGGTGCATGGTGGTTGCTATAGATGAATGAAGGAGGCCGAATTTTGTTGATAGTGCTTGGTGGGGAGTCGTTCACGATGAAGAAAGAGGGAACAGAGATATCGGATGAGAGAGAGATGATCTACTGATAATTAGGGTATTTCCAATTTAGTAGGATTTAATTTGTTTTCTATACCCATATTATCCTTGATTTCTTTTCTAAAAAGTCAAATGTACCATTAGAAGGATTAGTATTTACAAAACTGCCACCGTTGCATTCTAACCATTGATTCTTTTGATCTAACGTTCCAGATTTGGTTCTCAAGATCTCATGGTTTTTTGAGTTCTTAAAAGAACCTAACTCTATATATATATATATATATATATATATATATATATATATATATATATATATATATATATATATATATATATATATATATATATATATATATATACATACATACATACATACATACATACATACATACATACATACATACATACATACATACACACACACATACATATGTCTATATATATAGATATATATATATATATATATATATATATATATATATACATACATACATACATACATACATACATACATACATACATACATACATACATACATACATACATACATATATATATATATATATATATATATATATATATATATATATATATATATATATATATATATATATATATATATATATAGACACTAACACACAAACTGTTGAGAAGGTGGAGTCTAATCCAGAGCGAAGTGACTCTAAGTCCAAAGGTAGGAGACCTCCGAACCGAAGGAATTTGTTACTTCTGCTTGAAGTATTCCTCTGGCCAAAGTACAAAGGACATCCGGTGTCAAAAAGTTGGTCGAGGTTGTACTCCAATCGTACTCTTTCTTATTTGCCACAACATGTCCGCTTATACTGTCATCTCATGGTCTATGTGCAGAATGTCAAGGTCTAGAAGCTCAACCATATCTTCTTGATTTTTGCACCCCCTCCTTCATATACTCATCTACTTACTTCAGATTTAAGATCACGAGTGTGTGTGAATATTGTAGAGTGCAATTATACTTGTAATTTTGTACAACATTCAGTCAATATAAAACTCTCTAGTTCGACAGTGGACGTAGCTTGATCTAGTGATCGGGTGAAAAACTTAATTCCTTGTGTTGTTCTTGTTTGTTCTTATTGTTTTTCTTGCTGCAAGTTATTATGTGCCGAGTGCTTACCGTCGATGGTTGTTTGGCTGTATCTTGTTCTTGAAGAGATTGAGAGTACGATCTCGCTTGTTGCTAAACCCAACAAACTGGTATCAGAGCTATGACTGAAGAAGGGAAGATCAAAATTGACATGGTTGACGACCATGATTTTGGGTTCTGGAGAATGCAAATAGAAGACTATCTTTACCAGAAAAAGCTTCATCTCCCATTGACTGGAGGAAAACCAGAGGCTATGCTGTTGGAGGAGTGGGAACTATTGGACCGGCAGGCGTTGGGCGTTGTCAGGTCGTCGTTATTGAAGTCCGTTGCTTACAACATCGTCAACAAGAAGACCACGTATGGCTTACTTAGAGCGCTGTCCAACATGTACGAGAAACCTTCACCTGCAAACAAGGTTTTCTTGATCAGACATATTATGAACACGAAGATGAAAGAAGGAGTGTAACACCCGACTTATTAACAAAAACACCCCAAAAATTTTTCATTTTTCAAACCAAATATTTTACAAATCAAACCATACGTATGGGGTTTTAGTCAATATAATACGAGTACAAGAGTATCACGAAGTACAATACATAAATATTATACATTCTTAAGCCGGGTCGTCACTTCAATATTAAGTCCTCAATCACGGACTTTATCTTTTCCCTTGGCGGGATCACGCTCACCTGCAGGGACATATCAAATAAACTGTGAGCTATAAAGCCCAATGAGTAATCAACAAATAACATTACATATAAATAAGAGAATAATAACAATAAAGTCTTATACAGTTTTTGTCCCATAAGTCATAGTCATCATTGACCGCACCACATATCATAGCCATAAAGGCCGCACCAAATATCATAGCCCGAAGGCCGCACCAAATATCATAGCCCGAAGGCCGCACCAGAAATCATAGCCCGAAGGCCGCACCAGTTTAGGTTCAATAACCCAATATCATGGTCCTAAGACCGCACCAGAAATCATATCCATTTAGGCCGCACCGGTTGGATATAACATCCGATATCATAGCCACAAGTGGCCGCACCATTTAATAACGTTTTATTTAATTTCAAACAACCATTTTCAACTCTAAAACTACTACAAGTTATAAGAGTTCAACCATCAAATACCACATTTGATATAAGTGAGATTACTCACCTTGTTGCTTGCTACCACTAGCTTTCGTCGTTTCTTGACTTGCAATGTATTCTGTAAGATTTTGTCCCGTACCTATAATTCCATTATTTCACAATGATTATAGGTTAATATACCATTTCAGTTGGTTATAATGCACAAGAGTCTAACATAAGACCAATTCCAAGCATTAACCATTGGTATATAATTTAACACACTTCCCAAAATACGCGTATTCTACTACAGTACTTTCGGGAGGTCGCATTCATATTCCGATAATTTTCCATGAAGTTTTACAACATATTAGACCTATGTTTAAAATTTCAGGTCAATCGGATAAGCCTAGCATTAAAATCAAACTTGGAAAATTCACAGAAAACAATTTGGTTTCTGCCCAGGCCTCGAGTCGCGACCAGCCCCTTGCTCGAGTCGCAAAGGGGGCTCTTCGAGTCACGAGGGACACCCTGCTCGAGTCGCGAGCGCTGGGCAGTGTGCAGAAACTCCGATTTTGTGCTAGAATTTTCCATTTTTCCATTTTAAGCACTTATTGCTCGACTTAATCGGTTGGGGTTTATTCCTAAGCTAAAACCTTACATTTTAACAAGGTTTTTAACCTTCAAAACACTCTCAATCAATCATATGAAGATTTAGGGTTCTTAATTCTAACAACCCCAAAACTTCAATTTCATCTAAAATAACAATCTACTTCCATTTTCTTGGATTAAGTCTTCATTAGCATGACTTAATGGAAGTATTACATCATTTTAATCATTCAATCACAACTGCAAATGCAGTTTTTGAGTTCTACAAAACTCATCAAGAATAACTATCAAGAACTTGAAGAACTTACCTCCAAAGCTTCCAATTTTACCCTTTGAAGCTATAATCCGATTTCCAAGCTTAAATCTTCAAAAATCCTTCAAATTTCTGGAAAAATCGCTCACTAGAAAATTCCCGTAGCTCTCCCAAAATCTGCACACAATGGAAGAAGCTTCCAACCTTTTACACTTCCAGAAATTGCATTTTGGTCCTTAAAGTTGCATTTCTTAAACTTTTGCCACAACTAACAAAGTTTATGACAAAAATCAGATTTTATAACATTTTAAGTCCAAGACTCAAAATTTTATTACAAAACAAGTCCTTTTCTGTCCAAAAGACCAAATTACCCTTCCAAGGTAAAATGACCATTTTGCCCTTTTTATTATAATTACATGACTAAAATGTATCGGACGTTAAAACCGATGTATTGGTGGCCTGGAATGAAGAGAGACATTGGAAGATATGTGGAAAGATGTTTGACTTGTCTGCAAGTTAAGTCAAACCATCAGAAACCGTACGGGGAAATACACCCATTGCCGGTTCCAGAGAAGAAATGGGACCATATTACCATGGATTTTGTGACAAAGTTGCCGCGGACACCGCGAGGTTATGATTCTATATGGGTGATTGTAGATCGATTGACCAAGTCGGCACATTTCATACCATATAAAGAACATTACAGGGTAGATCAACTGGCGAAAATCTACATAGATGAGGTGTTATGTCGACATGGATTACCAGCATCGATCGTGTCGGATCGAGACAGCAGATTTACTTCCCGGTTTTGGCAGAGTCTTCAAAAACAATTGGGTACAAAAGTACTTATGAGTACCGCATACCACCCGCAGACAGATGGCCAAAGTGAAAGAACTATCCAAACTTTGGAAGATATGCTGAGAACTTGTGTAATCGACTTTGGTGGAAGCTGGGAAGATCACCTACCCTTGGTAGAATTCGCATACAATAACAGCTATCATTCCAGCATTCAGATGGCCCCGTATGAGGCGTTGTATGGAGCACCGTGTCGTACGCCGACTTGCTGGACTGAAGTTGGGGAAAAGCCGTTGGCTGGACCCGAAATCGTAGCACAGACTGAAGAAAAGATCAAACTGATACGCGAAAATTTGAAGGTAGCTCAGAATAGACAGAAACAATATGCGGACAAACGGGTGAAACCGATAGAATTCCAAGTAGGAGATATGGTAATGCTCAAAGTATCTCCTTGGAAAGGACTAATTCGTTTTGGGAAGAAAGGGAAGTTGAGTCCTCGTTTCATTGGACCTTTCCGTATATCCCAAAGAGTTGGAGCCGTGGCGTATAGATTGGAGTTACCTGATGAACTTCATGGTATACATGATGTATTTCATGTGTCCCATTTGAGAAAAACTTTGTTTGATAAGTCTCAACATATACCTCTTACTGAAATTGAGGTGGATGAAAAGCTGAGATATCCGGAACAACCCGAGAGGGTGTTAGACCGCAAGGTGAGACAGCTGCGAAATAAGAAGATCAGCATGGTGAAAGTACTTTGGCGTCATCACAAAGGTTCCGACATGACCTGGGAGACCGAAAGTGAAATGAGGGAGAAATACCCTCAACTTTTTGTATGATTTCGGGGACGAAATCTCTTAAGGAGGGGAGAGTTTGTAACGCCAAAACATCGGTTTTAACGTCCGATACGTTTTACCGGCAATGGGTGTATTTCCCCGTACGGTTTCTGATGGTTTGACTTAACTTGCAGACAAGTCAAACATCTTTCCACATATCTTCCAATGTCTCTCTTCATTCCAGGCCACCAATACATCGGTTTTAACGTCCGATACATTTTAGTACTGCCCGGATGAACTGCATATCGGCTGAAATGCGCATCTTCAAGAAGCAGGTTTTTCGCCTCTCCTTGTTTCGGGACCCATATTCGGCCTCTGAAGGTCTTCAATTTCTGAGCATTTTCTTCCAGATGCTTCAAATATCCGACCATTCTTTCGCTTTTTACATTCTCCGGCTTACACGCTTCTTCTTGTGCTGAACGAATCAATTCTGGTAACCGGCTTGCTACACCCATACACGCGGATGAAATTTTCAGAGGAGCTTCTTTTCTGCTTAGAGCATCTGCCACCACGTTCGCCTTGCCAGGGTGGTACTGAATTTCACAGTCAAAGTCTTTAAGTAGGTCCATCCACCTTTGCTGTCTCATGTTAAGCTCTTTCTGGTCGAAGAGGTACTTCAGGCTCTTGTGATCCGTGTAAATGACAAATTTTACACCGTATAAATAGTGCCTCCACAGCTTCAATGCTAGAACCACCGCAGCTAATTCCAGATCATGAACTGGATACTTCTTTTCAGCGTCTTTTAGTTGGCGGGACGCATAAGCTATGACCCGACCTTTCTGCATAAGCACACATCCAAGGCCGACTCTAGAGGCATCGCTGTAAATCACATACTCTTCTCCACTTTGTGGTAGTACTAACACCGGTGCTTCACATAAAGCTTGTTTCAATTTCTAAAATGCTTATTGCTGTTTTTCAGCCCACGTGAACTTTTCACCTTTCTTGGTCAACTTGGTCAACGGAGCAGCTATCGTGGAGAAATTTTCAACAAATCTTCTATAATAGCCTGCTAAACCAAGAAAACTCCGTATTTCAGTTGGACTCCGAGGCGGTTCCCACTTCATCACGGCTTCAATCTTTGCTGGATCAACTTTCACTCCTTCGGCATTAATTACATGGCCAAGAAATTGAACTTCTCGTAGCCAAAATTCACACTTGGAGAATTTAGCATACAGCTTTTCTCGGCGAAGCAACTCCTACACTTGTCGCAGGTGCACTTCATGTTCAGCTTGGCTTCGCGAATACACTAAGATGTCATCAATAAACACTATCACCGAGGTATCAAGGAACGGTCGACACACCCGGTTCATAAGATCCATGAATATGGCTGGAGCATTGGTTAACCCAAAAGGCATCACCAAAAACTCATAATGACCGTATCGCGTTCGGAAGGCCGTCTTCGGAATGTCAGCTTCTCTTATCTTCAGCTGGTGATAACCCGACCTCAGGTCAATCTTGGAGAAGTGGGACGCTCCTTGTAGCTGGTCCAACAAGTCATCTATTCTAGGTAGCGGGTACTTGTTCTTCACTGTGATCTTGTTTAATTCCCGATAGTCAATACACATGCGCATCGACCCATCTTTCTTCTTAACAAACAGGATAGGGGCTCCCCAAGGCGATGTACTCGGTCTGATGAAACCCCTGTCTAAGAGTTCTTCCAGTTGCTTCCGCAGTTCCACCATCTCTGAAGGTGCTAAACGGTATGGAGTTCAGGCAACAGGTGCAGCTCCCGGAATCAGTTCAATCGTGAACTCAACCTGTCGATCTGGTGGCAACCCTGGAAGTTCATCTGGAAATACATCTGGGAATTCATTTACCACATTCACATTCGCTACCCCCACTTTAATCGGTTTAGCCACCGATACATACGCCAAGTAGGACATCCCTCCTTTACTGATACAACTTCGGGCTTGAGCAAAGGAGAT
The DNA here is from genome assembly GCA_023525715.1 of Cichorium intybus. Lineage (NCBI taxonomy): Eukaryota > Viridiplantae > Streptophyta > Magnoliopsida > Asterales > Asteraceae > Cichorium > Cichorium intybus. The sequence goes on along the minus strand of CM042013.1, from coordinate 57,977,554 downwards.
TACCGACATTCTTAACCGAGGTCGTTCACCCTGAATCTTTATCCATTCTCCATCCGGCGATAGTACTGTGATAATTTTGTTTCTACAATCCATATTAGCATAGTTTGTTGCTAACCAATCCATCCCCACAATCATACTAAATTCATTGGTAGTCATCGGCTTCAAATCTATAAGGAAAATGGTCCCGTAGATTTTAAGCTGACAACCTTCCAAGTGTTCAGAAACCCAAACATATCTGCCTTCCGCTATAGCCACTTCTAGACTTTCATCCATTGGTGTTAACGGTACATTCAGGCGAGGCAACAAAGACTCCGATACAAAACAGTGTGTTGCTCCTGGATCAAATATAACATATACAGGTATGGTATTGAGAGTGAAGATACCTGTAACTACATCCGTCTTCTCACGGGCTTCTTCCACGGTCATCTGGAAAGCTCGCGAGGCTACCGGTCGTCCCCTGTTCTTCGGCTCTTCTTTCTTCCCGCCTTGATCGATCCTGGGTCTATCACTGATTGCTCCAGATTTCAACTCGGGACAGTTCAGGCGAATGTGACACGTAGATCCACATTGAAAACACCTACGTTCCGCCCGACAGTTATTAGCATCATGCCCTGGTTTTCCACAGTTTCGACAACTTGCAGACGTAGTGTTGACTCGGCAACTCCCAGAGTGCCTTTTTCTGCATTTTTCACACCACTTTCCTTCATCTTTCTGGCCCTTACCCTTAGACCCGGTTTGTTGCGACTTTTTCTGAGGCGTCCAACTTTGGTCTTCCGCCTTTCGTTTAGTTTCCAAGACTTTCTTTTCATCTTCTTGTCGCTTCAATTCTGTTTCTCTTTCCGTGGTTCGATCCACCACTTGCCGGAAAGTAGGTAGTTTCAGCAGTTGTACGATTTCCCTAATTCGGGTCGTCAACCCCCAGACATACTTATCGATCTTTCTCTTTTCAGTATAGATGTGGTGTTCCGCAAACCTAGCTTTCTCCAGAAAACTAAGAGTATATTCCTGAACAGATCGGGAACCCTGTTCCAGATGCAGGAATTCATCCTGCAATTGCTTTATTGCTACTTCAGAACAATATTCTTCATTGAACTTATTCTTGAACTATTCCCACGGTACTGATTCGGTTGGATCAAGATTCAAAGACTTGTAGTAAATCTGCCACCAGTGTAGTGCACCGCTGGTGAGTTGGTTCGTGGCAAATTCTACTTTATCATTATCCGCACATTTGCTTACTCGGAACACCTTCTCGATATGCATGATCCATTCCATAGCTTTAACTGGATCATCTGTCCCCGAGAATTCCTTTGGTTTACAACCAAGGAAAGCTTTATACGTACACCCCACTTTCTTTATCGAGGCTTCCCCACCTTGAGTTTCTTTTACTGCCCGGGCACGACTTTCTCCCTGGCTTTCATCTTCCTGCTGCCTGTCATGAACGCTTTTTGTAGCCTCTTCAGTAGGATTAGGATTGACACTCGGATTAGGATTGCCACTCGGGTTGGGATTATTTGTTAATGTAGGCATCATCTGCTTAACCACTTCTTCCACAATAGCTCGTATATCAGGTGGATTTTCTCCCACCGGTTCCCGTGCTGGTACTCTTCGCCCAAGGGAGCCACGTGACCGAGCTGGTCCACTTCTTGCAGTTCCACGCGAATTCGCACCAGTGGGATTGCTTTGTGTATTTCTCATACTTCAAAATTTCAGTAAACCGTTAGATTACATATATAATAACAAACTTATATATATCTAACAGTCCATTTATCTGTTCTTCTCTCAAGGTTTAAGTCCTGGAATCTAGTCTAAGACACCTAGTTCACTTAAACCATGGCTCTGATACCAACTTGTAACACCCGACTTATTAACAAAAACACCCCAAAAATTTTTCATTTTTCAAACCAAATATTTTACAAATCAAACCATACGTATGGGGTTTTAGTCAATATAATACGAGTACAAGAGTATCACGAAGTACAATACATAAATATTATACATTCTTAAGCCGGGTCGTCACTTCAATATTAAGTCCTCAGTCACGGACTTTATCTTTTCCCTTGGCGGGATCACGCTCACCTGCAGGGACATATCAAATAAACTGTGAGCTATAAAGCCCAATGAGTAATCAACAAATAACATTACATATAAATAAGAGAATAATAACAATAAACTCTTATACAGTTTTTGTCCCATAAGTCATAGTCATCATTGACCGCACCACATATCATAGCCATAAAGGCCGCACCAAATATCATAGCCCGAAGGCCGCACCAAATATCATAGCCTGAAGGCCGCACCAGAAATCATAGCCCGAAGGCCGCACCAGTTTAGGTTCAATAACCCAATATCATGGTCCTAAGACCGCACCAGAAATCATAGCCATTTAGGCCGCACCGGTTGGATATAACATCCGATATCATAGCCACAAGTGGCCGCACCATTTAATAAAGTTTTATTTAATTTCAAACTACCATTTTCAACTCTAAAACTACTACAAGTTATAAGAGTTCAACCATCAAATACCACATTTGATATAAGTGAGATTACTCACCTTGTTGCTTGCTACCACTAGCTTTCGTCGTTTCTTGACTTGCAATGTATTCTGTAAGATTTTGTCCCGTACCTATAATTCCATTATTTCACAATGATTATAGGTTAATATACCATTTCAGTTGGTTATAATGCACAAGAGTCTAACATAAGACCAATTCCAAGCATTAACCATTGGTATATAATTTAATACACTTCCCAAAATATGTGTATTCTACTACAGTACTTTCGGGTGGTCGTATTCGTATTCCGATAATTTTCCATGAAGTTTTACAACATATTAGACCTATGTTTAAAATTTCAGGTCAATCGGATAAGCCTAGCATTAAAATCAAACTTGGAAAATTCACAGAAAACAATTTGGTTTCTGCCCAGGCCTCGAGTCGCGACCAGCCCCTTGCTCGAGTCGCAAAGGGGGCTCTTCGAGTCGCGAGGGACACCCTGCTCGAGTCACGAGCGCTGGGCAGTGTGCAGAAACTCCGATTTTGTGCTAGAATTTTCCATTTTTCCATTTTAAGCACTTATTGCTCGACTTAATCGGTTGGGGTTTATTCCTAAGCTAAAACCTTACATTTTAACAAGGTTTTTAACCTTCAAAACACACTCAATCAATCATATGAAGATTTAGGGTTCTTAATTCTAACAACCCCAAAACTTCAATTTCATCTAAAATAACAATCTACTTCCATTTTCTTGGATTAAGTCCTCATTAGCATGACTTAATGGAAGTATTACATCATTTTAATCATTCAATCACAACTGCAAATGCAGTTTTTGAGTTCTACAAAACTCATCAAGACTAACTATCAAGAACTTGAAGAACTTACCTCCAAAGCTTCCAATTTTACCCTTTGAAGCTATAATCCGATTTCCAAGCTTAAATCTTCAAAAGTCCTTCAAATTTCTGGAAAAATCGCTCACTAGAAAATTCCCGTAGCTCTCCCAAAATCTGCACACAATGGAAGAAGCTTCCAACCTTTTATACTTCCAGAAATTGCATTTTGGTCCTTAAAGTTGCATTTCTTAAACTTTTGCCACAACTAACAAAGTTTATGACAAAAATCAGATTTTATAACATTTTAAGTCCTAGACTCAAAATTTTATTACAAAACAAGTCCTTTTCTGTCCAAAAGACCAAATTACCCTTCCAAGGTAAAATGACCATTCTGCCCTTTTTATTATAATTACATGATAAACATGTTTTGGCGTTACAAGGAGGCTCCATGGCAGAACACATCAACAAGTTCAATTCCATTTTATCGAGACTGATAACTGTGGACATTGGTTTTAACGATGAAGTCCAAGCCTTGTTGTTATTATCTTCGCTTCGAGATAGCTGGTCTGGAACGATTATTTCGGTCAGCAGTTCATTTGGAACTACAAAACTCACTTTCGAAGACATTCGAGACTTAGGTGCTATTTGTTTTTGTAGAGGTAAAAGGTCTGCAGTCTGCAGACCACATCTGCAGACATCTGTAGAAGAAGATGTTGACCAAATGTCTGCAGTCTGCAAAAAGAAGACTGTTTGTTTTTTAAAGTCTTCAAACTATTTTTCTCCCATTTCTAATAAGCCAAAAATCATATAGAAATCAAATTTGAGCATACTATAACCCCTTATTTCAGCAAATCTAATTCAAAACAAATTTCAGCAAACAATTTCAACAACATGAATAAATCTTGAATCAGAACAGATTGTTCATCAAAAACATCATCAGATTAAAATAGTTCATCAAAAACCTCATCAGCACTTTTACAAAAAAAATAGATTAAAGAAATTGAATCAGAGTTCATAGTTCATAACGGATATTCAATACAGAAGTTGTAAATTTGATTACAACAATCATGAATTAGAAACCTCATCATGAATCAGATTATAGAAATCTGAAATCGTGAACATTGAATCAGAAAAAAACAATTACAAAAAATCAAGTTCATAGTAATCGATTTCATACTGAATCAATGAAAAAACGTGAATCTGATTACGAATATTGAATATTGAATCATTGAAAAAACGTTTACAGACAAATATAATACAGAAAATTGAATAAAAAACGATTACAGAAAATTGAGTTCATCGATTAAGCAAAGTCGATTAAGAATTGATCATAGAAAATCGATTACATAACTGCATTCATGATTCTTGAATCTGGAAACTGAGTTCTAAATCGATTACCGAAATCGAGTCCACAGGAAAAAATCAATTAAGAATATCGATTAAGCAAAGTACGATTACACAATATCGATTAAGCAAATCAGATTCAAAATCGGAACCCTAGACACAAAAATTGAATCTGTAAACATTTGAATCAGAGGTTACCTGCTGTTGGAATCGTCGATTGGAAAGGAAAAAGATAGAAGGAGTCAGCGAAAGAAGGTGGAGCAGTAGACGACCGTCGAGTTGCCAGTAGCGTAGCAGCAGTGGTGTTGCAAGAGGTCAACGACAAGGAAGAAAGAGATAATCCGATTTGTGTTAGCATGTTTTTTAGCAGTGTGTAGCGTGTTTTTTTGGGTTTTTTTTCTGTAGAAGACCTCTGCAGACTTTTGAAGACATTGGTCCATATCTGCCCCAAGAAGAGGACGCGTAGACCTTTTTAGGTCTGCAGTCTTCGAAAAAACAAACACTCTGCGAAGGCCCAGGTCTGCGCGCCGTCTGCATGGCGCAGACAAAAGTGGTCAGGAAGATCTGCAAAGAAAAAACAAACAACACCTTAATCCTTAGGGAAGACATCCGGAGGGGAAATGCAGGTGAATGTTCTGGCAGTGCAGTGTCAACCGAAGAGAGAGGGAGAAGACCGGACCGAGGTGGTGGTGGCAGTGGTAAAGGAAGATCGAAGTCACAGAGAAGAGGGCAATCCAGAAGCAGCAAAGACGTCATCTGCTGGTGTAACACCCCCTTTTCTCAAACCATATTTAAAATACAAATACAGTTTTCAAACATAATTTACAACTCGTGACTATAAAATAGCCACTTAAATTTTTATTTCATTTTACAAACTTAATACTTAAGGGGTATTACAGACTCAATACAGATAACCATAATTTAAACTTACAGTGTACGATAACGGTCCCAACTTCAACTCTCGCTCCCTTCACCTAAGTACATAGCATTTCAAAAAAAAAACATAGTATACGTGAGACATAAAGTCTCGTGAGTAATATGGGTTTAGACCCAAAACTTGTCTATTCAAAACTTGAAATATCAAAAGTACATTGCTAAAAACGGATTCATTTCATAAATCTCAAAATAACTTTTTCTTCTTTACTTTCAAACTATAAAAAGACCTTCTTTTATAAAACTGCTTTCTTTCTCGTGACCAACTGAAACTTATGAATTAAGTTAATTAATTCATTCAACTGGCTCCCCTCGCAGGACAGAACAGATCTGCCCACTCGGTTTGCTCATTCTGTCTCCCCTTCGTGACTTGGAACAAATTCAAGCACAAGGGTATGCTAAGCTAGACAACTACTTCGCGACGGGAGGTACCATCCCAGTAGTGTCTTCTGATCCCCCAATTATGTGGGTGATCCTAGTCCGGACAACTGACTCATATTTCTTTCTTTCTTTAATTCTTACTTCATTTCATCTCAAATTGGTCAAAATGGGACACAATTTGTAATAAACTAAAACTCATAAACTTTGTAACTCTTTATCAAAAATATTATCAAAACTACTTTTAACATCTTAGTTCCCAAAAGAAACTTCTTTCAAAATACTTTGCAAATCATACTTTAAAAATCTACTTAAAACACTAAGCCCTTGTATAGAGCTTCATTGAAAACCATTTTCCAAACTTTAGTATTTATAAACATTGGAAATCATACTTTTCTGAAAATAACATTTTGCTACGTACTAGAAAATCCTCATAGAACTCACCTTGACGTTGTTACGAGTCTCTACACTTCTCGTATTCCTTTCCCTTTTCCGTGCTCAACCACGTTTGAAGCACCACCTATACATGTATTATATATATAAATACTCAATATAATTAATTCTATAATGGTAAGGTCTCATATAACATAGCTATAGGTTATAATAAATGTATAACCATTTATAACTCATTTTACGGTTTTTCTCCGAAATACGCGTATATTGCTACAGTACCCCCCGAGGGGTCGTATTTCAGTTCCGACTCTTTTCCATGAAATCTTAGACCATATTAGACTTGTGTTTCAAATTTGGAGTTCATTGGACAAGTCTAGCTCAAATTCAAAAAATTAAGTTTTAACGTGAATAGTGATTTTCGCCACTGCCGCTACAGTGACTTTTCCGCAAGGTCGGATTACGGATTTGACCATTCCCGACATGTTCTTATACCATTTTAGGGTTATGGCTAAAATTTCAGGTCAATCGGACATGTCTAGCTATGGTTTCTAGCGTTTGGAATATTTGAAATTTCTAACATTTTTGGTCCCTGACTGGAGCACTGTAGCACGCAGTTCACCCATTAAGCACTTATTTCAGTTCTTAATCATTTTACTATCATTCCATGACTAAAACCCTTGTTTTACATCAGGTTTTAAGCCATGGAATCACTAATTCCAATTCCATTTCTTCAAAATCCCGTTTTTGATATTTTGCACCAAAAATCCATCTTTTTGAAATTAGTCACTTAGGAGTGTCTTAATACATCCTAAGTGATCATTTGGACACAACAAAACCATAAAAACCAGCTTTGATCTTACAAACCCGTTTTTAGGGTTCTTGAGCACAAATTCCCATTTCTTGATTTCTAACATATAGCAACCTACTTCCATGTTTTTGAGTTAAGTTCTTAACTAATGGCTTATTGGAAGCATTAGCTACTTAACCCACATGATTTATTACTGAAATTGCAGTTTCCACTCAACCCAAAAAAAACCCAAATCAAGAACACACACAAAACCTAGGTTAAAACTAAGGAATTCTTACCTTGGAATCACTAATTCCAATCCTTTGCTTGATTCCCTTGGCCAATTCTTGTTCCCTTCTTCTTCTTCTCGTGATCTTGCTGCACAGTTCTAGTTCTCTCCCGTGTTCTCTGGATGCTTCTAACTTATGAGAGAATAACTCTCATATTCATATATATATTTAATGTTTATAATCTAATTACATTTTAGTCCCCAAATCTTCATATTTCTTTCCAAAATGATCCTAAAACCATAAATCTTGCAAGGAATGTTCTACTAACTACTAACTTGACATTTTCTTGACATTTTGGTCATTTTTCATGTCAAATGACCAATTTGCCCTTTTTGGTCAAATTTCACTATTCACGCGTCAAAACTCCAAATTTCTCATAAACTTTTATTTCTCATTATATTATTTTACAAATACATATTATTACACATAATAGTCGTACAATATGACAAAAGACGGTTTTACCCTTTTTGACTTTTTCGCGGGTTCTTACAGTCACCCCTCCTTAAGCGGATTCCGTCCTCGGAATCTTTTCGTAATCCATGAAATTCAGATATCTTCTCTTCATTTCTTCTAGTGTCTCCCAAGTTAGGTTCGATCCTAACGGATGCTTCCACTTGACTAATACAAGATCAATCTCTTTGTTCCTTAGCTTCTTTGTCTGCATCTCTAAAATCGCTTCGGGTTCTTCAATCAATTTGCTAGGAGTCTCCACCCTCAGATCGGTATAGGGTATTACTAACTCTTCTTTGCCAAAGTACTTCTTCAAGTAGCATACATGAAAGGTATCATGTATTCCACTGAGTTCGGGTGGTAACTCTATCTTGAATGCTTGTAACCCAACTCTCTTCAAAATTTTAAAAGGTCCAATGTATCTTGGACTCAGCTTTCCTCTTCTGCCAAATCTAACCACTCCTTTCCATGGCGACACTTTAATCATCACCAAATCTCCTTCTTGCAAGTCATATGGTCTCTTCTTTAAATTTGAATAACTCCTCTGTCGATCTTGTGCTGCTTTCATGTTGGCTTGAATTACTCCGATCTTCTCATTAGTCACTCTAACAATCTCTGGCCCTGTAAGTTTAGCCTCACCCGCTTCCAACCAACATAAATGAGTTCTACACTTTCTACCATACAATGCCTCAAAAGGTGGCATTTTTATGCTAGAATGGTAGCTATTGTTGTATGCAAACTCCACTAATGGCAGGTGTTCGTCCCAACTTCCTCCAAATTCCATCACGCATGACCGTAACATATCTTCTAATGTCTGGATCGTTCGTTCACTCTGACCATCTGTTTGTGGATGATATGATGTACTTAACTGAATTCTCGTCCCCATTTTCTCTTGTAAAGCACTCCAAAAATTAGAGGTGAATCTGGGGTCTCTGTCTGACACGATAGACAACGGTGCACCATATCTTCTTAACACTTCATCTGTATACAACTGAGCTTACTGCTCCAATGGAGTAGTTTCTTTTATGGCTAGAAATAGTGCACTCTTGGTCAATCGATCTACTATGACCCATATACTATCCTGACCTCTTCTCGTTCTCGGTAACCCGACAACCAAGTCCATGGTTATATCTTCCCACTTTCCGGCTGGAATATGCAATGACTGAGCATCCCCATGCGGGACCTGATGTTCTGCCTTAACTTGTGCGCAAATAACACACTTGGAGATGTACTTAGCTATCCTTTTCTTCATTCCAGGCCACAAGTACTGTCTTTTCAAATCTTGATAAGTCTTGGTACTCCCGAGATGAATGGAGTACTTTGACTTATGCGACTCTTCTAAAATCAGCTTCCTCAAACCTCCTGCTTTCGGTACCCAAATGCGGCTTCTGAAAGTCTTCAAGCCTTGACTATTGGTTTCAAACTGAGTGTCTTTTCCTAGCTTTTCATCTTTCACATCCCCACTTTCCTCAACTTTTTGCTGAGCTGCTTTAATCTGTTCTATAATGTTGGACACTAGTTCTATGCGCATCGACCTTGCCTTGATTCTTTTCTCAGGAGCTTTTCTACTCAATGCATCTGCTACTACATTTGCTTTACCCGGATGGTATATAATGTCACAATCATAGTCACTGATCAGCTCTAGCCATCTGCTCTGTCTCATGTTCAACTCTTTTTGAGTGAACACATACTGCAAACTCTTGTGATCGGTGAATAGCTTGCACTTTGTACCATACAAGTAATGTCTCCATATCTTCAAGGCAAAAACGATCGCTGCAAGCTCTAAATCATGAGTTGCGTACTTTTTCTCTGGATCTTTCAATTGTCTGGAAGCGTATGCTATGACTTTCCCTCTTTGCATCAACACACAGCCAAGCCCCTGATGCGAGGCATCGCTGTACACTTCAAAGTCTTCCGTCCCATCTAGCAATGTAAGGACAGGCGCGTTACATAACTTTTCTTTTAATGTAGCGAAAGCTCTTTCTTGTTCTTCTTGCCATCTGAATTTTTCTTCCTTCCGAGTTAGTCGTGTAAGTGGCACTGCTATACGGGAGAAATCTTGAATAAATCTCCTGTAGTACCCTGCAAGACCGAGAAAACTTCTAACTTCTGTTGGCGTCTTAGGTGGCTCCCATTTCATCACTGCTTCAACTTTCGCTGGATCAACTTTTATACCTTGGATAGAAACAACGTGTCCAAGGAACTGAACCTCTCTCATCCAAAACTCGCACTTGGAGAACTTTGCATAAAGCTGTTCTCTCTTCAAAGTCTCAAGTACTAACCGCAGATGACTCGCATGCTCTTCTTTATTCTTTGAGTAGATCAAAATGTCATCTATGAACACTATAACAAACCGGTCTAAGAATGGTTTACAGACCCGATTCATTAAGTCCATAAAGATCGCTGGTGCATTCGTAAGACCAAATGGCATTACTAGAAACTCGTAATGCCCGTATCGTGTACGAAACGCCGTCTTCTCTACATCACTTTCTTTTACCCTGACTTGATGATACCCAGATCTCAAATCAATTTTTGAGAAATAATCTGCTCCTTGCAACTGGTCAAACAAATCGTCTATTCTAGGCAACGGGTAACGGTTCTTGATAGTAATCTTGTTCAATTCTCTGTAATCAATGCACATTCGCATTGACCCATCTTTCTTCTTTACAAACAAAACTGGAGCACCCCACGGAGAAGAACTCGGCCTAATGAAGCCTTTATCTAGTAATTCCTGCAACTGGGACATTAATTCCCTCATCTCTGTTGGTGCTAACCGGTACGGTGCTCGTGCTATTGGGGAAGCTCCTGGAACAAGATCTATTCGGAATTCAACCTGCCTTTCTGGTGGCAAGCCTGTCAATTCATCTGGGAAAACTTCTGGAAACTCTTTTACCACTTCTATGTCTTTGTACGTCTGTTTCACTTTATCTTCAGTCATCACATAGGCCAGGAAAGATACACATCCTTTCCTGATACATCTTCGAGCTTTAGCTACACTGATGATACTTGACACGTGCGTTCTTCTTTCCCCATATACGTACACTTTTGCTCCAAGGGTTTTAACAGACACCCTCTTCTGTCCACAAGCTATCTTCGCATCATTTGCACCAAGCCAATCCATCCCAATTATTACATCAAAGGACTTAATTCCAATAGGAAGGAGATTAAGTCGAAACTTCTTGCCGTTGATGTCAAGTTCACAGTCTCGATACATATGCTGAACTTCAAGGAATTTCCCATCCGCCACTTCTACTTCAAAAACTAGATCTAACAATTCTAATGGGACATTTAATCTAGCTCCAAACCCATGGGACACAAATGAATATGTAGACCCGGAATCAAACAGGACATATGCAGGTGTCGAGTTGATTAGTAGTATATCTGAGACCACATCATGAGTCTCCTTTGCTTCCTCCCTGGTGATCTGAAAAGCTCGAGTCTTCACCTTCTGGGGTTCGGTCTTCTTCTGGGCTGTTGACACCATAGTTTCTCCTCCCTTGTTTGGGCAGTTGAAACTGTAGTGTCCCATCTGATGGCATGAGAAGCACTCCACTTCGCTGGCTTTCTTGGCTTTACAATCTTTCGCTTTGTGACCGAATCCGCCACAATTAAAGCAGGCATTTGATCCCGCTCGGCGCTCACCACCGTGTTCTTTCCCACATTTCTCGCACTTTTTCACACTTCCCTGTTGGCTCTGACTTGTACTCATTTTCCCTTTCTTCTTTATGTTTCCACTGATACTACTAACTGCCTTTCTTTTGTCACCAAAACCAGGTCCTTCTTCCTTCCGTCTTTTTCCAACATCTTCCACAGTTCGGGCAGCATTAATCGCCCCATCTAGCGTTTCGGCTTTCTTCACTTCGAGTTCATAGTTCCATGGCAAACCCCGGACATAGCGGTTGATTCGGGACCGCTCAGTAGGGTAGGATTCTCCCACAAAAGGCAACATATCGCAAAACTTCTTCGTATACTCATCCACCGTCAAATCTCCCTTCTTTATTGTTAAGAAATCTTCATTCAATTTCTCCAAATCTCGCGTAGGACAGAATTTATCTTTAAGACACGTGACAAACTCTGCCCATGACCAACCATATACCACATCCTTTCCCAAACTTTCATATTTGGTGTTCCACCACACCAAAGCATCATCCTTCAGTTGCCGAAAAGCAAAAGTGACTTGATCTTTTTCTGCACATTTGCTCGCTTGTATCACTTGTTCAATCTCTCGGACCCATCGCATTGTCACTTTAGGCTCAAAACTGCCATGGTATTCGGGCGGTTTGCAAGCCATAAAGGACTTAAAAGAACAACCCTTTTCTTCCTTCTTGTTACCTCCACTAGTTGCCTCCTCAGTCGTCTTCTTGGAGACCTCTTGTGACGATTGGGCACTAGGTTCACCCATTCTGCTGTCGATTATGTTGTTCACATCTTGTCTCAACTCAGTTCGTAAGTTATCGATTAGAAGCTGAATTGCCTCCATAGTGACAGGTTGTGGTGGTGGTGGGTTTGGCTCAGCCTTATCGTTTCGCAGAACATGTGCTTCACTTCCTCTTGAGGAAGTGTGACTGCCCTCACCCCTGTCAGCTTGTCGTCTGCCTTCCATTACTATATAGATAAACAAATTATCGGTTTAATGCACAATTCTATACAGTATTTCGTAAGCAGTAGCATGTTATCTCCTTATCTTGACTGCACTTTATAATAGTCATACTCAATCTATGCCTTCTATATTACTAAGGCAATCTACTACTACGCTTGCTAGTTTAAGCCTAGGATGGTATTCCAACCTAATTCGTTTAAACTATGGCTCTGATACCAAAACTGTAACACCCCGTTTTCTCAAACCATATTTAAAATACAAATACAGTTTTCAAACATAATTTACAACTCGTGACTATAAAATAGCCACTTAAATTTTTATTTCATTTTACAAACTTAATACTTAAGGGGTATTACAGACTCAATACAGATAACCATAATTTAAACTTACAGTGTACGATAATGGTCCCAACTGCAACTCTCGCTCCCTTCACCTAAGTACATAGCATTTCAAAAAAAAAAACATAGTATACGTGAGACATAAAGTCTCGTGAGTAATATGGGTTTAGACCCAAAACTTGTCTATTCAAAACTTGAAATATCAAAAGTACATTGCTAAAAACGGATTCATTTCATAAATCTCAAAATAACTTTTTCTTCTTTACTTTCAAACTATAAAAAGACCTTCTTTTATAAAACTGCTTTCTTTCTCGTGACCAACTGAAACTTATGAATTAAGTTAATTAATTCATTCAACTGGCTCCCCTCGCAGGACAGAACAGATCTGCCCACTCGGTTTGCTCATTCTGTCTCCCCTTCGTGACTTGGAACAAATTCAAGCACAAGGGTATGCTAAGCTAGACAACTACTTCGCGACGGGAGGTACCATCCCAGTAGTGTCTTCTGATCCCCCAATTATGTGGGTGATCCTAGTCCGGACAACTGACTCATATTTCTTTCTTTCTTTAATTCTTACTTCATTTCATCTCAAATTGGTCAAAATGGGACACAATTTGTAATAAACTAAAACTCATAAACTTTGTAACTCTTTATCAAAAATATTATCAAAACTACTTTTAACATCTTAGTTCCCAAAAGGAACTTCTTTCAAAATACTTTGCAAATCATACTTTAAAAATCTACTTAAAACACTAAGCCCTTGTATAGAGCTTCATTCAAAACCATTTTCCAAACTTTAGTATTTATAAACATTGGAAATCATACTTTTCTGAAAATAACATTTTGCTACGTACTAGAAAATCCTCATAGAACTCACCTTGACGTTGTTACGAGTCTCTACACTTCTCGTATTCCTTTCCCTTTTCCGTGCTCAACCACGTTTGAAGCACCACCTATACATGTATTATATATATAAATACTCAATATAATTAATTCTATAATGCTAAGGTCTCATATAACATAGCTATAGGTTATAATAAATGTATAACCATTTATAACTCATTTTACGGTTTTTCTCCGAAATACGCGTATATTGCTACAGTACCCCCCGAGGGGTCGTATTTCAGTTCCGACTCTTTTCCATGAAATCTTAGACCATATTAGACTTGTGTTTCAAATTTGGAGTTCATTGGACAAGTCTAGCTCAAATTCCAAAAATTAAGTTTTAACGTGAATAGTGATTTTCGCCACTGCCGCTACAGTGACTTTTCCGCAAGGTCGGATTACGGATTTGACCATTCCCGACATGTTCTTATACCATTTTAGGGTTATGGCTAAAATTTCAGGTCAATCGGACATGTCTAGCTATGGTTTCTAGCGTTTGGAATATTTGAAATTTCTAACATTTTTGGTCCCTGACTGGAGCACTGTAGCACGCAGTTCACCCATTAAGCACTTATTTCAGTTCTTAATCATTTTACTATCATTCCATGACTAAAACCCTTGTTTTACATCAGGTTTTAAGCCATGGAATCACTAATTCCAATTCCATTTCTTCAAAATCCCGTTTTTGATATTTTGCACCAAAAATCCATCTTTTTGAAATTAGTCACTTAGGAGTGCCTTAATACATCCTAAGTGATCATTTGGACCCAACAAAACCATAAAAACCAGCTTTGATCTTACAAACCCGTTTTTAGGGTTCTTGAGCACAAATTCCCATTTCTTGATTTCTAACATATAGCAACCTACTTCCATGTTTTTGAGTTAAGTTCTTAACTAATGGCTTATTGGAAGCATTAGCTACTTAACCCACATGATTTATTACTGAAATTGCAGTTTCCACTCAACCCAAAAAAAACCCAAATCAAGAACACACACAAAACCTAGGTTAAAACTAAGGAATTCTTACCTTGGAATCACTAATTCCAATTCTTTGCTTGATTCCCTTGGCCAATTCTTGTTCCCTTCTTCTTCTTCTTGTGATCTTGCTGCACAGTTCTAGTTCTCTCCCGTGTTCTCTGGATGCTTCTAACTTATGAGAGAATAACTCTCATATTCATATATATATTTAATGTTTATAATCTAATTACATTTTAGTCCCCAAATCTTCATATTTCTTTCCAAAATGATCCTAAAACCATAAATCTTGCAAGGAATGTTCTACTAACTACTAACTTGACATTTTCTTGACATTTTGGTCATTTTTCATGTCAAATGATCAATTTGCCCTTTTTGGTCAAATTTCACTATTCACGCGTCAAAACTCCAAATTTCTCATAAACTTTTATTTCTCATTATATTATTTTACAAATACATATTTTTACACATAATAGTCGTACAATATGACAAAAGACGGTTTTACCCTTTTTGACTTTTTCGCGGGTTCTTACAGCTGGAACTGCAAGGAGAATGGTTATTTTCGAATCAGTGTCCAAGGTCTTCTGAATTTGTAGGTGCAAAGAAAGAAGTGAATATTGCGGAAGATTTCAAAGACGCACTCATCTGCTGTGTAGAGAGTTCCTCAGAGTCCTGTATAATGGACTCGGGTGCATCCTTCCACGCTTGTCACAGCCAGAACGTTATGAAGAATTGTAGACGTTACAGCGGAAGGGTGGGACTTGTAGACAACAAGAGCCTAGATATAACCAGAGTTGGAGATGTTACACTCCGGACTTCCTTGGGAACGAAATGGACTCTGAAGGATGTCAAGTTCATTCCGGTTCTGAAGAGGATGTTAATATCGGTTGGTCAGTTAGATGATGAAAGGCATAAGGTTGAGTTTGGCAACCATCAATGGAAAGTAACGAAGGGCAACAAGATTGTTGCTTGTGGCCAGAAACGAGGATCTTTGTATATGGTGGAGGACTCATCGGACGAGTTCAACACAGCCGAAGAAGATCCGAAGATCTACACTCTTTTGCACCAAAGGCTTGGTCACATGAGTGTAAAGGGAATGGGCAAGATTCCAAAGGTTAAGGCAGCTGTCGAAGAATTTTGTAAGCCCTGTATATTTGGTAAGCAGAAGAAGGTCACCTTTTCTAAGGTGGGCTAAGCTCCAAAAGCTATGAAACTCGAGCTTGTGCATTCTGATGTCTAAGAACCAACATCTGTATCTGCGGTCAGAGGATCTCATTACTATGTCACTTTCATTGATGACTCAATGAGGAAGGTTTGGGTCTACTTCCTTAAAATAAATCTGAAGTGATTGCCACTTTCAAGAAATTGAGAGCCCTTGTAGAGATTGAGACAGATATCAAAATTAAATGTCTTATGTCCGACAATGGGGGCAAATAAAAAAGTAGAGAACTAGTTTATTATTGCGCTGGGCACAGAACCCGGATGTTGAAAACGATTCCAAAAACCCCTAAGCAAAATATTATAGCTGAATGGATGAATAGAATTCTGAATGAAAGGGCAAACAGCATGAGGTTGCATGCTGGGATGCCAAAGATGTTCTGGATAGACGCCATGAACACCGCTGTCTACCTAATCAACCGAGGACCCTCAGTCCCCCTGGGGTTCAAAATTCATAAAAAGTAATGGCAAGGTCATGAGGTTTCCCTCAAACACTTAAGAGTGTTCGGATGTGTCTCATATGTTAGAACGAAGGACAGCAAGAGAGACAAGCTAGAGGCCAAGTCGAAGAAGTGCTTCTTTATTGGGTATGGTGTAGATAGCATGTGTTACCAATGCTGGGATAGCCAGAGTTAAAGGGTTATAAGAAGTCGGGACATGATATTCAACGAGAATGCCCTGTACAACGACACTTTCTCAAGAACTGACCGATGCAAACCAATCGAACCAAAGGAGCAAGTTGTGTTTGAAGAATTACCCGAAGATGATCACGCGAAGCCTTCCGAGGAAGAGTCAAGTAGGGACTCCGGAAGCTGTGGGAGTAATGAAGTGGCATCTGGGAGAACCGAGGATAATGAGAGCTCGTCCGAGGAGGAGGGTAACACCTTCGACTGAAGTGAAGGTGATGAATCAGGAGCTGCAACTCCAGGTATTCTCAGAAGATCCACTAGGGAGAGAAGACCTCCGGTTCGATACCCCGCATTAGCAAATTACCTACTGCTGATCGAAAATGGGGAACTAGAATCTTATCTTGAAGCCTTGAGGATGAAAGACTCCGTACAGCAGTAGAAGGCGATGGAGGATGAGATACGCTCACTTGACAAGAATGAGACTTGGTCTCTTGTCATGTTACCAGCAAAGAAGAAGTCAATGTCAAACAAGTGGGTGTTTTGGGTCAGAGATAAAGCTGATGGAAGAAAAAGATACAAAGCACGATTAGTCATCAAGGGGTTCCAATAGAAGGAGGGTGTTGATTACAACGAGATATTCTCTCCGGTTGTGAAGATGACCACAATTTGAATAGTGCTTAGGATTGTAGTATCCGAGAACTCTACCTAGAGCAGTTAGATGTGAAGAATGCGTTATTTCATGGTGACCTGGAAGAAAACATCTACATGGTGCAACCAGAAGGTTTTGAGATCGATGGGAAAGAAAAACTGGTGTGTCGTTTAAAGAAAAGTCTGTACGGATTGAAGCAAACTCCAAGACAGTGGTACTTGAAGTTTGATGACTTCATGAGGAGAAATGATTTCTGGAGGAGCGATATCGACCACTGCTGTTACCGGAAGCAACTCAAGACCTCATACATCATCATGCATCTCTATGTTGATGATATGTTAGTAGCAGGTGCTGACATGCATGAGATCAACATGCTAAAACAACAGCTGTCTAAGGAATTCGAAATGAAGGACCTTAGACATACTAAGCAAATTCTGGGCATGAGCATTGTCAGAAACCGAGCTTTGGGCAAGATCAAACTTTCTCAGGAGAAGTACATCCTAAAAGGTTTGGAGAAGTTCAACATAACAAGTACTAAGGTCCGAAGCACCCAACTTGGAAGCCACTTAAAGCTTTCAAAAGAACAAGCCCCAAAGACAGATAAATACAACAAAGAAATGGCTAAGGTTCCATATGCATCCGCAGTTGGTAGTTTGATGGTGTGCACAAGGCCATACATTGCACACGCAGTGGGAGTTGTTGGCAGATTCATGTCGAATCCAAGAAAAGAGCATCCGGAAGGAGTCAAGTGGCTGCATCGCTACTTGAAAGGAACCTCAAATACAACTTTAATTTACAAAAGGCAGAAGGTGACCCTTGAGGGTTTTAGCCAAAGGTATGTTTATCTTGAAGAAAATCCTTGGTGCTATGTGGTCCCTTTGGACAAGCTGAAGTTATGCATGACTTCCGCTGGTCTTCAAAAGGAGTAAGTGCGAAGACGGGGAACTAGAGAGAAAATTATCAGATCTTGGTTAACCACACTTGGTAGAAATAATAATTCAGTCCTGATTAGTCTCCAAGTGGGAGATTGTTGAGAAGGTGGAGGCTAATCCAGAGTGAAGTGGCTCTACGTCCGAAGGTAGGAGACCTCATTCGGATCGAAGGATTTGTTACTTCTACGTGAAGTATTCCTCTGGCAGAAGTACAAAGGACATCTGATGTCAGAAAGTTGGTCGGGGTTGTACTCGCGAATCATACACTTTCTTGTCTGCCACATCATGTCCTTTTTTTCTGTCATTTCTGCACCCCCTCCTTCATATACTCACCTCCCAACTTCAGATTTAACATTACGAGTGTGTGTGAATATTGTAGAGTGTAGTTATACTTGTAATTTTATATAGCATTCAGTCAATATAAAACTCTCTAGTTCGACAGTGGACATAACTTGATCTAGTGATTGAGTGAACCACTTAATTTCTTGTGTTGTTGTTTGTTTTTCTTGTATTTCTTGCTGCAACTTATTGTGTGTCGAGTGTTTACCGTCAAGGGTTGTTTGGCTGTATCTTGTTCTTGACGAGATTGAGAGTACGATCTCGCTTGTTGCTAAACCCAACAAAGACAACCCAAATTAGATTTGACAATCTTAACCTGCACCTGTCAATCCAACCCGAACCTCACTTAATAATTAGCAGTTTCAGTTGTATTTTTAACCCGTTTTATTTGACAGATCAATCGATCTAACCTGTTTGATTATATGGGTTGGGTTAGAGTTTGAAATTCTCAACCTGTCAAGCCATTTTAGAATTTTAAATATGTTTGCTTTATATTTGTTTAGTACTACTATTTAATTGATTATTAATTTTAATTATTATCTATTTATTAAAAATCATAAGTTGGACAATAATAGGATCATGCGATATAAGTACCAAGTTTTAGACAAATACATGAGTAATTTTAAAGTGTTTCGTAAACACTTGATTTTTGTTTATGTTATGATTATTTTATTTTCAAACATCAACAATTATTAGAGTTTTTAGTTTTAGGTAATTTTATTTTAATGATTATTTGATTTTTAAAGTGTTTTTTTTGGAAATTTAAATGAGTCTTAACTCGGGTTTAACCTCTTTTTAAATATGTTTGGGATGAGAAAAAAACAAACAAGTCAACCGATTTCAACCCTTTCGGTAAGCATGTTGGATTGGCTTGTGCATTATCAACCCATTTACTTAGGCGTATCGAGTTGCATTTTCAATCACCAAGAATAACTCAACTTCACCCATTGTCACCCCTACCCCAAATTACTTATTTACACCCTGGATTTGATTTTGATTATTTGTTTTGCTTTTGTATCTTTTCAAGTGTTTTATTGTCTTTTCTTTGATATTATTATCATTATTGTTGTTGTTGAATTCAAGTATTGCTATTGTTATTATTATTATTATTATTATTATTATTAGAAAGGCATTACTAGTGACAATCAACTAAATAACAATAATAAAGTACATAAAATTGTGTTTGTTAAATATATCAGATACATTAACATGGTTACCTAAACATGTACGAAAAAAACATGGTTGCCTAAATTTGGACGGATGAAGGGAAACTCTTTAATTGTTTTTGCTTTTAAATAATTCTATATTATAATATAACTAGGTGAATGCCTACGCGTTGTGCAGAAAAAAATTATTAGTTAGAATATAAACAAATGCATGCTACTCTTATACCAAATTAAAAAAATTATAGAAAAATATATTAATTATTGTTAACTATATGATAATACATACATGTGTTAAATTTGGAAGACAACGAATTTCAACAATTTTAATGAATAAATACAATGCATCTAATAAAAATCAAATTAATATGGTTTAAGATAAAGAGTTATCTCAAACGACATGATTTTAATAATCTACTAACATGTTGTGATTGGATAATATTTTAGTATAATTTCAAATTTAATTTTAATTTTATCTATTTTAAAATCAATTTAAAGATTGCGTATTTGGTCATGTTTTAATTTTGAATATTTAATTTAAATTAACAGTATGCTATTTGGTGGATAATGGAAACAAATCAATTGTATTATATAAGTGAAATAGAAAATGTCATATATGTATGTGAAGCAATGTGGAATAAAGAAAAAAAACCTCAAATTGATGTGTTAAAAGATAAATCATGTATATTGAACCACATTGATGTGAATGACTTTCTTTATAATAGAAAATATATATAGTTAGAATACATTAAGTATATTGATTGAATGACCTCTTATAAAATTAGAAATCGTTGTTTTGACATCAATATTGCATAAGAGATAAAAGTTCAAAATTACATTATTTAACACAATGCATGCGATTTTGTGCAATTTGATGAACGAATCTGTAGCTCATATTGGCTTGCTAAATTTTTAAAGCTCAACTTCATTAAAACATAAGAAAATTTTAACTATATATTTCCTTGATTTTTAATATTTGGAAATGTTTCCAACAATAAAAAAATCTAATGATTTATACAATTTTTTTAACTTAAGGGAGACCTTTATTCATAGAATAAAAAAGTTTTTTAAGTTGGTTTATCATGACGATATGGGATTAAAATTTTATTCATAGTGTGTTATTTTTATGTCAATTTCTTGTCTCACATCGCTTAAAAAACACAACTGAAAAGAAATCAAACATCTATAAGTAAAGAGACTAATATAATTCTCATATCACATAGCTTAAAAAACAAATTTCAAAGGAAAGAAAATATCTATAAGTAAGAGGCTAAAATGTTGCAACAGATTGCAAATCGGTTGCAACATTCCATGAACCTTTGGTTTCAATTTTATGACTGTTTTTGTAAATTTTGGAAAGGTGCTCATCGATGTCCACTCCGAATGGTTTTTCTAATAAATTCAAATTAATGTGGTACATGATAAAAATTCATATTAAACTATATTGATTATATGACATATATTATAATATTTATATTTATAAACAAATTTGTTTGAACTCTCAAGGATTAATGTTTAAAATTTTTATGTGCATAAATCTTATGAAAGCGAAATAAAATGTTTACAACGTTGTCATTACAAATTGAACTGTGGCACATGACTTAATATGAACTTCCAACTTAATTGTGTTTTTAATAGTTTTTAACTCTTTTAAATATTCATCATTTTAGTTTCATTGGTTTTTGAAGTTAAAACAAAATAGGATAATTGTTGAAACTTTGAGATAAAATATGTTTTTATGATTAATTGACCACTAATTAACAATAGACTTTAAAAACAATGGTATGATCAAGATTGATAAAAGAACCTAAAAAGTGGTATTATATAAGAAAAAAATTAAAGGTATATGTGCAACACAACATCCTTGTCACTTTTTTATGACATACTTTAAAATTGCAACCTATTCAGTTTCAAAATTTTTTTTTACTAATATTCATCTTAATTTTTTAGTTTTAATACTTTTGGAAACTAAAACCTATAAATATAAGTCTTTATCACTGTGAGAAAACATGTTTGTACGATAAAATGATATTTGCTTAATAATAGACTTTGAAAGTCATATTATAATCAAGATTGGTGGATAATGTAATTAAATTAGTGTTATAGAAGAAATGTTAGATAAATACGTGAAACGATGTGGAACAAATAAAAATATCAACATAATATGGTAAAAAATAAATTATTAATATTGAATCACATTGTTTTGAATGATCTCATTTATAATAACAAATGGTTAAAACATTAACAATTGAAAGTTTCTACATATATACATATTGATGAATCGAAAAATGTTTACACCAGTGTCATTTTTTACAAACGACATACTATATACATCAAACCTAGTCAAGTTTTTAAAAGCTTTAAGTAATTTTAAAATTTCTACGTATCTACATATTGGTGAATCGGGAAAATGTTTACACCGATGTCACTTTTTAAAAACGACGTATTATAAACTTTCAACGTAGTCAAGTTTTTAAAAGTTTTAAGTAATTTTATTGTTTACTTATGAGTTTCAATAATTTTTTAGAGTTGAAACTAAATAGTAAAAATATTTTAAACCTTGCGATAAAAGCATGTTTTTATGATAAAATGATCACTAATTAATAATAGACTTGAAAGATCAAGTTTGATGGATAATGGAAGCAAATGAAATGTATTATATAAGAAAAAGAGAAAATGAGATATATGTATTTGAAGCAATGTGAGATAAAGAAAAAAACCTCGAATTAATGTGGTAAAATATAAATCATTTATCTTGAACCGTATTGATTTCAATGACTTCTTTTATAATAGAAAATAGATATTGGTGGATTTAGATAATACAAACATTATGTTAGTGTGAGCAATACATTTAATAAACTCACATATTAAATGATTGTAAAATATGGTTAAATATACACTTAGTTTAGATGATTGTAACATATGATTATTTTGTTGTCCATTGGGGCCTGTCCCAATGGATCATTTTGTTGTTTCTTATATGGGGAGTCCCCAACCATAAATTGTATTTATTCTTTTTTATTAATAAAATTTGCTAGAGGTACCGTCGTCTTTACCAAAAAAAAACATATGATTATTTTAAAGCAATTAGTAAACATTATTAAAAAGACATTTGAAAAATCATTGGAAATGTGAAAAGATATGAGAGTTTCAAATCAATGTGGTGCTTGGAAATATGCTTCAATTATAAGATATATAAATATAGATATAGATATAGAGAGTTTTTAGATCTTAACGTTTTTAATTTGAAATAACAAAAATATATATATATATATATATATATATAATTTCATCGGGCATTAAGGCCAATCAATTCATCGTTTCACACAACTTCAAGAGGCTCATTGTTTGTTCATGATATTTATCTTGACAACTCGATTGTTCATTTAAAATGACATGAGTTAGGATGAAGCAGTTAACAAGATGAATGTAATATTATTTCATTATTTTTAATAATTTTGCCTATAATCATTTTTTGTGTTTAAAACCATTAAAATTTTTAACTCTTTTTCAAATAAGCTATTTTTCAGGTTTTAAATGGGCATTAGTTGTACACAACATATGATAAAGCATCTAATTATTGATATAATTCGAAAATGATGTAAAAACCGGTCAAGAGGTTATTTTCTAAAAAAAATTAAAATACAATAATTAAATAAAAAGAGTCCAAATTCCAATGATTTACACAGGTTAGGTCGCTCCGCTGCTCTGCTCGCTCCGACGATTCTACATACCGACTGGAAAAAATTGGCCAGTTTAGATGTATAATAAATAGGTAACGAACTTTGGTTTTTGTCCACATTTAGGTAACAATGTCTTTTTTTATATATTTGACCAGTATACTTGTTAGACATGTTCATAATAAGGTATAGTATACTTAGACCTGTTCATAATAAGGTAATATACCGGTAATCGTAGGTAATATTACCTTATTATGAACATGTCAAACAAGTATACCGGTCAGAGGTGTATAAAAAAACATGATTACCTAAATGTGGACAAACACCAAAGTTGGTTA
This sequence comes from Cichorium intybus, assembly GCA_023525715.1. Lineage (NCBI taxonomy): Eukaryota > Viridiplantae > Streptophyta > Magnoliopsida > Asterales > Asteraceae > Cichorium > Cichorium intybus. The sequence continues at coordinate 57,953,908 of CM042013.1, read as the reverse complement.
CCCATTTAATTCATTAACCCTAATTATTATGTGGTGCATTTAGTGGAAAACAAACATTCGATTGAGCATTATACATGATTTCACATCTAATGGATGTTGTGATTTATGGATATGTCAAAATGTCAAAACAGTATATATTTGATTCACTAAGTAAACCATTATGTATGTGCAACTAGTAGACAATAATAATACCTGCATGATTTGGAATGCTTTATAGACTATGAAAAATAGTGTAGAAACTTGTTTTTAAATATTACATCATAAAATAAAAATGAAAATAATTTAATGAGAAAAAACAATAAAAAATATTAAAATGGCAGGATGTTGAGTGAACGGTGGAGAGAGATTGTATTTGGTAGATGAGTATTAAAAAAAAAAAAAAAGGAAGATAATTTGATTTAATTAGAAAGATGATAAGGTTTGATTAAGTCGACATAGAATATGTATTTGATTTGAGGATAAGAATAGTAGCTTTCGTGTATATATCTGTGAAAGAGGTCAATCCTGATCTACAATAGGTTTGTACCCAAGTTACAACCACGTTATCTCATAATCATATCTGGATTTTAGTGTAATAGTTATTTAATAACCAAATCAAAAAATATCATAGAAATGATATTTTTTTTGTACGCAAATGTGTTTATGAAGGTTCCCAAATTGGGAAAGAAGCATGATGGCAAATGAATGCATTGACCCCATCAATAATGTATTTGCTCCATTACAAAACATAATATGCCAAAGACGTGCTTCAAATTTTTTATTTGTACCTATTATATCATGTGAAATCTACGTCTATGCTTTTCAAAAGTTCATTTAAAATTAATATAATGTCACATAATGCTACAAAGATATGTAGGCTGTTTTCATTGATGTCACTTAATGTCACAAATTTCGTTGCTATTTGTTACTGATGTGATAATTCCTTGCTGCTGTTTCTAGTCTGGTCTTGCTGAGTTGGTGTTGTAGCTTCTTTGTGATATTCTGCTATGTAATATCATAATATCGTTTTACTTTTCTTTTCATGTAATTTAGCGAGCTCCCCGTTGGGTTTTCTTTTTTTATTTGTAATTGCTTTAGTTTATATGTTGTTATTATCAATTAAAATTGTGAGATTTTGCTATTATAATTAATAATGTATAAATGTATTGGTTTTATGAATAAACAATAATATATAGGGATATTGATTAAAGGGTCAATGCTACAAAACTCTAAGAATTTAAGGTCTTATTTCTAATTTATCCTAATATTTTGTTTTGTTACTAATTTGTCATATATTTTTTCAAAAAAAATTTCAATTTTCAACTTTTAAAAGTTAATCATCAATATACCGCTGACGTGTCAATAATGCTGACATGACATGCCTATATTGCATGATGATTGGACAGTCACGTCAGCTTATATTAATAATGTTATAAAAGTCCAACAATTTAAGGTCTGATTTTTAATTTATCATAACTTTTTTTGTTCTATAAAAGTCATTATGTTTTCAAAAACTTTTTATAACAACCATTATTTTTTCGAACGTTTTTCATAAAAGTCCTTTTTTGAAAAAATTTCCTATATTGCTTACATAATCTTTTTTCGTAAATACGCATATATATACTTATAAAATATGTATATATACATATAAATGCATAACTTTTTTCTTACGTCAGTTTTAACTAGGGGTGAGCGTGGTGCGGTTTTAGCATAAAACCGCAACTCGTACCGCTAGGTGCGGTTTTTATTTGTGTAAAACCATATGTTGCGGTTTTTTTGCGGTACGGTTTTGCGGTTTATTTTGCGGTTGCGGTTTGTAGCGGTGCGGTTTCGGTTTTAAACCGCAAATACTAAAAGCATCCAAACTACAAACTAGTTTTTGTATGAACGCACCTCAATTGCATAGGTAAATGTAGAAGAAGTTAAACCTGAATTTTGTACTTGCTGAACCATCCTGCCCTTTCTAAGTAAATGAAAGGAAGTCCAGATAAGAAGAAGACTTAATTCATGAAGCAAAAAACTTCCAAGGCAAGCTAATTGAAAGTCACTGAAGTTTGTGATCAAATACTGCAGTTATAAAGAAAAGAATCAGCCTACATATATTGGCGATAAACCACAGAAATTAGTATTACAACAATAATCTATTCCTATATAAGATGTGATAAAAGAAAATACAAAATGGGAGTGGATTGCTCATTATCCATTTATCCCCTGTTTGAACTAATGAATTGTACCCAAACAATTTGGCGATGGCTGAAATGTACCTAATTTGATTTTCAAAGTTCTATTTGTAGAATAAATTAGGAAAGAAGGGGTCACTTCCCCCTGTTTTAAGCACCTTTATATTAGCTAATTAGAATAAAATATTTCGAAAATAAACCGGAAAAAAACAGGGAATTACCTTCATGAACTACTGCAACTATTGATATTCTGCAAGAATAAGCTTCCAAGAAAAACAAAAACACACTTAAACCAGCGAAAATCAAATCATACCTTTGAATTAAGTTTCACTGATGTACAGGAAAGATACGGGACTGCAGAATCATACCTTTGCTTATTTGAACCTCCCACATAGCAACCCTCTGTAACTATAAACTCAAAGATTTTTGGATCACCGCTCACGGCCTCACAAAGAACTACTATGAACTGGATCCAATCATCATCGTTGTCCTCAGCGCCAAAGGCTTCTCCCTAATCAACTATATCGCCTCTGTCATCCACATCATCGTATACTTGTCATCATCATCTGCAGCCTTATCAACACCGACACCAAAAAAAAACTGTGAAACGTTACCTTATGAGGCCCGCAGCGTCTTCAAGGCCTTCGTTGTATTGTTTTTTTTCTTATGTTGGGTCAATTTGTTGCTGTGTTGGCGAAAGAGACAAAGAATCTGGCGAAGAATATTCCGATTGGACTTGTTATGCAACGAAATAACTTTAGATATAGAAATCGGATGAATATACACGACCTAAAGAAGAAGAATAAGGATTATCGGCTTCCATTGATGAGGATCGAGTGCTCATATGGAGAGGATCGAGTGCTCAAAGGACATATGGAGGCGGTGATTAGCCGAGATTTAGGGCCCGAGATAACAAATTAATGGAATTCAAAATGAATCTATTCAAATTCACCAAAAATCTAGGCCTAATTTAAGGATGAGTTATTATAAATGAAAACTGATTGGAACAGTCTTTAGGAGGGAAAATTGTTCTGAGTTAATTGATACGTTTTCGTTTCCCCCCTAATTCTTTTTTCTTCTACACTTTAATATTTAATTTCTTTAAATTATCAATATATATATATATATATATATATATATATATATATATATATATATATATATATATATATAAATAATTTAAATATATAATAAATTTTGCGGTGCGGTTTCGGTAAATTTGCACGGTTTTTCAAGCTAAAACCGCACCGTACCATGCTTTGCGGTTGCGGTTTTTACGGTTTCGGTTTTTTGCGGTTTTTTGCGGTTTTGCGGTAGCGGTAAATGCGGTTTTCGGCGCGGTTTCGATTTTCGGTTCGGTTTTTGCTCAGCCCTAGTTTTAACTATATTTTAGATTGATACTAAATGTTTTAAGAAAAAAGTCATTGTCTGAGTGGTTACCTCATTTGCCTGCAAACTTGAAGTATTGGGTTGTAATATCTTTCGAAATTTTTTATTCCTTTTTTCAGAACACACTGATCATACGTGTTATATTGAACAAAAAACAATCTTTGAACAACCTCGGACAAGGGGTTTTTTGTTAACACATTTAACATCAATCTAAAATAAGTATATGATAATCAAAATTGACGTAAGAAAAAATTATGTCTTTATATATATATATATATATATATATATATATATATATATATATATATATATATATATATATATATATATATATATATATATATATATATATATATATAGAGAAAATTAACATGCCGCAGTCATGTACCTAATTTTAAATATAGAACTTTTTAAAAACGATATAAAATTTAAAAAAAATCCAATTTCTTTTCTAAGTCAAATTATGAAATGAAGTAGATCAATTATATAACCTTTTTATAGCAAAATTCCATCAAAGTTTCTAGGGTAAGTAGAAATGCAATATATTTTCCAATAATATAAATCAAAACTTTTAGTCATTAGATTCAAACTTTATTTAAAGCATTTGTGAAGAACTTGGTTAAACCTTCATTGAGTGACTTGCATGTGTTTCTGTTACTTCTATTATATTAGTTTTTATTTTAACAAATGACCGACTTTAGTAATGAGTTCTAATATATTTGGTCATGACTCTCAATGTTGTTCCTAGACACCACAAATAGAAAGAACACATATTAGATCAGTTTAGGAAAGTATGTGAGTTTAGAAAAAAAAAAATTGAAAGATCACAATTTATTTGGATATATTTGAATCAATATCATGTATTTTAGAAGCTTCTATATATAAGTTTAGGTACATGACACATACATATTCCTTAACCCATATATATATATATATATATATATATATATATATATATATATATATATATATATATATATATATATATATATATATATATATATATATTATACGAAAAAACTTATGTAAGTAATATATGAAAAGTTTCGAAAAGATAATAACTTTTATGAAAAACTTTGAAAAAATACTGAGTTTTATGAAAAGTTTATGAAAACATAATAGCTTTTGTAGAACAAAAAAAAGTTATGGGAAATTAGAAGTCAGACATTAAATTCTTGAACATTTATAACATTATTAATATAAGCTGACGTGGTTATCTAGTCATCATTCCACATAGGCATGACACATCAGCATTATCGACATGTCAGTGGTAACATGATAGTTACCTTTTTAAAGTTTAAAATTGAAACTTTTTGGAAAAATTTATGACAATTTAGTAACAAAAAAAGATTTGGGCAAATTAGAAATCAGACCTTAAATTCTTAGACTTTTATAGCATTAACCTATGATTAAAATAACTATATTTTTATGTAACTTTTATGAAAATAATCACAATGTAATTTTTTTTTTGGGAAAATAACCAATTTGTTTGGTATGGGCAATTTCGGGTCCGCTTTATCCCAGATACCCGACCCGGTTCTATGTGGTATACTATATGTATATATAGTCTATTACCAAAATGTAACATCAATAGAACTCAGAGTGGCATTTCAGGGTCTTTGTATTGTGAACAAAATGTCTTCTGACGATGAAGAAGTCATGGTTTTGTGGGTAAGTTTTCTTTACAATAACTATATTTAAACATTATATAAATTTAACAAAGTCCGAAATACGAAGATCTTTTTCGAAATACGAAAGTCTGATAAGTCATGTATTTGTTGTTATTTAGGTCGTTTCACACTTGTTATATGTGTAGTAGTTGTTGTATATGTGTATAACTTATGTCCGAAACATGGAATCATGTCCAGGACCAGGAACACGTCGAACGTGTCTGAAACACATGGATTGGTTCTGGAACACTATGTCATGTCCGAAACAGTATGCCAAAATGCTAATTTATTTTTCAGCATTATCGTGTATATGACGAGATACTAACTACTACTTGCAAGTGTGACTTGGTTCAGGCTATTATGGCTACGCTACAACATACCTCGACACGAGCGTCACTCTTAGGGCATCCTATTTTGGTAGGTGGGTAGATGTGTTGATGGACATTGAAGACCACCTGTTACTCTGCAACTACTTATTATGTAAGGAGGTTGTGACCAATACACTGTCCGGTGTTTATGAGTTAATATTTTTATTGCATGACTACGAGATTTGCTTTGATAAGAGATCATTTTGACTACTTACGCGTTTGCGGATCAGTGATTATTTCCATGCTCGTTTGATGGCCATTGACTTTCGACTTCGGGTGTTCCCGTCTGTACGGTCAACAGAATCGGTGGAAGTTTCTGACTTGGAGTTTGTCTTCAATAACTAACTTCATGAGTTATCTGATGAAAATGTCATACGCATGCCCATATTGTGTATGTTAGAGCTGGGGTTTTATGGCAGATACCCCCAGAAACCATAAATGATGAATTCATTGCACTTGTATGATTTGGGCCAATTCAACAAGTATCCATGTGATTTAAACTTAATTTATAACGCCCCAAAATCCAGAGTAAAAATTTTTGTTTTAAAACGGTTCAAATACGTAAAACGGGTTATGATATAAAACCATCTGAATTAAAACTTATAATTCAAAAGATACAAAATCGTATTTATCAAAACGTTTACAATATTATCCAGTGGGACACTTAAATACCAAAACCGCAGATGCGGTACAATCACGCCGTGCTCCAAGCTTAAGCCAGCAAATACCTGAAAAACGGTTAGGGTGAAAGAGTAAGCACAAAGCTTAGTGAGTTCCCCAAAATAGCACACGATTCATCAGGTAACACACAATCACAAAAGATCTCCGAGCTTGCCCAGAACAACCTGGCTCTCGGGCTTGTGCCGATCCACCTCGACTAGGAACTCACGAGCTTGCCCCTTCTCGTTTGTCACCGAATCAATTCATCCTTTGGACTCTCGAGCTTGTCCCGATCTATCCGATTATCAACTCATCCTTTGACTCTTGGGCTTGCCCCGACCGTCGACAATCATGTAAGGCACACACAACACATTACTACACATAGTAATTGAGCTACCTACGCATGTAACTTCACCCATACTATAGTGAGAAGACTCACCTGATCCGCGACCTCAAGCTATACAACACCCCACGCGATTGTCCTCAGATCCTGACTATACGAACTTCATAACAAGGATAAACTCAACTTATAATTTCCTAAACCCCAAATAGGATAAACATCTAAAACCAATACCCCGAACCCTTATGTATGGCCAAAAGTCAAACTGGTAAAAAAGTCAACGGTCAAAGGTCAAAGTCAAAGTAAAAGTCAACGGTCAACAGCCAAACATTCTCAAAAATCCATTAAGCTCTTAATCCATTCAGCCAAAGTCTTAAACCTTCTAGGAGCCTTCCAAACAGTCTCTTGGTCCATAAAAATCCTAACTTTACCATCCAAACATGACCATGCATGCAAATGGTCAAGATGTTGGTCCAAAATGGTCAAAACTCAACAAAACTACCATAGAGAGCTTAGCTTACTCTTCAAACCATCCTAAAGGCTCCAAATGAGAACTCAAAGGCATAAAGTTCTTAACTTTATCCTTCCCAACCATGGACAACACCAACAAGGGACCATTACGCAATTTTAACCCATAAAAACCCAGTAAAAGCACAAGAAGAACCTTAAAATGCATAAAGGTGGGAAGTTTACTCACAATTGTAACGCCCCGGCTCTCCAAAGCCTGAGTTTTACAAGATAATATCACCCGGGATCGTCCCATGATCCAAGCCGAGCGTTACCTAAACCTGCAAAACCACATAAAATAAAAGGGTAAGCTATAAAGCTTAGTGAGTAATCGAATCACAGTATGGCCTAAATAGCCACACACGTTTCACAGACTTATTTTACTACACTTGATCGTCATACGATCCTTTCCTTTCTCTTACGTCATACTGTGAAACTACCGTATTACCCGACGGAACTCACTTCTCTCGTACACTCTTACTACACTTTCTCCTACTACCTAGTAACTTATATCGTTACCGTACTGCCTAACGTTACTCACTTACTATATCTTTCTGTACTTTTACTGTCTGGTAAGTTATACATTACCATATTGTCTATCTTCTGGTAACTTATGTGTTACCATACTGTCTGTCTTTCTGTACTTCCTTCTACTGTCTGGTAATTTATAGCATTACTGTTACTCACTTACGGTATCGTATACCGTTCTGTATTTTACTATTATGCCGCCTATTTTTTATTATACGGCTACTCATTCGTTGCTACTATGTTATAAGTGTTTACCGGTTCCGCACCGGGTTATCTGTCGGTACTATTGTTCTTAACCATATTCATTATTTGGTACTGTCTGTACGATTTTCTATCCTTGTTTTATGGGATATCCATATCCCCTTTTATTTTATTAAACCAACACTGGTGCAACATATGGAGCTGGCACACAGTATCTACACATTATCTTTTTCTATGTCGTATGTCATTCTTTCGCATGGACACTACACTACTGATTAATTACACTGCTTAGTATCATCCTGTGATACACTACTTTTCATGGGCCAGACTCGTCAACGGGTCTGTAGCATACCTACTTTCCTCACGACTACTAACACATATAACTATACTACTCTGCATTTCTTTCAATAATTTCTTTCTATTATAGCTCAACACGTAAAAACTACTAGGGAGATACGGTAGCGATTACTCACCTGAGTTTGGTGCTTTTCCGGAGTCCTGGCACGATTCTCGTTCCGGACTTCTGACAGCTCCCGAGCACCTCGACGCTAGCTACCGCTGGCTCCTTACTTCTCACTATCATCTCTCAACTTATACTCCTTACCAGAACACTCTCTTATATCGTATATGTGTTTCGTGTGTGTTCTGCCTCAAAAATGAGGCATGTGCCTCGTATTTATAGCCTCTGGAACTCCGTCGCGTCGTGACAAGCCTTCCCGTCGCGTCGCGATGACTCACCTCGAATGATTGCCTGATTGCGTAATTTACGGCGCAATTTACGGACGTGCTGACAGCCGTCGCGTCGCGACCACACCTCCCGTCGCGTCGCGAGGCGCCGACAATAAAATGTCTCGTTTTTTCCGCTTTTTGCTATGTTTTGACTTCTAGGCTTTGATCGTTATATTTTTCTTATCTCATAATGACCTTAACATCGTTATTTGGTCACACTAAAGGCCAAAACGCTCTTACTTTTGATCTACAGTCCCTCCCGGGACACTGTTGTCACAACAATGGTCCAGAAAAAAAGAGCTTTAGTTAAATTCCACTTGAAGAATGTCTTCTAGCAACCCCAGGCATCCTCTAGCATTATCATGACTTCAAAAATTCATCCAAGAAGATCAAAATCACCAAAAATCTTCTAAAGGAGGTTGAGAGAGGAAAATAACGTTTTGGAGGCTGAAAAGTCAAAAAATGCAGCTGCCCTAGGGTTTTCCACCTTTAATATGGGCCCAGCTAAAAATCTAGAGTTTTGGCCCAAAATCAGTAGTTAGTGTCGTTAACTCTAAAGTTAGTGTCGCTAACTGAGATTTTGCAAACCCATCACTGACCACTGTATAGCGACACTACCAAAATCCCTTAACGACGCCATTCTTGAAGTTAGCATCGCTAACTGACGATGCCTAGTAATATCAAGTATTTTAGTCGTCGTTGAGCCCTCTTTTGAGTAAAATATATGTCATAAACAGTTATAATACTCACGTTTTTGTGTCTAGTACTTGTGTGCAAAATATTTTGAATACAAGGGTTAAACGCGTACAAAATCGTCAAGTATGGAAGGAAGTCCACATTCAGGCGAAAACACATGCGTGCCGTGGACTGAAAGGCACGCGCATCGCAGAAAGTCAATGAACGGATGAGAAGTTTGACATTCAAAAAGCGAATATCAGGGTTAGTGATAAGGTCGAGCAGTGGTTTTCACCCTTGCACGACCCAACCAGTCAGATTTCGCAACTATAAATAGAGGCATCTAGTTCGTGTTTCGGTAGCGAAGACCCGACCTTGGAGTGGAACTCAGGCCCCTTCGACTTGTATTTTCGGATTTCAGAGATCAAGATTTGTATTTTCATAGTTTTAAGTTATTTTCTTTAGTTTTTGGTTTTGTTTATTGCGCGTTTCCAACGGTTCTGGATTGTAGAACTTGCTGGATCATGTCGGGTTTGGATTCTGATTGAAGTCCGTAACATTTGACTTCTGATTTGGTTTAAGTTAATGCAAGCATTCAGTTTTAGTTATTTTCGGTGTTAATTTTGGTTTTATGCTTTATTGCTCGTTTAGTTGTTTGATTGTTTGTTTGGATAGTTTGATGATTCTGATTTTTTGAGTATACCTCGAGGTCAGAACATCTTAGTTTGGTTTGTATTGAGATTAGCTTTATAGTTTAATAATCATTAGTTTATGTTTTCGGTATTCGTTTGGATTGGATTTTGTGAAGTGTATGGAACGCCGCCAACTATAGAGTGACACTATAGTTTGATTAATTTCTGACACATATATTCAACCACTGACTCCGTGGATCGACCCTTACTTCCACTTAGCTAGTGTGCTTGTAAGGTATTAAATCTTATATTTTTTACCGTATCAACAACTACGATGATGTCACTAACCTTTATCTGGCCAATTCCAGCAAAACTTCACAATTTGATCCCCTTTTTGGGTTGAACTTGATTATCGATTATGCTCAACAATATTTAAGACAAACAAGTAGTTGTGCGGAAATGTAAAAGACTTAAGATCAAAATGTATGAATTAACAACACTTAGATAAGAACAATAGTATGAACATTAAGAACAAAGTGTTTGATGGAATGAAGAGGTTTTATATCATGAGAAAAGCGTTAAAGATTTGTTTCTCCAAAACAAGAAAACGAAGTGTGGTGGAACTCTCCTTTTATAGTGCAAGGAGAGTTCCCACCAGATAAGGACCTCCAGAATGAAGGGACTACAGACCAGTCCATTTCAGATTGTTCTAAGGATAATAGTACAAAGTTAGATTAGGATGACCTATGATTGATTGTTCTCTAACGGAATAGTACAAGCGTCATACGACTTTGGGGAAAAAAGAAATGACTAGCTTAACTGTACTATATAATCTGATCTACTTATCTTTGTCTTTATCTTTAGTTGACATTAATTCTCAACTTGGTATAATCTTCTGATGTAACCGAAGATCAGGTGTGATTTCGGTATAGATGATCTTCTGATGAGTTGCTGATGACTTGATCTTCTGATGGTTCTTTGAGTATGCTGAACCGAAAATCTATATGACCAAAATTCATCTTGAATTTTGGTGTCCTCTTTAAGTGTCTTCTAGAACTTGTAAAACTTCTATGTACTAAAATTTTATGGCACAAACCGAAATTCATACATGAATTTCGGTATCTAAATTTCGGACTCATATCATCACAACAATAAACACAATCAAGATGATAAAACTTGTTCATTGATAACTAATATTGGATCAGCAGTTACATTTGAACATAAGTCCATAAAAACATCATCAGAACATTGTCTTAAACGATTACATCAAAAAAACTATAAACAAAAGTTGGTCAACGACTTAACATTAACAATTCCTCCTTCGGTGACCAACCGAGGGTTTTTTTCTCTTCAACCTTCTAAGTTATCCTTCACCACCTGTGTCCAAACCCGTTCCCGGAATCTTCTGACTGCCATCATCCAATTCATCCTTAAAATCAACTCATCCTTGACCTCTTGAGTAGTATACTTGGATTTCTTTACAGTCTCAATGTAGTTTAGTAAAAATACGTTGGGTGCTTTCCTCATATCATCAACACGGAAGAACACCTTGCTTGATCGTTGTTTTGACTTGTAAACAATTCCAAGTATTGGGTCATTGGTCGCTCCAAAGTTCCAATGCTTTCTTCCATCAGGCAACAATAGGTCGATCATCTCAGTGTATTGATACTCTGGGTGAGTTCTGACCAATTTGAAGAGCTCGCCATCATGACTTATGAACTCAATCAATTGCTTCAAGAATCTTCAGGCCGCCAAATGTGCCTATTTGATGTCCAATTGGAGTTCAATCTTTAGAAGTAGTCTCATAACTATGGTGTACAGACCTTCGGGATTCATCCTCCGAAAATTTGCCTCAGTGATTATCAAAGACTCTTCATTTCTTTTCAGCTCATACTCATAAAAATTAGACTTCATAAAACGTCTTTTCTTGATCCTATTCACTGTCGAGATTGGTTTGGTTGACCAGACCTTCAACCTTGGCTAAGTATATCTATCTAACAATCTTTGAATCCGGAGTCTCATTTCAACATTCCTTTGATGTTGAGGAATGGAAGTGTAGTTAACAGAATAAATATACATTTTGCCATTTGCTGTGAGTGGTATATCCCGGTTGTGATTTGCTTTCGGGAGGGGCATAGGATACCATAGGCCAAAATCGTCATTCACCAACGGCCTAAGATCAAAAAATCAAGAAAGTCTTGATTGGCTCGACCCTACTTCAGTTTTCGCAGCTTCGGCTTTAATTTCTCTTTCAAGATCTTCAGCATAAATTTGTGCAAGCTCATACAAATATGCGTTTTTGAGCACTTGAAGCCCGGGAGGATCGGATGGCTTGATTGGGGAATATTTCAACTCATCCTCTGCATGAGTGGAATGAGGAGTGGTTGGATTTTATTGGTGTGGGGGCTGTTTTGGTGGAGAGGTTGGTGGAGTTGGATTTTTCGATGAGGGAGGTGGTGTTGGGATTTTATAATCTTTTGGTATATCATCACCTGTATCGAAATCCCCATCATCATTTTCATTATCATCCATGTTATCATCATTCTGATATACTCATCATATTCATTCTCCACATTATCATCATCTTCATCGTTTTCTCCAACATTAACTTCTGGAGGCACCTTTCCCGCTCGTGTGGCCTGGTCGGCAGAAAAGGTCACAGGTAGGTGCTTGTTGATGTCATTCAATTTTTCAAGAAGTTTTTCAGCAATCGCTTTGAGCTCAACTGAAATCGATTTAGTTGTCTTGTTAGAAAGACTATCAATTTTATCGATGGCTTCTTCCATGTGTCCCGCAGCCAAATTCAAAGTATCGATCGGTCCACGAACTGAAGAGGAAATGTTTCGAAGAGAGGTCGTCAACAATCTTAGAAGAAGAATGTTGTTGTCTCGAAGAGACTTATTCTCAGAGAAAATACCATCAATATACTTTTGAACGTCGTCAAAAAACATTTTGAAATTTTCAGTCAATGAACTATTGAAGGTTTCTAATACCGAGTGAACTTTTAGAGCAACTTTCATTATGGAGGTGGCTTGGTGGGTCAAATTTGCAGCATCTTCATTCCTTTTAGCATCAAACTCCTGATGGCCCTGGGAAATGGCCTTCTTGACTGAAGAGTCAAGCGAAATTTCCTTCTTTTCTAATACCTCCACCTTCTTTCTCAACTCGTTAAGTTCTTTGAGGACGACATCACTGGATTGGGAAGCCTTAATTTCTGTAACCAAGGAGAGAAGGGAATTAAGCTTTGTATTCACATCACCAGCCTCAGGCTTTGGTCCTGGAGATGGTGGAAAGTTGGTGTCACCAGGTCGCTTAGAAGTGGAGCTGGATTCTCCAATATCTATATCAGGAAGTTTGGTGAACAAGGGGTGATTCACCTCCTGATATGCACCAAAGTCATGAAGTAGTTTAGAGGCGGTTTTTGAAAAAATAATGTTCTCGCCGGATTCCTCTTGGAATGATTGTTCCTAGCGAGGAGGTGATTGAATTGGATATTCAGCTATGAATTTCGGTGATGAGGTAGGTTTTGTGATTTTCGGTTTATTCTTCTCTTTTTCTCGAGCCAAGAACACATCGTATGTTAGTAGCACGATGTGTTTGGTATTATTATCCCAAACCTTTTCATTCTCGTCAAATGTGTAATCAGAGTCACCAAGCATTTTCTAAAGTTCAAAAGAAACGAACTTATTAATGACATCAATCTCAGTGTGTAATTGAGCCCTCCGTGTCTGAACTTCTTCGGTATCATCATTTTTCTCTTCACCCATCGATCAAAATCATCACATTGGCTTGTCTGACACTGAAGCGTTGTTGCATCTTGGTGATCATCTTTCTTTGATCACCAACGGCATTTTTAAATTTCGTTTCAAGAAAGGAGCCAGTAATTAGTAATTTTTCTGATTGTGTGTCTTTATTTTTCTGGACATCTTTTAACTTTTCAGCCTCGTTCTGTTTTTGGGCTTCTATTTCTTTTCTCAGCCTGTTCTGTTTTTCGGCTTCGTCATCCGAGTAATCAAGTTCCCAGTCAGTAAGAGTCTGAAAACACTTAAAAACGTTAGAGATTATGCCAAAGATAACACATACCTTAGGTAACATCTACCATAAGAAACAGAATTGATGACGATCACACATTTGCATAATTCATGACCAAAAGCTTATTTTGGATTTCCAAAAATTAAATTTTTTTTTTTGCAAATTGATATGAATCGAAGATTCATACAAGTTGATCAAATAAAAATTTGGATTTCCAAAATGTCAATAACGATAATGAATGAATTGATAACAGGACATTCTGTTGTGACTTATTAGAAAATAAGTAATGTGATACTAGGGGTGATACCGAAAATTAGACCACAATGGATAATACTAGAAATTAGAGCATAATGGGTGATACCGAAAATTAGAGGACAGTGACTTAAATCGAAAAGTAGAGCAATTTGGCCTATACCGAAAATTATATCAAATGGTCTATACCGAAATTTGATCTTAATGGGTTAACCAAACATTGAAGCAATTCGGACCAATACAGAAAATTAAACCATGAGAACCTATACTAAAATTTTGATAGTAGGACAAAAACAAAAAATTTGAAAATTCATTCCAATATCAAAAAATTTAACCAACGCTATACCGAAATTTACAGCACAAAGACTAAGTTCGAAATTTTTACAACATGAAGATCATACCAAAATTACTGATAAGCATACCGAAAATTGTAAGTAAGAAAATAAAGTTGAAGTTAGGCAAATGTACAGAGGTTTTTGTTTCTTAGACCGTGGTCACTTCAAGGGGGAACTTTCTGCTTTCTTCTTGCCTTTTTTAGCTAGTGGATCCTTTCTCAATGGTTCTAGGAGATATGGACCCACATTTTCGGTGAGGGCTAAGTGTTCTTTGACAAAATTACTCTCTTGGTCACCGAAAATCAGGAAGGCGTTTGGCAATCTTCTGATAGCTCCGAAAATCAAATCATATTTGGGTGAATATCCTTTGAATGGCGACATTGCCATTGAAATGTCATCAGCTACTTCTGGAATGGCACCCCCGTAAGTTCTGTATAGTTGTGCAATACACATAGCCCAGAAGCGGGCAGAATGTATCTTTCTTGAAGCCTTCTATGATACCGAGATATATGAGATGAAGTATTGTAATACCGTAATTTTTAAATTATGGTAGAGATATGTTAAATATAATATAGATGAGATTAGATAAGTTAAAACACAAGTTTAGATGTTTAGAAACACATCTAGGGGAAGTAGGATGTTAAAAAGGGTAAAAGAAACAACTTGGATTCTTAAAAGGTCAAATCGGGTCGTGTTGATGAACCCGGGTCGCGTTCGATAGAAACCCGGGTCGGGTCAGTTAACCCGGACCGTGTGGAGCCTTAGACTGAAAGAGTGAGATTTGCATAACAAAACCCGGGGGGGTTTGACAGCCCGGGTCGGGTTGCGGGTGCAGGGTCTTTTAAAGAGCAAATTTCGTTCATTTGGGGAAAAACCCATTTCGAGCCAAATCCTCTCCAAACCCTAGAAATCGATTTCTAAGCCTTCTATGTCGATATTTAAGCCTAATATTCACAAATTGAAGCTAGGGATTCATACTTGGAGCTTGAAAGGTAATCCTCTTCGATTTTGATTTCGTTTCAACCGTTGGATGGTTTGATTTGAGGTAGCTTCTTGTGGTCTTGATGACCCACCTGTGAATTAATGATATTTAAACCAAATTGATTGATTAGTAAGTGTATAAAGAGTTCAAATCTTAGACTCAAGTTAGGATTTTGCTTGTTGTTGTGTTCATAAGCTTGAATGGGTCGAGGTGGTGAGGTAAAGAGTTATAGCTAGAGGATTATTGTTGTTATTTAATTATAACTTCACCATGTGATTTAAATTCCTGGATTTTGTTGATATAAATTATGATTGAGGTTATAAAGAGACATGAGTATTGAAATTTGGGCAGTTGTGATACAGCCAAGCCTAGTGGACAGGAGCCTGGTATGCATAGCTTGGGATTCCATGTACTAAACCGATAGCAAGTGAGTACTCTTATGTACGTGAGTAGAAATCTACCTTATGGTAGACTGAATATATATATATATATATATATATATATATATATATATATATATATATATATATATATATATATATATATATATATATATATATATATACATATATATGTTAAGTTATTATTGTTATAACCCAATTGTAGAGCGAATTGTTATATGTGAATAACAACAACCGAGTTGAGTATACATATTGATTGTATAAACTGAGTAGATGTTAATGTAGTCACATTAAAGAGTTTGAGTCAATTTATATAGCCATGAGGGCTAATGAGCTAGAATAGAGTTTGAAGTGGAATAGAGTTCGGGGTGGAATAGAGTTTGAAGTGGAATGAGTTTATATGTGTTGTTTTAACCCTTGGTATGTATAATGAGATGTTTTGCAGGTTAATAGTTTGTATATATGATGAGATGTGTTACAGGTTAGTAATTACCTATTGATTCTTTTAATTGAACTATGTTGTCGTTGAGTTGTTCATTGCAGAAAGAGAAAAGTTATATGAGTTTCATAAGGTGTTAATATTGTTTTGGTATAAATGGCTAAGTGTGTTAATCACAGTGAGGGACTGAGATAGTCCATCCAAAATGAATTTAGTCACAACGAGCGAATGAGAAAGTTTGTTGAGAATGAGTTCAAAGAGACATCGGGCGTTGAGACTTGATTAATAATGATTACTCACTAAGCTTTTTATAAGCTTACACTTGAGTGTTATGTTGTTTTCCAGGTATCCGTAGCAGTGATAGGGGAAGACATGTGACAAAGAATGATGGACAAGTTTAGAGCCTGTCCTTTAGTCATATTTGATTTATTTGAAATGCTTGGTTAAAATTTGTAAGCACCTTTTGTATAATTAATTGTGATGATAACATCTTGATCCGTGATTTGAGTACAAGTATACCCATTTTAATGTATAATTGTTTGAAAATTTTGGGTATACTTTGTATGAGAAACTGGGTGTTACAAGTATTCAAATAAAATTGCTGCCATATCCACTTGTCTACCCATGTACAGACCACAGACCAATTCTATCATTCTTTTGCTTAATTGGTCTGTACCACCTGTCTTACCGGTCAAGCACCGGATGAAAAAATGAATCACACAATCCACAATGGTGAGATGTGACCTTTTCGAAACTGTGAGGGAGATTCCATTTTGTATTCATAACCCATTAGATAGAACATTGTTAGCAACACGAATTAAGATGGGGTGTCAAACTGGGCTTCATGAAAAGGAAGCTCAAAAACCGATGCAAACATTTTCTTATCCAATGTGACTACCATACCATTGGATAAAGTGACAGATATGTTGTTATCACTTTTGGTGGCAGTGGCAACACACTGTTCTAACAACGGAAGAGGAATAGAAGGGGGGAGGTGCGAACAGGGATCGGGATAGAGGATGTCGGGTTAGAACATGAATCACAACCTATAGATGGTCCTTGTAAGAAGTTGGATAGCTAGAGGCTGGGTAATTACAAGATGCAATGGTCATGGAGGGGGTACCGGAGGCAGAGCCGGAGCCACTCTTGGAGGATACACCTATGATTCAAGTTTTCAAGGATACTCAAGGAAAACAATGATCTAAAGTACTGAAAATATGAAGAATTTAGAGCAAGAAATATCACTTGAAGATTATACCGGAGGCGGCGATCTGTCGGAAGAGAAAAAATGCAGGAGCGGTGATGAATGGTGAACGAGAAAGCGTATGCGATGGTGACGATGGTGAAGCATGGAAGCAGCAGCGGTTATCGACGGCGGCTTTAAGAGGGAAAGAAACCCTAGATTGCAGGTTTGCTTTGGGAAGAAGATGATGAAGGGTTATCTGATTTTTTAGAGAGATTGTAGAGATTAGAAGGAGGGAATGAGAGAAGAAGTACAATTATACAATTTATTTTGAAATTCACAAACAGTCTGACATGATGGGTGAGTGGACACACCCGAAAAAGTTATGGCTTGGCATTTAATGCCAAGGTCATGATGTAAAAGAATGGTTTAATGGGGTTGTGACACGTCAGTTGACGTTGATTATAATGAAACATTAAAAATATTCTATTGAAATTAAATACTCATTATTGATTATTAAATGTGACAACATTTAATTAACATTCTAGCACATCATTGATTATTAATTGTGACAACATTTAATTAACATTCTACACATTAAATTGGTATTTTTCGATTTATGTAAATATGAGATAGTATTGAGAAGTAAGGAGTTAGAAAATGTGTACCTTAAATATTGTTTTTATAATCGAAAATGTGAATTTACCCGAGATTTGATGTGGACACCGAGAATTGTATTTAATTCCGAATTCATGTATTCCGAAAATTCATTTGCACCGAAGTTTAAATGTAGCGAAAGTTACACTTGATTTTCTTGATACCGAAATTCTCTGAGTCCAGTTGATTGACACCGAAGGTTGGACATCCGAAAATTAGATTGGAATGAGGTTCCTTAGAAAATCTTTGTTATACCGAAATTTGGGTTCTAACGAGGTTGTGCCGAATTTTGTTGTTCCGAAATTCATGAAGATGGGCCGAAAATCATTAGTTAACGAGGTTGTTCAGAAATTTGTGAAAATGGGCCGAAAATCACACTTTGGCTACCAAAAATTTGATGACTAAAGCCAAGAGGTAAGATGTATCCGAAACTCATATGTGAAATAAAAAATATGCTTATGAAGCATAGTTAATTATATTTTCCAATGGAATAGCAGATATTTGTACATGGTAAAATTAAACCAAATGTTCCAAGTTACTTAGGTCTTGAAAAATCCTGGATCAGGATTCATCATACCTAAGATTTCCAAAAAGTTATGAAATTTGGTTATATTTAAAGCTTTTGTTAAAATATCTGCTACATGTTCTTCAATAGGTATAAAATACAGATCGATGTTTCCTTGTAGGATTTGATCTTTGATGAAATGGTAACGAAGATGGATATACTTTGTCATTGAGTGGTGAATGGGATTGTGAGAGATTGCTATAGCACTTTTGAAATCGCAGTAGATTGGAACTTGAAGAAAGCGATAGCCATAATCCAGCAGTCGTGTCTTCATCTAGAGAACTTGTGAGCAACAGCTAGAAGCTGCCACATATTCGACTTCTGCAAATGAGAAGGCAACACAATTTTGTTTCTTTGAAGACCAGCTCACAAGTCTTCCACCTAGAAATTGACATCCTCCAGATGTACTTTTCCTATCAAGATGACATCCAGAATGATCAACATCTATAAAAGATTGAAGGTTGAAATCATCTTCAACTGGTTCCAAAGACCCATTGCCTTTGTGCCTTTGAGATATATGAAAATTTGTTTGACAGCAGTTAGATGAGACAGCTTTGGTGCTGCTTGATATCTCGCACAGATGCATGTTACAAACATAATAGCGGGCCGGCTTGCAGTTAAGTTGAGAAAAGAACCAATCATTCCTCGATAGATCTTATGATCTACTGGTTCACCATCTGGATCAGCCAAAATTTTATGATTGGTTAACATAGGCACTTTGGAAGTGGAGGAATTCTCAAGAGAAAATTTCTTTAACAGGTCATTAGTGTATTTCTCTTGATGAATGAAGATTCCTCTACTTGTTTGCTTGATTTGAAGACCAAGGAAAAATTATCCCAATTCAAGCTCATATGGAATTGTCAGTCATTAACTTGGCAATCGTCAACCATGGTCTGATCAGTGGAGCTAAAAATAATATCATCAATATATAATTGTACTATCATGATGTGCTTTTGATGAGATCTAAGAAAGAACGTTGGATTAATGGTTCCTCTCCTATAGTCAGATGTTACTAAGAAGGTAGACAGTGTGTCATACCATGCCTTTGGTGATTGTTTAAGTCCATATACTGCTTTGTTGAGGAGATAGACATGATTTGGGCAAGATAGGTCCTCAAAACCAGGACGTTGTTGAAGATAAATAACATCGTTGAGGTCACCTTGAAGAAATGGACTTTTGACGTTCATTTGATGAACGATGATATTTTTGTGAGCAGCATATGCCAAGAAAATTCGAATGGCTTCAAGGCGAGCTACTGGTGCATAAGTCTTATCATAATCTATGCCTTCAATTTGGCTATAGCCTTTAGCTACAAGGCGAGCTTTGTTCCTTACCACTATTCCCATATCATCAATTTTGTTCATGAAGAACTATCTTGTGCCTACAATGGTTTTATTGCCCGGAGGAGGCACAAGATCTCAAACTTTATTTCTTTTGAATTCTTCTAGGTCTTCTTGCATAGCCTTTATCCAATCATCGTCATCTACAGCATCAGCAATTGATTTTGGTTCGAATTTGCTGATGTAGGCTGCATGATGACATTCATCTTGATTAGATTTCTTTGATCGCGTCTGAACACCAAAAGATAGATTGCTAATAATTTGGTTTGGTGGATGACTATGGGTCCATTTGTGAAGCGGGGAAACAAGAGTATCATTTGATCCAGGTGGAATAATATATTGAATAAATTCTGGTTCAACAGGAGTAATATCTTGGATGTGGGAACATTCAGCAGAATTTCCTTCATCAGCAGCAAAGGTAAAGATCGGAGTGTCATTTGAAACCTCTGTTGAGTGATGAATTCGCTGATCATCCGCATTTGAAAGCTCTGAAAATCTGGTTTCTCGATGTTGATAGTCCCCCTCAAGTGAGCAATGGTTGTTAGGCTCAGCTTGAGAAACTCCATCAACATGAGTTGTGAGCGGAAGCTCCCCTAGAACATGTGTTGGGAGTGATGACTCCCATTATACTTGTGATGGGAGCGAAGGCTCCCCCTCAAAAGTAGCACTTTTACCAGAAATTCTTATTCTACTGAATTGAATGGGAGGATCAGATTGAGTTTTTGCATTAGAGGATGTTGAAGGTAGATGGTGCTGAAGCATCTACTAATTGTTGAACGGCTTCGGGAGATCGAATCACTTCCACATGAATGGTTGTCTCCTTTGGATCGAATAGAAGATCATAATCTACTTCAACTTGTCTGACTGGTTGATGATCTGCTGGCATATCATTCTCCATGATGTAGAGAATTCCTTGAGGTTGCTTCCTCCAAGCATATTGATAATCAAATTCCACATCAAAGCTTTCCTCTATAGCTCTTGTCCTCCTGTTTAAAACACGATAGGCAATAGATTTAGATGAATAACTAAAAATACCTTTATCTCTTTCGGCACGAATTTTCCTAGATGATCTATGTTGTTCTTGATGAAACAGCGACAACCAAAAATATGAAAATATTTAACGTTGGGTTTTTTGCCATTTAACACTTCGTATGGAGTCATCATCAATCTTTTGTTAATAATTGAGCGGTTTTGAACAAAATAGGCAGTTGCGACGGCTTCTGTCTAAAAAGATAGAGGCAGGTTTGTGAAATTCAACATGGAACGGGCTGCTTCAAATAACGTCCCGTTTCTCCTTTCGACGACACCATTGTGTTGTGGTGTATAAGGAGCCGAGAAATTATGTTTGATTCCTTTTGAAATAAGGATGTCTTCAAATTGACGATTGTTGAATTTTGTTCTATTATCACTTCGAATTCTTTAGACCGGCAGTTGAACTTTTAGCTCTATGGAAGTCATGAAATTTTTGAGTTCCAAGTATGTTTCAGATTTTAATCTTAGAAAGAAAACCCATGTGAAACGTGAGAAGTCATCCACAATAACTAAGATGTACTTCTTGTGCTTAAAACTTGCAACGGCTGACGGTCCACAAAGATCAATATGTAGAAGTTTCAGATGATTTGTAATGCTGGAATCAGAAAGGTGAGTTATGAGGCTTTTTCTTCTGCTTCCCAAGCGTGCATGTAGCACATAGATTCTCTTTATCGAACTTCAGAAGAGGAATTCGACGAACCATTTCTCCCGTAACAAGTTGATTCATGTACCGAAAATTGAAATGTGCTAATTTCAGTGCCATAACCAACTGACCTCAGAATGAGCTTTTGAGTGGAAACAAAGTCGAGGTTTTCCCAGAAAAAGAGAAATATCAAGTGGAAACATTGTATTTCGCCTCGTAGATTTCACTAGACACTTGTCTCTACTTTTTGTCATTATGTAACTGAATTCATCATCGAATTCTACTTGTAGACCAGCACAGACCAGTTGCCCTATGCTTACAAGATTGTGCTTTAAACCAAGAACATAGGAAACTTTTTGAATAGTGAAATTTCCATTTGTAAGCACTCCATATCCTTTGATGATCTCGTTTTCATCAATCCCAAAAGTCACAAATCTTCCATTGTTGACAGCACGGTAGCCTCTTAGAAATTCCAGTCTTCCGGTCATATACGTGGAACATGCACTATCAATCAACCAGTCGTTGTCCTGTTCCTCTTCACATAACGCCTGAAAATTAAATGGTTAGTTTTGGCACTCACACTTGCTTGGGGCCATTGGATTTTCCGAACTTTTCTGTGAATGATTTAAAGGTCTTTTTGGTGATCTGGTTTTTAACAGAAGTTTCAATTTCTGTATTGTGGACCTGTGGTTTAGATGGAGTTTGAGATTTAGAAAGTGGAACTTTAACTACCCATCTTTGAACTATTTTCTTTGTGACCTTTTTAGGAAAATTTTTATCTTGGTTGAAAAAGTTTCTAGAATTAGCATTTGAAGAAGTTGTTGCTGAAAAAGATTTTGTAATTGGTTTGCAACATTTGCATCAAATTATGTTTTGATCACGATTCAAAATTTTCGGTATGGGTGATCCGAAATTTAAAGGTTTTTCGTGAACTGTTTGATAAGTCAGAGGAGTCTTTTCTTTTTGTAAAAAGTTTTGTGAAGATGTAGAACTTTGAGAGATTTTCTGAGCAACATACTCTTTTGAAATTTTTTTTGAACATATGTTTTTGGTGGACTTGACTTCTTAAGTTCAGGTCCTCGTTTACAGATGTTGAAATAACAGATGTTGCAGTGTTCTCAAAATAAATGGTATTGGGAATGTGTAAACAATTCGTGGTCTGCTGATAATGAATAAAATTTCTATGATCTTCCATCATATACTAGATATGACCATTAGCACGACAGTTTACTCTGGGTGTTTTAAGTAATCCTTTGTCAGTATGTGATATCTTGTGAGAATTTTTGTTTTGTGTAGAAACGACCTTTTCTGGAATGATAGACTTGGAGATGGTGGATGAGATGATGTGGTTTGATTTTCTATGAATTAGTTGATTCTTAGATCGAATATAAAAAAAATTTCTTCTCCTCTCTGGCATGGGACCTAGGTGATCGAACATCTTTTCTATTTAAAGTAGGTTTTATACCATTTTTAGTTAGATTTTGTCCTTTTCCTTTTTGAAAAATTTCCCTTGGAGAAGAAGAGTTAGATAAAGAATCATTTAATGTTTTGCATTCTTTCTGAGTTATTGTTACATTTTTTACTGGCATGTTTTTGTTTGAAGAACAAGTCTGTTGAGATTTTTCTTTTGAAAGCTTTGGAAGATTCTTCTGTAAGACATCAACATATGATTGTAGTTTTTATATCTTATTAGTTTGAAAGTCGCTAACGCATGACCACACGGTATGCTAGTCAATTGCCATTTCCCACATGTACAATTTGTTTCTCGTATGTTAACTATACCATATTTTTTGGTTAGTCACTTGATATCTATTTTGTTAAGCAGAGTGTGGAGCCTAATCTAAACCAGAGAAGTCCTTATGACCGAAGAGATTTAGCTATCCGAAGCAACCCGAAACAGAGGAAAATAATTGTCAGTGCTGTTGTGGTATACGCCTCGGATGAACCCTCAGTTCTCGGTCAAGGAAGTTCTTAGCTACGGTCAAACTAACTGAAGCAGATCGAAAGTGGAAGAAGATATCACAAGTAGGGTTTATCTCACCCAGAATGATATAAGTACTTGTTTAGTAGATCAGCAGAAAGGTTGGAACCAAAAAGTATCAGATTAGAAGGACTAAGGAAGGTCACACCTCGTCCGGATCATGAGATACGTCTCCCTTTGGTTAGGCATGTGAAGAAGGCAACCAAGATAAAATAACAAGATATGGTAATAACCGAGCAGGTCAGCAGAGCAAGAAGGTTATCAGACCAAAGATTTGTGATATAAAGTGAACTCCATCAAAATGAAAGAGCCATGTGAGCGGAAGCCAATCACTAGTATCTTCTACGAACCACAGTTCACCATGATAGCAGTAGCTTGGGCTACGGTCATAGAAGTGAATGCATCAGCAACAGAAGAAGGTGAGACCAAATAGTTGATCGGGAATAGGCAAACAATCAACTTAAACTCTTAAGTTCTCATGCAACCTGTAAGGATCTATGTTTTCTTTATTGAATCTATAACTAAGAACTGTAATAAGAACACTAAAGGTATAATTAAAATTTCATAAAGAAAACATACCTTTTGATCTTTTGGAAGAAAGCACCACAAGTGTCGTGCCTCCAATGGCTCACACCCAGAACCAAGCAAGCAAGAACCAAGAGAGGAGGGAGAGACTCCCCTTCTAATTGGTGTGGATATGAAGCTCATGGGTGTCTCTATTTATAGCTCCAGAATGATAAGTCATAAGGTATATAACTGATTTATTTGAATTCCTGATATGATAACGCTTTTATCATATAATTCAATCTGCTTATCATTGCCATAAATAGACCTTCTATCCATATATGGTGACTTTCTAATTCTTAAGGCCTAAGCAAGCCTTGAATCCGTCCAACACTTATACAACCCATAATTGTCCATTGCTCAACTATTGAACAATTACAATTCAGCCCCTGTACTTTTAATTAATCTAATTAATCCCAAAATTATTTTTGATTAATTTTTTATCAATAATTAATTAAATATTATGATTTCTAATTATATATTATCCTCATTATATATTAATAAATCATCTCTCTCTCTTTATAAGTTATCTTGTCCTCTGCTAGGTTTTGAGGGCAACCCTAAAGGACTGTGCTGCCATCAATCAATTATATTTCTAAATTATAGTTATGGCTTAGACACTTAATCCAACAGTCTCCCACTTGGATAAGTCTATAACTATAATTCAATATAGCTTCTAAATTGACTAACAAATTGTAGCTTCCAAAAGCCGCTGCCGAACTGTGACCCAGTCAGTTCTGTGTCCTAAGATAACTGATCATATGATCCTTCATTCTACAAGATATCATCCGGACTTGACACATGGATTAGAATCAGTCTTAGTTTGATACACTGTTTCCCGATTCCTGATTTGTGATGATATATGACTTCTAATTAAACACATCAGTTCAGTCCTGGCTGGCCAACCTATAAGTCAACACCAAATCACTGAGAGGCCCACAGATATCGCTTTTCCAGTTAGGGCAAAAGGAACGTATAAACTTCGACTCATATGCTTTTGTCTTTTACTCATCAAATTGCACACAACAATATGTTTTATAACATCGAGTTATCGATGCGTTTACGCATTATCAATGCACAACCGACTTGTAAATTTCAACTCATATGTCTCCGTTTCAAGATCATAAGGTATTATCATCTCAGAATTACTCATGATATAATCCATGAAGTAATTCTCTGAGCGTGAGTTTTTCCAATACTCAAATCTCTATTTCTAAGTACTCATGAACATTGCAGCAAAACTATTGTTGTGTCTAACTCCTTAGACAGTCTACAATTTAATTCATGACAGTCTTAATTCACTACTTACTTCCGAAAGTACGAACGACTGTGTAACTTTGAATAATCGAATTATTCAGGAAGTAAAACATGTAAAGTGAAACATAAAGATCTGACAGGTTGCTAGTCCTGCTTATTAGCAAGTCTCCACGAGGTGATCACCAAATTAGATTTATTATAATATTGTTATCTGTTTCTTGGTTTCTATTAAATTTTCAATTAATATTTTATATGTCTATATACCTAAAATGACCTTGACTCTATCCATGTATCCAAAATATCCTACATTGATACATATCACTGCAGATAATCCGATCGGACACTTTTCTGATGATATCTCAATATGTTTTCTTGTCTTTCTATCCCCTAACTCTATTCCGGAAATGGTGGTGTGTACTGTGACTCTTCATGGTACTAAGACGATTTTAAGGTGTTTATGATGTGCCGGTAATCCATACACGCTCCATCAAAATACCAACAAAACTCTTTAGCCATAAAGTCTCTAAGCACCACATACTGATGTTAATAATTACATATTTGAAACTCCTTTCAAATTATTATTACATCCACCCCAATGATCTCTCATGTGTGCTTAATTGGTTTGTCCAGTATCCTAAGCCAGGCTATGTCTTGAATCCAACTTACTATGCTCTAAACATTAAGTTATCAGGATGAGTCCATGACAGTTATGATCGATCCAATTTGTAGAAGCTCATGGAATCCGATATGTTATATTGTGAACCCTTTCAGAACCTGTGCATTACTTATAATACTTGTGTCATGACTTTCAGAAAGTCTTTCCTTTTGGAGACGTGCATCTTGAATCTTATCAAGATCATACTAATACTGGCAGGGTCAATACTGACGTTTTCATCTATTTAACATATGATTGTGAGTACATGAGCGTGTTGTACCTTCTTTATATCTTTCATGCCAAGTCATCACACTTTGCAATGATAGGAAATTCCTTTCCTGAAGTCATGCCTCTTGATCTTTTCAAGATCATACTCATGATGGCAGGATCTTTACTGATGACTTCATCTATCTGATATATGCTTGTGACCACCTGAGTATGTTGTATCTTCTTAAGATAGTCATTACACTCTGTTATGAGAAGAGATGTTTCCTAGAAATCACAACGATACTCCCACTAGCTTTGACATGGTTATAAGACTCTTTTAGATTATCATAACATCCAAACCTTTTAGCATGCTTTGAGAATCCAAAATCCAAACCTTCTATCATAATCATAGGACTCTTTCAGGCTATTCACAAAATCCAAACGTTTGGCATCTTTTTGAGAATCCAAAGATCCTTCCTTGCAAGGTGTCCGTTAGATAATTCTTAGGGACTATGTACCTTTTGTATCGGCATGTTCTAAACCCTTTTGGTTGTGTCTTACATGAAACCCTTGTGTTTTCCATTTAAGGAAAGCGGTTCAGATCATCCAATCCTGCTATGACTCACGAAGTGCAGTTATAGCAAACGATATCTTTTCAGATTTGTTTCAGTTCTGTTGAGAGCATTTCTCTCTAAATCAATCACATGACTCCGAGTATCGCCTCACTCAACCATTCTTGCTCAGAATGTAGGTATATTTCTATCTATGGTGCCTTCTTTTGATGATTCAATTACTCTTACTGGTTCTTTAGGCCAGGTGTAAAATCGGTCAAATTATCACATAGACGGGGTCTCGCCCTTAGATTCTCTTATTTGGTAGCAACCGGGCTCACCAATGCTTCTAAATAGCAGGATTGCTTATCCGTACCAAGCTTAGTGTTTACCACTAATCGGTATGTCCCCTAGATCATAACACCTTATGACGGTGACTAATACTACTGGTCCGCTAAGAGTATGTTAGGTTAAACAGAAATTCGATTCCTGGTCAAGTCCTAGTGGTGACTAGAGGTTCTTTCACTTGGCTAATCCTTGAACTCCTTTACGATCACCCCCACTATTTCCTTAGAATGTGGGTTCTTTCTAAAGGACTCTTTCTTTCAAAGGTACTTACGAGATGGCCAATGAAAATGACAACTGCTATTCAAGCTTAGGCCAGTCATGAGGTTCAGACAAACGCTGCATGACCCTAGATTCTCTATGTACAAGTAGGGTGAACCCAGTTTTACATTTCAGACGGTGTCTGTGTAACCTACTTGGTCTAAGATGTGGTCAGAATATGGTTTTATGGTCTGACTGGTTGAATATCTAATTTATCGAAAACTAATTGGAAGTGTATCTGATACATTGTGGATCGAATTATTTCGACCAATGCTCGATCTTCTTCCCTAAGATACATAATAACCCTTTAATGTTCTCGGAAAAGTATGAACTATGAAACATTTTCTCAGTTTATGTAGTCACTCATATTTTTGTTGATCTTATACTTCCTTTTGAAGTCCTTGAACAGGTCAAGGTTTGAATCAATCGCTTATTCTGATAGCCGAAGTCATATATTTCATACTATTTGGCAAATATTATGAAGTATAATTAATTGTGGTTTTATTTGTAGATTCGAGCAATTCACTAATGTGTCCATTGCTCATAATCATAATGTCTTTTACATCTCCATGCAAATTTATGACTTTGTTAATATGATCAAGATATGCATTCTTCATTTGACTCTAAGTCAACCGATTCCAAAATCCTATCCATTGGATCTTTGGGTGATACATTTCTTGCAACAGTTTAACTTTATTAAGACCTCACTTCATCATGTGACTCCAACTCAAATGATTCCAAAGTCCTGTCCATCTGGACCTTTGGTTGAAGCGATTCTTATAAAAGTTTGCTTTAACAATCATAGAAAACACAATTCATAAATCTAATACACTATGGATACAAGTTATTACCATTTATGCTTTCAACACATTCATACAACATTTCAAGTATAATTTAAACAACTATGTTTTAAAAGGGAAATCAACATTTCTAAAATTATCCTCAAACAATGTACTATATGATAACAATGTCATACGAATTTAATAAGCAAATAGCAAAATCAAATATCTAACTAAACTTCAAAATTGCACGAGCTTGTGATCCAATCCGAATGTGCTCCTATGCGTCAATGTCATGCATCCTATCGAGTCCCTGCATATAGAGAAAATGTGAGAATCACCTCATGTATCAAGGAATTAAGGATCAAATGTTTTGAGATTTAGATATATCTGAGTTGCCAAACGATTTGGCTTTGGAGCATCTTCCAATCTTTTTGTGACTGTATCCTACCCTATGGATTCCCAGTTTGAGACATCTCAGTACGGTCAAGACGATCTGGATCGTTTCTCAATACGTCTCATCTCTGGACTTGACGTGCACGCAGAGGTCGTCATGCGGTCAAAAATAAGAAATAACCTAACATTCACTAGTATAGTGGAGTCAGGGTCGATCCACAGGAGCTACGTGGTTAGATGAGAGATTACCAACTAATAGTTTCACAGCTATAGTCGGAGGAACTAATTTCTATCTGCCTACCTCAAAGCAATATTCAACACCCAAGCCAAGCTTAGCTATGTCCAAATAACCTAGTTACTTTCTGAGATCAGAAGTACATCTCTGAATCAGAAGCAATTGAAGGCATCCAAACTAGCAAAACCAAGCACAGCATAAACTAGCTAATAACTAACAGTTCTATAAAACAGTTAATAGCCAAGGTTTAATGCCTAACCTAATCAAGTTAGCTACTGTTTTCAGCAAAGGAAAACAGTCCCAACCAAATCACAAACTAACATCCAAAACACCGAAAAATCAATATTAACATTAACCGAATGATTTCATTCACTCAAACCAATATCCAAACATAAAATCAGTAGCCAAACACTACTAAAAACAGAACCCTAAGCTGAATATCAGTGGTTGTCACACCCAAAGATTCAACTCAAAGCTTACAAATGTTTAACTAAAATGAAATAAAATCTAAAACATGAAAATACCAAATTATAGCTTCTGAAATGGAATCCTCGAGTCAAAGAGCTTCTAGGTCGATGTTTACACCAGGTCTTTGCTAGGGTTTTCAGCCGGAAATGCCTCTATTTATAGTTGCAAATTTCCCGTGACCGCGCCGCGCAAATGTGAAATCCGCGGCGCGCGTACTTATTCGTTCCCCGTTTCTTCGGAATTCAATTGTGTTCCACCGCCTTACATCCGCGTCGCGCGGGAGATAAATACGCGGCGCGCGTACGTCTTCTCTTGATTTTCATTCTTTCCATACTTTTTCCTTTTTGTACACTTTTGGTCCCTGTTTCTGTTCTTTTTCTCCAGACAAGTCCTGACACGAAAAGTGAGAATACCCATGCATATATGATATAATTTTACCAAGAACAGGGCTCAACAACGCCTAAAATACTTGATATCACTAGGCGTTGTCAAACACCCCACACTTGTGCCTTGCTTGTCCCCAAGCAATAGAGTTTTTAACAAATTATAATAGAGAATCGAACAATTTTTGATTGTGTTTAGTTTCAAAGCTTATTGTTCCTCGAGTTAGAATGGAATAGTTTGTGAAAACATAATTGAGTTGTTCTTTGGAATTCATGGCTTTCTAAAGAACCTTTGATTACAAACTTTCTGTCCACAATGAAGTGTACTTACTTGTTCAGATTCTAAAGGCCATTAAGGAATTGTCCATGACTTTCGATGTTGTCCGTGTAACGAGCTTTCAGAAATACCATCCCAGACCAGACGATCTTAGGTGGTAAGGTGCATAAGGCCCACCCATTTTAGACCTACCGGCTCGAACAACAAAGGCCACAGATTGACTTTTCCTTCCTAAATTCCAATCCTAAAACGGCTCAATCTTCTAAACCCGTAAAACTCAACTTATTTGACTAACTAATAGCATGATCACAAATAAATAGTATTTCTTGAAAAATACTAATGCTATCACAATCACAACCCATTCATTTCAAAATTGCAATTCATTAAAAATTTTGAAAAATATTGCTAAAAATTGAAAAATTGATCATTTCTGCAAAAATTTCAAAAATTTCTCTTTCGACCGTCCACACCCCACACTTAAAACCGTACAACGTCCCCGTTGTACAAAAATTAATTTCAAAACAAGGGAGAAAGAGTTACCCCTTTTTGGACGGTAGACTGCTTGGTGCTCAATATCACAGGTATAATGCGTACAAAAAAGATCCTCGATTCATATTCTGGAGTTGTAGCGCTACAGTAGGACACGCCGGTGGTCGAGACAAGTGGAGGGGGCACGGTGACCCCACACTTGTCTGAGACAACTCCCTCTCAATTTGATATATCATGCACAACTTAACAAATAAATTAAAACACACATGACAGAAAAAATAATATACAGATAGATGTGCCATAAGTTTATACAAAGAACAAAAAGAAAAAGATACATCAATCACTACCCGGCGGCCAGGAGGGTCCAGCCTCATGATCGTGAGACCGGGCTGGGAATGGTCGGGGGCGCTGACCCTGCGCAGATGCAGTCTGAATAAGTACCTCCCCAATCCACTCGAGCTGGTCCAAGACTCTCGTGAGCTGATCCTTAATCCGTGTGACTCTGGCCTCCAGCCGGCTGAGGGCTGGTGAGTCATCCTGCTGTGGCTGCGGCTGTGCAGGCTCTGGCCTCCGGCGTCTCCTGCCGGGCTGGGCGTATGCAGGCTGAGGTGCCTGAGGAGGCTCGATCGGAGCCCGGATGTACTGCGCTGGTCGCTGCTGCTCAATGAGCAACATCCTCTCCAAAGTGCGTGCTGGAGTGCGCGATGGAGGTAGAGCAGTCAAAGAGGCAGCTACCGGGGTAGTAAGAATGCCATACGAACGGGCCAGGCGGGTAATGAAGTACCCCCTGGCTAATGGGCTGCTGGAGGAGGCGCCGGTCGCGTGGGTGGAGAAAGCGATCGCGAGGGCGAAGGGAAGATGGAGGAATCGGGACGGGTCGAGGAGAACCCACAAAAATGTCATGTCATCGCCCGACACCTTCTCGCCCCCCTCCCGATGCATGATAGAGGTGGAGACGATACGGTGCATGAGACGATGAAGAGGATCACGTAAGTGGCTCTCCCTCAAGGCCCCTGCCTCATACCTGACGTTGGACAGCGGTGCCTAAACCTCCATGTTGGGAGGGCGCTCCGGCTCCCCCTGAGTGCATGACCCGAAGAACCGGGTGAAGAAACGGTGCTGGAGGTCCGCTGGCGTGTAAATGCCCGTGCGCCTCCCGAACTCCCGGAGGTTGCACTGCCGTTGCACACCTCCCAAGCGAAAACGTACCATCCTGGAGCGTGGGTCTCCCACCCTGGGAGCGAAATGGACAGTGGAGGTGAACTCCAATAGCAGCTCCGTGTAGACCACGTCCTCGTCCGTGGCCATGATCCTGTCCCAGCCACGGCATGTGAATGATGCCTCCTCGTGGGTCCAGGTGCGATGTAGGAATGGCTCAATCGCACCCCAGAGCCCAGCGTCCCTCAGGATGTCTCGGTCTATAACCGTCGCCTCAAGAACTCGGCGATGAATCAAAGCGTCCCTCCGCGAGGTATACTCCACTGAAGAGTCAAGCTCTTCGGGAAACTGAAGGAAGGCATGGTCCAATCTGAACATCATCTGCAAAAGAAAATATAACCACAAAATTTTTTTTTTTTGCAAAATCAGTCCTTTTCCTTCCCCACCGCACCGCGGCGCGGCCCAAGAGCAAGGGCGCGGCGCGGCGTATGCCTGTTTGAAAACCCGGGATCAAATCCCCATTTTAACCTGCTAAATCTCAATTTAATGATACCACAAGGTAGCCTAGGTTCCGATTAGCTCATCTAGGGTGTCCATTTGGCAAAACAAACACCCGATGGGCTAGCATTAGTGATTCTAAGTTTTTGAACTTTTTGGAATAAAACCCTAAAATTAACTATCTAATAACTAGTTTAAACAGCTAATAGATAGTTAAAAGAACGTACCTTGGTAGTAGAAACACAATAAGCAAGAAAAAATGCAAGAAATTTTTGATCACCAGAGCTCCGAGTCGTGTGATTTGAGTTGTGAGCCGCGGCTCACCGGATAAAGGCAAAAACCGTCTGATCGTTTCCCGCGGCGCGCATTTCTTGTTTCTGCGGCACGCGTGTTGCTAATTCAACCCCTGCGCATCGGGTTGAGTTTCGAACCCGCGTCGTGCAATTCCAAAACCCGCGGCACGGTCTTGAAAATTTTAAAACTTCTCAAATGACCCCACACTTGTTTCAAACCACTAGTGCCTGCAAAAAGATTGATGTATTTTTGTATTTTATTTCAAGAAATATATCCTAACTTATGACATGATGGGTTGCCTCCCAACAAGCGCTAAGATTAACGTCTTCAGCCAGACGTACTACTCCTTCTACAGTTACGGTGGATCGTATGCCTTCTTCATTCGCTGATTTTCAGTCACAACCGTCCCTTTACTGACCCACTGTTCCTCAAACTTTCCTGGGTCGAATGGCTTGTTGGTTCTCCTACTGCTGCCAGGTTGCTGTCTTTTAATTAACTCCCGTGAATGCTTGGAGGTAGCTTTGAACCTCCAAGCTCGGTCCTTCCTTCTATATCTCTTCAAAATCACTGGATTGATGTGAAGTGCGCCCAGGGCCGCTTCTAGTAGTTGTTTTATAGATCTCATTTTGCCGGTGTCCCACATATTATCTTCAGGTTGCAATTTTGGCTTGCAATGCCAGTAGAGATTTTTCAATCGAGTGGGATCGGAAGGCAACATATCAGGATGCTTCCATATGTCCTCATCGATGGTATTGATCACATCTAATTTTCCATTCATGAATGGATCATGAGTGGTGATAAAATCATGTTTTTTATTTTCAAATATTAACTCGTCAGCATCAACTTCTTGGTCATCGTCCAACAGGTGGATCGGAACCAAGAGTGAGTGACTTATTTGATCTGATGGTGGTACAAAGTCACCCATCACCAGATCCTTACTTTCAAATTTCTCAAAATTTTCAAAAATTACAGGGTCAGGGGTAATATTGTCATCTACACCCCCTTCCCCAAAAACATCAACAATTTCAACAAATTCGGGAATTGTTGGGCTGGGATCTCTACTGTCACTTACAGTCCCCTCCACAACATCCTCATCAACCAAATTGTCTGATGATGGTACAGATTCACTCATCACCGGCTCAACATTCTCAAAACCCTCAAAAACATCAAAAGCAGTTGAGTCAAAGGTAGCATTGTCACCTACAACCTTTTCCTCAACAACCGTTTCGACCATCTCAATGGTCTCTTGATTTTCCCACGGTGTATGCCCTTCCATCACATATTCAGGTGATGCAAGTTCACACACATTATTATTTGTATAAAAATCACTCGCCTCCGGTTCTGGCGAAGGTGGTGAACATTTCCAACTTTCCTCTAACCTATCTAAAGAAGCTTGCACTTTTTCAAAAGCTTCAGCCTGGTCCTTCTGCTCGTGGTAGTTGTTATACATGAATACCCAAAGTTGGGCCCAAGTTGCAGAATTCTCAGGCTGAGATGACTCCTCGGTCCGCCATCCATTGTCATTGAATGATCCATTATAACAATCATCCTCGTAATAGGTGTCGGCCAGATTTTCATAATAATCATACTGATCCAAGTACATGTAATCACCCATCATAAGGATGTACGCATACCAAAAATCAGCAAACTAAAATCAACATCAAAATCAAAACTAAATCCTACAAATCACCTAATCTAAGCGCACAGCTCCCCGGCAACGGCGCCAAAATTTGACGTGCACGCAGAGGTCGTCATGCGGTCAAAAATAAGAAATAACCTAACATTCACTAGTATAGTGGAGTCAGGGTCGATCCACAGGAGCTACGTGGTTAGCCTAGATGAGAGATTACCAACTAATAGTGTCACAGCTATAGTCGGAGGAACTAATTTCTATCGGCCTACCTCAAAGCAATATTCAACACCCAAGCCAAGCTTAGCTATGTCCAAATAACCTAGTTACTTTCTGAGATCAGAAGTACATCTCTGAATCAGAAGCAATTGAAGGCATCCAAACTAGCAAAACCAAGCACAGCATAAACTAGCTAATAACTAACAGTTCTATAAAACAGTTTGTAAGAACCCGCGAAAAAGTTAAAAAGGGTAAAATCGTCTTTTATCGTATTGTACGACTATTATATGTAATAATATGTATTGTAAAATAATATAATGAGAAATAATAGTTTATGTGAAATTTGGGGTTTTTACCTCGTGAATAGTGAAATTTGACCAAAAAGGGCAAAATGGTCATTTAACATAAGAATGACCAAAAATGTTAAGAAAATGTCAAGTTGGAAGTTAATGGGATATTGTTGCAAGATTTTGAGTAGTTGGACCATTATTGTAAAGAAGTTAGAAGTTTGGGGGTTAAAGTGTAACTAATTTATAAAAACTAAAAATATAAATAAGAGAGTTATATAACTCTCATCTCCAGAATTCAATAGAAGAGTCCAGAGGGAACGAGAGAGCACGAGAGAAGAGAAGGAGTTCTGGGGATTTTCATAAGAAATTGAAGCTATAATCTGAAGTTTCTAAGCAAGTGAGGTAAGGTTTTCAATCTTTCAACTCCAAATTATGAACGGGAATCAAGTTTGGATTTCTGATTTTTCCAGAAATCATGGTTCCAAAGTTGTCATCTAGTTCATCTTGCTCAAAAATCATCCCTACAACATGTTCTAGCCATGGAATGTGTTGAAAATCAAGAAATGGGGATTTTGGCCAAGAACCCTAATTCACGGGTTGTGAGATTAAGACCAGTTTTTATGGTTTTGTTGGGTCCAAATGATCACTTGGGATGTATTAAGACACTCCTAAGTGGTTAATTTCAAAAATTTTGATTTTTAGTGAAAATTTCTAAAAACGGGTTTCTAAAGAATTGAAGTTGGAATCAGTGATTCCATGGCTTAAAACTTGATGTAAAGCAAGGGTTTTAGTCATGGAATGATAGTAAACGATTAAGTTAAGTATTAAGCACTTAATAGGGCAAAATAGAGGTCTGCAGCTCGAAAATCGGACCCGAAACCCACCCAGAAAGATTACACGGCCGTGTAATTTACAGGGTAAATATTACACGACCGTGTAACTTATATAAAGCCTGCAAAGTTACACGGCCATGTAATTTGCAAGGCAAAAGTTACACGACCGTGTAACATACTGAGGAAATTTCTGAGTTTTGATTTTTGGAAATTGGGGTTAGACTTGTCCGTTTGACCTCAAATTTGAAACACAAGTCTAATATGGCTTAAGATTTCATACAAAAATGTCGGAACTGAAATACGACCCCTCGGGAATACTGTAGCAAAATACGCGTCTTTCGGGGACAAATTATAAAATGAGTTTATTGATGGTTATAAATTTGTATGGCCTGTGGTTATGTTATATGAGACTATTAAGTCATAGAGTTAGTTGTAGCATGTATTTATATATATATACTACTGTATAGGTGGTGCTTCGAATACTGTTGAGCACGGAAAAGGGAAAGGAATACGAGAAGCCTAGAAATTTGTAACAACGTCAAGGTGAGTTCTATGAGGATTTTCTAGTACGTAGCAAAATGTTATTTTCAGAAAAGTATGATTTCCAATATTTATAAATACTAAAGTTTGGAAAATGGTTTTGAATGAAGCTCTATACAAGGGCTTAGTGTTTTAAGTAGATTTTTAAAGTATGATTTGCAAAGTATTTTGAAAGAAGTTCCTTTTAGGACCTAAGATGTTAAAAGTAGTTTTGATAATATTTTTGATAAAGAGTTACAAAGTTTATGAGTTTTAGTTTATTACAAATTGTGTCCCATTTTGACCAATTTGAGATGAAATGAAGTAAGAATTAAAGAAAGAAAGAAATATGAGTCAGTTGTCCGGACTAGGATCACCCACATAATCGGGGATTAGAAGACACTACTGGGATGGTACCTCCTGTCGCGAAGTAGTTGTCTAGCTTAGCATACCCTTGTGCTTGAATTTGTTCCAAGTCACAAAGGGGAGACAGAATGAGCAAACTGAGTGGGCAGATCTGTTCTGTCCCGCGAAGGGAGCTAGTTGAATGAATTAATTAACTTAATTCATAAGTTTCAGTTGGTCACGAGAAAGTAAGCAGTTTTATAAAATAAAGTCTTTTTAGAGTTTGAAAGTAAAGAAGAAAAAGTTATTTTAAGATTTATGAAATAAATCAGTTTTAGCAATGTACTTTTGATATTTCAAGTTTTGAATAGAAAAGTTTTGGGTCTAAACCCATATTACTCACGAGACTTTATGTCTCACGTATACTATGTTTTTGAAATGCTATGTACTTAGGTGAACGGAGCGAAGATTGAAGTTGGGACCAATTGATACAATGTAAGTTTAAATTATGGTTATCTGTATTGAGTCTGTAATACCCCTCGAGTTTTAAGTTTGTAAAATAAAAATAAAAAAAAAATTTACGTGGCTATTTTATAGTCACGAGTTGTAAATTATGTTTGAAAACTGTATTTGTATTTTAAATATGGTTGAAGAAAAGGGGTGTTACACAGTTAATAGCCAAGGTTTAATGCCTAACCTAATCAAGTTAGCTACTGTTTTCAGCAAAGGAAAACAGTCCCAACCAAATCACAAACTAACATCCAAAACACCGAAAAATCAATATTAACATTAACCGAATGATTTCATTCACTCAAACCAATATCCAAACATAAAATCAGTAGCCAAACACTACTAAAAACAGAACCCTAAGCTGAATATCAGTGGTTGTCACACCCAAAGATTCAACTCAAAGCTTACAAATGTTTAACTAAAATGAAATAAAATCTAAAACATGAAAATACCAAATTATAGCTTCTGAAATGGAATCCTCGAGTCAAAGAGCTTCTAGGTCGATGTTTACACCAGGTCTTTGCTAGGGTTTTCGGCCGGAAATGCCTCTATTTATAGTTGCAAATTTCCCGTGACCGCGCCGCGCAAATGTGAAATCCGCGGCGCGCGTACTTATCCGTTCCCCGTTTCTTCGGAATTCAATTGTGCTCCACCGCCTTACATCCGCGTCGCGCGGGAGATAAATCCGCGGCGCGCGTACGTCTTCTCTTGATTTTCATTCTTTCCATACTTTTTCCTTTTTGTACACTTTTGGTCCCTGTTTCTGTTCTTTTTCTCCAGACAAGTCCTGACACGAAAAGTGAGAATACCCATGCATATATGATATAATTTTACCAAGAACAGGGCTCAACAACGCCTAAAATACTTGATATCACTAGGCGTTGTCAGGACTCAATCCTGAAGCGGCTGAATCGGTGGAACTATGCATCTCTATGAAGGACTCTTACAGAGTCAACATTTAATGCATTTCCATGATAGTCTTGTCATGGTTCCCTTTCCTATACATCTGGATGAACAGATCGTACTAGCTAGTCAGCAAGTCGAGTTAATGCTCAACGCCCGATTAATAGGGTGACCAAGTTTATATAGTTTGCCTATGTATCCCTCAATCATGAGAACATGCGGACTGACGCTACTTCTTCTAGCTTGTACACTTCAAGCTCTTTGAAGATCCTAGTTCGTACCTTTTCAACCGGCTCTCGGAACGTTTCCTCAACCAGTCGTGCTAACTCATATGGCCCCAGGAATTCAAAATCCCTGCGGAACTCGGGGTCAATGGTCAATAGCATGAGGCTACGAACTTTCTCGGATTCATCAATCAAGAAGTCATGTTCATAACAAAAAGCTGCTGTGTGATGCCATGCTTCCGTAGAACGGGGAGCGGGCACTCAATCAGATATGGCTTGCCAGCAAAACTAAGAACCAGTCTCCATTTGCGAAACCATTCAACATAGTTCAGGCCAGTCAGCCTTTCCATATTCAACAGATACTTTCTGAAGCTCTCAAAAATGGGTGATGGAGGAGAAGGAGGAGAGTTGACACTAGCTTCAGACATCTTTAAAATGAAATTTTATTAGTTTAATATTAGTCCTTTTAAATAATTACCCAATTATTATTTAACAAGGCTAGGACCCAAAATCTCCCAACTATGGTGTGAAGAGGGATGTCGTAATCACAACACAGTGGTCATTAAGATAGATATACTTTTATCAATTCCAATCTCTATGAGATTCCTAGATCTGTGAGATTCATTGACCGAGGTCAATGGCATGTTTAATCTCGGATTATACTCTTCTATTTGTGACTGGGATGTCGAGGATCAGAAATAAGATGTGAATAACCATGCAAATTGCTTGGTAACCTCAATGTCGTTTATCATCTCAATTGATGTGCCGGTAAACCACACACGCTCCATCAAGAATGATAAATCATGAGATCCCATTACCACTCTTTATGATCCCCTACTAGTGGGTCGGTAAACCGTAGGGGTGGCAATTGGGTCGGGTTCGGGTTGGCGGGTCGCGGGTTGGCGGGTTGGCGGGTTCGGGTTGATATGGCTGGTTTAGACTTTAGAGTTTAGACTTTGGATGGTGTACCTGGAAGGCTGGAACCGTGAACCAAATGAATTAAATTAACATCGAATAATATGTCGAGCAACTTCCCCTGTACCAAAAAAAAAAAAAAGAATATGAAATAGGAATCAATCAATGTAACAGCCACAGGTTCTATTTCAAATGAATAATCAAATACTAAAGTGATCAGAAATTCAATGGTAGAAGTAGAACGGTGCTAACTTACCGGAGCATACGGCGGGGTCACGTCGGACTCGGGAGGACCTGCAAGACCGGCGAAGCTGCCTGTAGACGTGGGGCGGAGGCTCGAACGAGGTGGCGTCATGGCGGTGTCAAGCGAGTGAAGATTGGAAGTGTGGACTGTGGAACCGTGGAAGCTTGGGAGGGACGAAGTCACGAAGAATTGTGAAACGAAGAGAAGTCGATTAGGTTTAGCCGTTTAGGACTTTAGGGCAATTGGGTAAAGTTATTTCATTTTCAGTTTTTCACTAATAAATGCATATATATATACGGGTTGGCGGGTCAACCCGTTAACCCAAGTAATGACCCGAACACGACCCGTGTAATTGGCGGGTTGGCGGGTCAAAAATCTCAACCCAAACCCGTTTATTTTCGTGTCGGGTTCGTGTCGTGTCGCGGGTCGTGTCGAGTATTGCCACCCCTAGTAAACCGCACACGCTCCATTAATGTCTCATAAAGTGTAATGTGTAATTTCATGGCTTAGCATACTTTTCACATTTTTCTAAAGTAACTAGATTGGGATTTTGTTGAGGTTATAGTACTTTTGTCTAATAGCATTATACTTTTAATTAGATTTGGTTCGTCCTATCAAATCTATGCTGCTAATGACACTCAACTTATCAAGGAAGCGGTGGGTGAGAGTGGACACCCATTCAACTGCCATTTTATTGACAGTTTTCCTATACCCCCTTATAGACCAGTTTCGTGAATAAGGCATACTAGCGATTTGACTGACTTAATCTTATAAATAAATATTAACTCTTAATAATAATATATATAAGATGTATTTTAAACATTTTAAAATATTTGGTTTATCCTTTTAAATTTTCGAATTAAACTATTTAATTCAATTTAAAATTAAACCCAAATTGATTAAATGTGTGTCTTTTAATTAACTATTAATTAAATTAATTAAATCTATAGGATTAACAAATTAAATCAATTAATTTAATCCTATTCCGTGCCCACTAAGTTTTCCAAAAAAAGTCCAAGGGTTTCCATTTATTAAATAATCATATTTACCAAAAATAGAAAAACCCTATGGAAGCCTTCTAATTTTTGAAAAAACAAGGGGGTGGAGGCTAGGGTTTCTAAAACCCTAGCCCAAAGTCGACATTATGGTGGCTAGGGTTTAAGACCATAAAACCCTAATAACAGTTATTCTATTATAGCTATTCAACAGAAAACAGAACATAGCTCTGATACCATTGATGGGGAATAGGCAAACAATCAACTTAAACTCTTAAGTTCTCATGCAACCTATAAGGATCTATGTTTTCTCTATTGAATCTATAACTAAGAAGTATAATAAGAACACTAAAGGTATAATTACAATTTCATAAATAAAACATACCTTTTGATATTTTGGAAGCAAGCACCACAAGTGTCGTGCCTCTAATGGCTCATACCCAAAACCAAGCAAGCAAGAAACAAGAGAGAGGAGGGAGAGACACCCCTTCTAATTGGCATGAATATGAGGCTCCTGGGGGTCTCTATTTATAGCCCCAGAATGAAAAGTCGTAGGCATATAACTGCTTATTTGAATTCTTGATATGATAAGGCTTTTATCATATAATTCAATCTGCTTATCATTGCCATAAAAAAACCTTATATCCATATATGGTGATTTATGAATTCTTAAGGCCTAAGCAAGCCTTGAATTCGTCCAACACATATACAGCCCATAATTGTACATTGCTCAACTATTGAACAATTATAATTCAGCCCCAATACTTTTAATTAATCTAATTAATCCCAAATTTAATTCTGATTAATTTCTGATCAGTCATTAATTAAATATTATGATTTCTAATTAATATTTTATCCTCATAATATATTAATAAATCATCTCTCTCTCTATAAGTTATTTTGTCCTCTACTAGGTTTTGAGGGCAACCCAAAAGGATTGTGCTGCCATCAATCAAGTATATTTCCTCATGTGAAGAGTTGGCCTCTGACCAAAGTGTAGTCCGACAAAAGTGTAGAAGCATAGTCAGACAGTTACACAGTCTCGTCTAGGGGCATGTTACTCAACTGCAGTCCAAGGAGGGTTATCCAACCGAAGAAGGAGTCTTTGGTTGTACCCTGACATGGTATTGTCATATCGGCTGTCAGAATACCTTGGGAATACGTGATGCACAATATCAAAGTGTCAGACCCGCATCGTATAGTCGCTTCATAGATTATAGAGTGACTAGGTGCTCTGGGCTAGTTTGGTTTTTCCCGCCCAAGACCATGTGTGTTCAGTCTTGCATATTTTCTTTTATATAAATCTCATCATCCTTCACTAGGATAATATGCCAAAATGTAGAGTGGTAGATATCCGATGTTCAAGCTATGAACATTGTTAGTCTTTTGTTTCTCTCTTGTAAACATTGAAGTTTATCAATGAAAATTCTATCAGTTCTCACAGTGGACATAGCTTGATTCATTGTCAAGTGAACCAGTTTATATCCATGTTTGTCTAAATATTCCTCGTATTTCTCTGTATTCTAGATAGTTGTGAAGATGGATCATTTTGTGTGAAGTCCTTAGTCGGGATTGATTGATACTTCCATCAGAGTAGTTGTGTATCAATCCCAACATGTTTGAGTCCATCTCGTATAACCCTCCATGCTACAGACTTATGAATCCTCCTTTCAATAACCATCTTAGCATAAGGGGTAACATGATTTTGACATCCATATATATATATATATATATATATATATATATATATATATATATATATATATATATATATATATATATATATATATATATATATATAGTTATGCAAAATACATATGCACAAAACTCATAAACCCTTTA
Organism: Cichorium intybus; assembly: GCA_023525715.1. Lineage (NCBI taxonomy): Eukaryota > Viridiplantae > Streptophyta > Magnoliopsida > Asterales > Asteraceae > Cichorium > Cichorium intybus. The sequence continues at coordinate 57,911,922 of CM042013.1, read as the reverse complement.
TACTCAACACGCACTAAAAACACACAAAAATCATTATACGATATTTTAAGCATTATTACAACCAATTCTTAAATCTATTGATTTAATGTACATTATTATTAATACTCTAACTGACTATATAAATATTACTTATAAACACTATTTAAGTTTTCTTTATGTTATTCTGGCATTGCTTTTAGCAACTTTCAAGTATAATATGTCGTGTCGTGTTTTGGGGACTTCATACATGTAAGTATGGTTTGTTTTGTTAAGTATTAGTTATAACTATTGGAAATAGTGTCCAAGGTCATTAACTGTTGGTGATATTTCAAATAATAGTAGGGTCCTTTTGGGTTACCCTCGCGACCAAGTAAAAACAAATAGTGACAGAAATACAGAAATAAAGTGGGAAAATATTGGTTTATTAATTTATGTCATAATAAATTAATTAGAAACTAATTAGTTATTAATTGATAAATAAATTTGGAATTAATTTAAAGGAAATTAAGTACAGGGACTGGATTGTGATTAATTAAAGGTTTAATTAATGGAAATAATTCCAGGGGTGGCTCTAAGAAGGCTTTTTAAGTTTGGAACCCTAGGAGCCCTCTAGTATAAATAGAGGCTTAGGGATCAAACCCTAAGCGCTCCTTTTGGCCTCCGCTGAGCCGCCTTTCCCCTTAATCTGGTTTTCGCTATTTCCTTAATCCTTCAAGCATTTTGGATATTGTTCTTCAGCCTAGAGCAAGTTCTGTCTGTCTGGTTTTCTGGTGTTCTTGGGTGTAAATCAATAGAGGGATTCTAGTTTGGGTCCTTACATTCAAACTAAGGTATGCATTTCTAATTTATCTTTAGTTGCTACAATTGCTATGAACTACATGATCCTAATTATGAACTGTATGATCCTTGCATGACTTTTGTTATGAACTTTTGATTTGATCTTGTTAAAGCTTCCGCTGCACAAACTGTTTTGTTATTTTGATCAAATCCTAACAGTAACAACAACTTGTTTCAAGTAGTTTATAACTTATATCAGGCTCAAAATAGAGTTTCATGATTGAAATTCATGCAAAAGCTTATTTTTCGGTTTTTGACTATTAGAAAGTATTTGAGAAAGTATGAGGCTATCAAGACTATAATAACTCACACATGAACTGAAAAGGATTAAGGACGTTTAGTAATAAGCCAAGATAGAAGGAACGTGTTAGAACAGAGTTATGAAGGCTGTTATAACTTGTTGGATTTCAATATCGAAAATCAAGCTTCTTTTTAGTATAAAGATTGGTTCTTATTTTCAAAACAACAAGAACTGAACAAGAGATGATTTAGATTATATTTTTACCTTAGGATGATAATTTCTCAGAAGGTAAAAGCTTCAGTACTCCCCTATAGCCGATTTCTCTATTTCAATCGCTAGAACTTTCTCTTTTTTATATTTTTCTTGAGAATTTATGAGTTACACCATCTATAACTCCAGTGGATTTTTTGGATGCCTTAAGGAATGTGTTTAGGACACGTTGGAAGGAAGAACAAGTGTACAAATGCATAAGTTGTTTCTTTATGCTTCTTTTTCCCTTAACTCTCTCTTGATATTCTCTATTGTTCTCAAAGTTTTCTCTATTATTTCTTGTGTACAATTGATCCAAGGTGTGAGTAAGGTAGTAGGGACTTAATGAAAGCTTATACAAGTATTAAGGCCAATCACAAAACCCTTATTTTCTTACAAACTCGTGGTCAATAATTTTTGACATTATATGATAAAGACAACGGTTTCACCCATTCCAATTCATGGAATAACATGATAAAACACTTGATATGTTTGGTAGTGAATTGTAGCATCATTGGCATTTTATAAATTTCTTATCTCTTATTCTTTTGCTTGGTTTTTAAAAAAGAATTATATTTTTGTTTTAATGCACTTATTAATTGATGGTTGGTAATTAGAAGTGTTAAATAGTTAGCACTTTACTAGATTAGTTCCTAAGTTACCAAAAAAAAAAACTTGAAAATGACTTAAAAGGACTGAAATGTAAAGATTTGCCAAAACTGTCAAATTTTCAATTGGCCCCTTAACCTTAGGCACTTGCTGAAACTTCCCTAATTCCCTTTTTTTGGTAATTTTATAGTACTTTTGGAAATTCCAAAAAGGCCCCTTGACTTTCCCTTATCCATATTTGACCCTTGGACCAATTTCTTTTGAACAAAATTTTAGTTTAATTAATCATTAAGATTAATTAAATTTGTATTTTCTGAATATTATTTAGACTTCAATAATATTATTAAAATTATTTAAAGCCTCATAATATTAATAAAAAATATTTTTCCCTTTTAATATTAATTAAATATTATTTATATTCATATATTGCTAATATGAATATTATTTGTACATATATACTATTTATTCAATATTAGACGCATTTATTTTGTCACATTATTATTACTAATAATTGCATATAAACATTTAAGTAATTTAAAGTGCTTACTAAACCATGTGTGTGTTACGTTTGTTGATTCATCTGTATCATATGCATCATATGCAGGACCATCATAAATAATTTTCTTACCTTTATACCTAACATCACCCTCATGTACATGTTCCATATCATTCGACATCATAGGTAATGATTATATATTTGGTTACTTCTGGTATCGGACCATCCAACGCCACCATAATGATTTCTTTTGCTAATTGATTAACACCGCTTTTTAAAACATGATTAACAACAAACAAATATAATCTGTTAGGAGGAAAACTAGTTACAATACTACTAAAATATATGACGTTACTGTCACCAATAATTTACATATCTATATGTGATCCAAGACATTGATAATATAGACGAATCTGATTTGTATCTAACATGGACTTCGAAGCCACCAACTTAACCAATTCAGAAAAGTTGATATCACTGGCTAAATCCACACCCAAACATGTGTAATCGGAAACAATATAATGCATAAAGTCGTCTATTTGCTCCGCTTGTCCTCCGATGTAGACATGAACTCTTATGAACTGATGTACATTTACTCAATTTCAATAATAGAAATGTAGATAATAAAAGATCCTCATAACAATTTGTACACGACTTACCAAAGTACATCTGAACAAAAATGTCAAAAACTCATACAAAAGCTATTTTTTATAAGTCCGCAATGTCACTCCGGAATACTGTACGTTCCGGATTGTAAATATGTCAGTCCGGAATATATTATGTTAGTCCAGAATGTATGATGTCAGACCCCGGATTACTTTTACATCCAATTTTACAAATCACTCACCAACTCAGGAACGATCATTGCAAGTTCGGAATGCATTGTTTCAAACAAAATGACTATGTTATAGATTCCAGAGAAAATGATTATTTTTATTAGTTAGCTTTTTTATAACGGTATATGCTCGGATATATAGCGACTACATTCGTAACAAAAGTAAAGTACTTAAGTACACTATTATTTTGGACAAATGAATAGAGATCAATGTCACATGTGTTAATAAGATGAATGGTAAGTTTTGGTATCAAAAGTTTCATCGTCCATTTCTCTATTGATGTAAAGCATATCTCAAACTTTCTAAAATTAGAAAATATTCAACAAAAATTTCGAAAAGGGAAGGCCGAAAGGGTCCATCCTCCCTCTTATCTTTATATCGTCATATCGTGCCTTTAATGTAAGGGCAATTCAATGCGTAAATGTTTGTTACGTCTTATTCTTGTCTTCCCAAATCCAAAGAAATTTGGATTTTTTGAATTATTGTGATGCTAGATTTTTTACATGGTATTTTATGGTTTTGTTTGACATATTAATCAGAAAAAAACTCATTCCCCACTTGTCATTTTTTATACATATGAACGCAAACGTCGCGAATTAAAAAATGTGGCCATTCTAGCCAACACAAATCATTAGTGGTTTATTCAAAAAAATTTGGCGAATTGCAAAAAGAATTCACATACAGTCTTTTTCTAGTAGTATTACTTATTCAATAATTTGTTTAAAAATGACATTTTTTCAGCTAATAAAGTTTTAATACAAAGATTCTAAACAAATCATCGACTACGATTGTTAAAAAGATTGTGATTGAAATATTTTAAATCAAAGATTCATCGTCTAGTAGTCATATTACTACAACGTTATTATCTTGAAACTATAATAATGTGAATTTATCACTGAAAAAAACTTTCATAAATAAAAAGTTTTATTGTTGTAAAAACAGTAGCTATTACAAAAATATATACCTTTACATAATACATGAAAACTTGTTTTTTTTCTAAAGCGTCGGATGAAAAAGGGTCACTATACATGTAAATCATATAAGAAATTGAATAATGGTATTTAAATTTTATTTTCCATTATATGATAGACGAATTTTAACTTTAAACAAATTATCTATGAATTACGCGACTTTTTGTTAGTACGTGTCAAGGAAATAGTATCATGTGATTGAAGCATAAAATGTTTGATACAATATTATTTTGTTTTTTATTCAAGAACTTATTTTCAAAGAGATTGGAATAAAGCACATATTTGGTTGATACAAAATTATTTTGTTTATGGTTCAAAGATTGTCTACCTTAATTTTAGAAATAGATTCCGGATAAATAGAAACTTATCCATATCTATTGTTGAGGATATGGATTGAACCTTTCCATATTGTCATACAACTTTCGATGTGAAGATGCAAAAAAGTTCTGATGCATTGCAAAAATGCAGAACTGCTATATGGCAATTGGTGTTCGCGAACACCCCTGACGTGCTTCATGAGTAGTTGAATATACCGGAATGAACTTCACATGAATGCCTCTACAACTTTTGCAATTGTATTATTAAGCTGTATGTAGCCAAATTTATGCGCAAAAACTCCTTGAGCCTATTCTTTTTCAGATCCTTCAGGTATATTGGGCTACTATGTTTACAATATCCTTCTGTTGGCAGTAAAAGCATATGACATCATTCAGGTCACTGTTGGGAGTTATCTAAGAGTTGACTTTTCTTTTCAGGCATCGGTTAGATTGTCCAACCTTAGCCTTTCCCTTTCCCATAATGGGATAAGAAATCTTCTTCTTTTCAGCATCACAATGATGAATGGCCAATACATGAGCGATGATATTTGATCCATGGGATTGCCTCATACTTGCCTCGACAGTTTTCAGCATACCGTGCAGTTCTATCAAGGTCATGTCCAGATTGTTCTTGTCATAGTCCATAGTGAACTCATGATACGAATTAGGAAGCGAGTTAAGTATCACATCCGTGGCTAACTTCTTTGGAAAATGGACACCGACATTATTTAATTTGTCCATGTATGATTTCATTATTTGAACATACATACACACATATGTTCATTCTTCAAGTTTACATGCCCTAAGAGATTTAACGATCTTGAATTGTTCACGCCTTGCTTGTGCCCCAACACTCTCAAAACAGTTCTCGAGCTTGGAGGACATGTCACTAAACGTTAGGCTATCGACCTCATTCGATTCATTATATCGAGATTTCAGTGGAGGAGGAAGAAGACTCGATTAAGTGGTGGAGGAAATGAAATTGGAGGCAGGTTTGTATTTAGATTTGCAAGAGACATCTATAAAAACAATTCAGTTAGTTTGATTTAATCCTTAAAAATAATTACCCAAGATTGTTTAATAAGGCTAGTTACCATATTCCACTTCATGATGGGAAAAGGGATACTATAATCACATTATGAAGTTACTTAGGTAGGTAAAACTCTTTGAGATTCATTGACTAAGGTCAATGGCATGTTAATCTCAATCCATGACAGGGATGTCGTGGATAATGGATTAGATGGTGGATCAACCATGCAAAAACCACATGATTCCTGGCTAAAGATATACTTGAGTATCGTGAGTGCCACATCATCTTCAACTATAATCTCAATTTGACATGTTGGCAAACCGCACACGCTCTATCAACAGATTATAAAGAAAATGTGTGTTTTCATGCGTAGCATATGATTCATTTATTATTTTACTTAAAATAGGAATTTTGTTTTAATACTTTAAGTTCATACTTTTTAAGTTGAAACATTGCCCTATGAAACCCTTTCGGTAGCTCCACTCAAAGAAAATGTGGCAGACAGTGAGGGTGGTAAGCAATGAATGCTTTTAAAAACCGACCTCATTGGGAAACAAAGAATCCTCCTTTAAACCTTCTAAACACTTTTTAAAATAGCAGGTGGGCCTAGTCATGGTTTGACCAATGTTTTTGTTTTGATCTTTTAGTTATACATATAGATACAATTCTAATATATAGAAATAGATTTTAAAGGATTTTATGTTTATCTATTAATTCCATTAAACATGCAAGGATGCAATGTTAATAATTAATTTAAACATTACCCAATATTTAAAATTATCATGTTTTCATATAAGGCACTTAGAGGAAAAGCAAGTTAGGAAACTTGCAAGACAAGTTAGTATTGTAAACCCTAACCGTCATAAAACCCTAGTTTTCTAGAAACCCTAGTTCAAGAAATTCTAGTTTTCAGACGAACTCTAATGTACAATGTTTTGGTAAAAAATGTGCAAGATCAAATTAGTTAAGGTTGTGGTGTTAGGCTTAGCATCTTGGGAAGGATCTTGAAATGTTGACACTGGGATCTACGAGGAAAACCCTTGATCCTGGTGAGGATCTCCGGCACAAACCTTGAGAACCGGAAATACCCGGTTGCATGTGATGATTTTAGTTATCGGAAAAAGTTGTTATAAGTTCTTGTTACAATAGAGCTTAAAGAAAACTAAGAAAGTAGCAGAGTGTGCTCATTGTTGTGTGTGAAGAAATGTGAGTACAGTGCTAATTTCTATGCGAGCTAGCTAACTAATACCAAAAAATCTCAACTTAATATTCTCGTCCGAGATCCTCATTAAGTCATCCTTCTATTCGTTGAGTGGATCTGACTGGAACTACTTGGTATTTCTTGGTCTTGTCCCGACTTAATTGGGTCCTTGTTGACTCGTTCTTGACCTAAGTCGACTATGTGACTGTAGAAACACGAAAAGAAAACGGTTAGTTTTTATCAGGAACCTGCTCAAGATCTTGATCGAGATCTTACTCAGGATCCTGAGAAGGATCTTAATGGAAGATTCCACCCGTAATAGTTGCCCTTTTGAAACCAGAATTTAGAAGAAAGAGTTGGGTTTAAAAAATTAGATATTAAATTTGAAATTGAATTTTTCGGGTATCGAGGGGTTGATAAGACACATGACTTATCTGATTCAGCTAAGCGATGTTGTTTTGCTTGGATATGATCCCAAAAACTGTACGATCAAGATTAGTGTTAATCAAGGTTGTAAAAATCGTTTGACGGTAGCTTGGCGGTCGAGTGGGGTTAAGAGATTAATCGGATTAATCGGGGATTAGTCGGGGATTAATCGGAGACCCTAAATTATAAATGAATTCATTTAAAAATATATAAATATAACAAAATAGCAATGTTTGATTCATTTATTCCGAAATACACATCAAATATTATAAATTTGTATAGTTTTATTCTTTAATATTGATTTTTTTTTTCAGTTTTCTCGAGTTATTAGAGAGTGTTTGTGTCATTATTAAAAAATAAAAAAAAATAAAATGAAAAAATGACCGCCAAAACCGATTAATCGGCCGCCAAGGCCGATATTTGACCGAATTTTGCAGCAAATTATTAAGCTGACCGATTAGGCCTAATCGTAATCGGTTGAAGACCGTCAAGCGACTAATCGCAGATTAATCGGCCGCCAAACTCGATTTCTGCAACACTGGTGTAAATAGAGGTGCCCTCTTAGTCGAGTTGCTCTTTTTCTTCGGCTTTTTCTGCAAGTTCATTCTTAGGTACGTTTTCTCCTTCCTTTCTTCTCGTTTTTCATTTACGATCATGGGTAAAAAGACTACTCACTCTCAAGCTTCTACCGTCGATGATTTTACAAACCAGGGACTCTTCGCTAAACTCGAGGAGGAGGTTTGTTCTTTCAAGGATAATGACGTTAGTAGGCTCTTGAGCATAAAGCTATTTCCTTCATCTATTGCTATTAGGGCATACATTCCTCTTTTGAAATCCGACACCATTTATCCTTCCTGGGTCTGCTTTCCCGAGTAACCTTTTCTTCTCGGGCTTAAATTTATGTTCCCTCCTCTAATCCCTGAGTTCTTTGCCATGACTGGCATTCCTTACACACAAGCGATGCCGGTGGCATGGAGGATTCTGTTCTGGATAGACAGTGTTAATCGTTCCAAGGGTTTAGATCTTGGACTTACTGAAATAGCTTCGACATACGACCTCCAAACTTCTGGTTCTCATTGTATCCTGATAAAAATAAAGCCTAGTTGTAAACACCTCTTTCTGAAAGCAACCTGCCACGATATTGTTTGGAACGGTCGATTTTCTTCATGAGGAAGGATATCCTTCCAGATGCTGACTAGATCCCTCAAAAGTGGACGATTAAGGGTAGGATCTTGCTTTACTCTTTGTTTAGCATCTTTATTTTTGACATAGTTGTTTCTTCTTGTTATTTGTAGTTCCTCAATTTGACGTTGTCTTTCCTGCTGCTTCCGATTCCGAGGCCAAGATCAGGGAGTTTCTCCTACAGAAAGAACTTTTTGTGCCCCAGGTGGAGTTACAACTATTGAGGAAGATTCTAAACCTGAGGCTCTAGCACAGCTAGAATGTCAAATGGTAAGATACTTAATAATTTTAATGAAGATTCATACCTAGATCTTTGAGAGGATCTTGAATACTTCTCGGATGGTCATGTTTATAATGCTTGGAAACTACTTGCAGTCTCTAAGTCTACCTGCTCTACCAAGTTGGACCTATCTGAAATGAATGATTTTCTGAAGGTGAAGAAGGAGCAAGCTTATGATTCCTAAGAAGGAACCTAGTAGCCAGGCCACGACGGATGGGAAGAAGAGAAAGACGGGTGTAGAGGTAATCGACATTGAGATCTTCGATGGGATGGAGCCAGTGGCTGTGAAAGCCAAGGTAGACAACATGATCCAATTGGTAAGCAGCGATTCTTCTGGGTTTTCAATTTTGTTGTCTAGTTTGGTCTAGGATCCTTAGAAGATCCTTGTGTTTTCTTGCAGCTTACCTCGCACTTCGTTGTCACCATGGAGAAGGGGGAGAAGACCAAGGAGCAGGAGAACTTGGTTAAGAATTTCCAGCTGAAGGTGAAGCATTTGGAGAGGGAGGTGACCATCCTTAGGGCCTATCAGGAGCAGGAAATCCTTTACGTCACCAAGGAAGTGGAGGCCAGGTGCGAGGAAAAGGTCCAAGCAGTCACCACAGATGCCAAGATGTCGACTGCCATCACGATCCTCCAAGCTCGCTTGAAAATGTATGAGGATCTTGAGTTTGGCCACATCGATGAGTGCCATACCGCATGTTGGCGGGAATCCTTGGAGAAGCTCATGGCTGATGCAGGTGAAGGGCAATCCAGTGAGGCCAGTGTGGATCCCTCAAATAAGAAGGACTCGAGATCTGGTGCTCCTAGTGATGTCAAGAAAGGTGGAGATGTTGCAGTAGGTGAGCAGTTGGTGGTGAAGGTAATGACGGGAAGAAGGATGGTTATCCCTTGGGGGTCTGAATAATTTTTTTTCTGCATGGTGCCCGGTTTGGGCTTTATATATTTATGAAATTGGTTGATATATCTGCTTTGCTTGCTCATGTTATTTTGCACTATTAGTTATATCTTGCATAGGAATAATTTTGCCATTCGAAAAATGTTTTCAAACTTCAAAAATAATGGTTCAAAGATCTTTATAACTGCTTATTTTCAAAAATGTTTACATTGAAAAGGGTCTTGAACATATGACTTCGAGGATCCTTGGTCAAAATCAGGATTCAATTTTTTTATATTGAAGTTCAATTTCATAGAGGAAATGTTTGGTTCTTGAAAACATATAAATTATAGAAGTTGTTTTGTCTTCAAGTATTTACTCAAGTGGATGCTTTTCATGATAATAAGATTTTGTACGATTATGTGTCAATATAAAACTCAAAATATTTTGGATTAAATGACCGAAAATATCATTGTATCAATAATTATCTAAGGGGCGTAGCATATTGTGAAAAACGTTAAAGTCTCATTAGAACCTGTATAGAATTTCTGAAAGGATGTTAAGAGGATCCTTAATGGAATCTTTAGTAGGATCCTTTGGAGATCAAACTCGTGCCTTGCAAATGTTGGCCTTTTTGCTGGGACTAGGTGTAAATTTACAAGTTTGACTTGTAAATTTCCATATGCATATTTTGTTAAGGATAGACTTAAAATTCTGGTGACATTCAAACATTGTCCTTCTGGTGCCCTTAGGTTTTCTTCCATATATTCTGCTAGAAATAGACGTAGGATCTTTGTTGGAATAGAATTAAAGCCCTTGTTGGGGATAAACCAAAATTTTGAATTGGGATAAACCTAAGATCCTTACTGGGGACAAGTCCAATATCTTTATTCAAGATGAAGCCATGATCTTCACTGGGGATAAACCTAGGATCTTCACTGGGGACTAACCCAAGATGCTAACCGGGAATAGACCCAGGATCCTTTCCGGGGATTAACCCAGGATCCTAGCTGGGATTGAACCCATGATCCTATCTAGGGACAAGCACATGATCCTTAATGGGGTTAGTGATGGAGAATAGGCAGACAAATAAACTTAAAACTCTTAAGTTCAGATGCAACCTAAGGATCTATGTTTTCCCTAATTGAATCTATAATTAAGAATCCTAAGGCATATATCAAAATTCTAAAGGAGGTTTTAGAACCACATACCTTTTGTTGATCTCTTGGAAGCAAGCATCACAAATGCCGTGCCTATAATGGCTTGCACCCAAATGCCAGCAAGCAGGAAAACAACTCAGCGAGAATAGGAGAAGCTCAAGAATGGCGCAGATTTATAGGGTCCTGGGACTCCCTATTTACAGCCCTAGAATGATGAGTGATAAGGCTTATACATTGCCTTATTTGAATTATGATATGATAAACCTTTTATCATATAATTCAAATACCTTATCATTTCCATAAATAACATTTATATACATATATATACTTCGAGATTTATAAGGATATAAATCCTTAAAATTTCTTCCAATATATCCATGTATATATATATATATATATATATATATATATATATATATATATATATATATATATACACACACACACATGTGTAGGGCTAGGATTAAATACATTTAACAAGTCTTGTATGATTGTAGGACCAAATGTGGAGCGTCCGATTGAAATGATCAACGATGTTAGATTCAAGGGCCTAATTGTAAAATTATAACAATTAATTAATCAGATTTTGCAATTAAACCCTTATAAAGGGTATTTTAGTCTATTAATAAATATTAAAAAAAATCCAATTTATCTCCTGCTTTTGTGGGATTACGTGAATAAAAACTGCAAATTACAACTGCAAATTAAAAACTGGAAATTACAGTACCTTCAAATTCCTTCAAATTCTCAAAGAATAGTTTGTGGGTTTTTATGTTAATTACAGTACTTTCGAATTATTTGAGAATACATCAAATTCCTTGAACCATTCTCAGATAATGGACTTACTTGTGACAAAAAAAAAACATACAATTCTCATAGAATGAACATGCTTTGTTAAATACGCACAAAGCCCTTATATACATTCTTAAAGAATGTGATACCAAAACACAAACAAATAAAAACTAATACCCATTCTTAGAGAATGGGGTTGACATACAACAAAATTGACACTGCTCAAAAACGATTTCACATTTATTATTATGTAATTGTCGCACATCCTAAAATCCAAAACAAAAAATACACATTCCGAACAATTGAACTTCTAATACATGACTATTCAACGTGTGATTACACGATTATTCTCAAAGAATTACTTACGACAAAAAAAATTGAACTGCTCATACTTTGAATGTAAAATGTACATTCTTAGAGAATGTAACATATACAACATTCTTGGAGAATGTAACCTAAAAAAATTGAACTGCTAATACTTTGTCTTCCCCTGTCGTCCTATACAACATTTTTGGAGAATGGGTTCATTACTTATAATAGAACAAATGGAATTTATTATTAGTGAAAAATTATATATGATATTTCGTTTTGGTTTACCTTGACAATGAAGATACTCTAATGCAACAAGCACCTCAGCCGCATAGAATATCTATAAGGAGCCGCATAGAATCTATAAGGAAATAGATACGAATTATTCTTTGTTAGAATTATTCGTTCAAGAAAATATGATCTAATAATATCTAGTTTTTTATACCTGGGGACATCTTCTTTCAAGACCTTCATAGGTTCTCTTTAAAATCATACAAAGTTCTCCGCTAGGACAGTAATCGGTGATCAAACAAACATAAAAAGTTCTAGGACAGTAATCGGTGATCAAACAAACATAAAAAGTTCCGGCCTCCGCCACCTCCGTTGCAGCCAGCGACCCGTCGAAAATCGATATTTATAATTTCAAAACTAAGTAATTGAATATCTAGCACATACCCACAAAAAAAAGCTCGATTTATAATTTCAAAACCAAATAATCGAATATCTAGCACATACCCACAAAAAAGTAAAATGGGTTCGCATGCTATCTCTTTCCATCCCTAGCAAGTTTATCCCATATCTAATTTTCCATCCGTGGCAAGTTTATCCCCTACCTAATTCCAATTCTAATCTTGTTATTCTGAAGCGGGGAAGCATCGTCATAACTCATGCTTCAAAAATCCTCTGGTTTTCCGCTTAGCTCTATGAGTGGTCGCATCTTCGGTAAGCAATGAAAATCAATTCAAAGCAATTTCAGAAATTGATGCCGTAGTTAAGTGATGATGCTTCAATCCCGACCAGCCGGCAGTGGTTTGGCGGTGAAAATAATGATGTTTCTGTAGGGTTCCGGTGGTGATTTAAAACGTTGGTGTAATTCACTGGCGGACACAGAACAAAATCTCAGGGATAGCACACAATAGTTTAGGGGTAGTACACCGGAAAATTTACACTACGATGAAAATTTTCCCAACAATTTTGCACTACACCAGAGAATTTGAGGGGTAGCACCTGCTACCCCAGGAACCCCCTAGGTCCGCCCGAGGGTGTAGTGATTGGGGGTTACGATAATTATAGGCTTCAATCACCATAATTATAGGATTAAATCATCCATATGTTACCAATAATATAGGGATTAAAATTATATAATAATTAATTTAATTATAAAATTCCAAAACTACCCTTGTCAAATGATTGGTCCAGAATGAGTCTTACGTTCACACAATATTTAGTATATATATAAATATATATATATATATATATATATATATATATATATATATATATATATATACATATACATATACATATACATATACATATACATATACATATACATATACATATACATATACATATACATATACATATACATATACATATACATATATATATATATATATATATATATATATATATATATATATATATATATATATATATATATATATATATATATATATAAGGAGGATCATGTAGGAACCCAAAATCCGGTAAGAACCGCGAGGATAACTATTAGCCGTTTAATTGTGAAATTTGATGGTTACGATTTAATGTAAAAATAATGATCATCTCTTAAAATTCAATGATTTTTCTTGTAAATGTCATAAACTAAAAGGGTGGGGAATAAAAATTTGGATGGGCATTTAAGTCAATTTGAATGAACATACGGCCTTCACATTCCAGCAAAAGAACAACCCACGCGCCTATACTCTCAAGCGACACGTGTCACACTTTGATTGCATACTTTTATTTATTTTTCATCCGGTATTAATATTGGTCATAACTTTTTTTTTCCTTTGCAAATAAAATTCTGAAAAAATCGAAGTTCTTAAAATTTAATTATCTACAAAACAAGCACCATAATGAAAATTTGAAAAAAATATATATTTTTTTATTTTTACTTTTATAAAAAATCTAAAAAAATTATGAAAATTCAAATGATCATTGTAGATATTATATTTGTAAGTTTGCAAAAAGAATTTTTTGAAAAAAATGGTTTTTATGTGTTTATTTTTATATATTTTAAATAAAAGACTCATCAAAATAGCAAAAAATATACATGATCCAAAAATATTAAAACCAATATATGTCTTATGATTCAAACTTATGATCCAAGATTCAAAATTCATTATGATCCAAGATCCAAAACGAGTTAAAAAAAACATACAACAACAAACTGATTAAAAAGTTATGATCCAAGATTCAAAATTCGTTATGATTCAAGATCCAAAATGGGTTATGATCCAAAACGAGTTAAAAAAAATACAACAACACAAGTAAAAAAATGGAAAGTTAACGAAAAAAGAAAAAAAATAACTGAAAAAAATAACAAAAAAACCTGAAAAAAAGCTAAAATAAAAACCAAAAACTGAAAAAAAAACTAAAAATAATAATAACGAAAATAAATAAAAAACCCGGTTAAATTATGTTGTACGGACGTGAGTAACATATGATCGTATCCTCGAGTCCGTATTTCATTCCGTGGACGTGCATCGCACGTGATTGCGTCACGTCGAAGGAAGACGTTTGACGTTATTGCCCTTAGGAGAGTGATTGGACAAGAAGAGTCCTAGCGGTTCCTACCGGATTTTGGGTTCCTACCGGATCCTAACCCTCTATATATATATATATATATATATATATATATATATATATATATATATATATATATATATATATATATATATATATATATATATATATATATATATATATATATATATATCCATTGCTCAACTATAGAACAATTACAATTCAGTCACTGTACCTTTAATTAATCCAATTAATCCCAAAATTAATTCTAATTAATTTCTGATTTGTCATTAATTAAATATCATTATTTCTAATTAATTAATCCATGAATAATTAGGTTATTCTAAAATGTCCATAGTCGGTCATAGTTGTGGGAGCAACCATGAAATAAGATGAATATGAATTGGATTGGTTGACTTTCATAGGATGAAAGTAGCAAAGTGTTGCAACCAAGTTTATAGATACTTGTTAGAGAACAAGTATTTTACTTGACCCGCTCAAGAATAATTCATGGATTTTTTTCATAAGTGACTCTTCAATCTGAGATGCGTATTAAGGACTTGCGTTTAGGGAGTATTGTGCTTTGATATGGTTAAACACTGCTCTTTGACCAGGCAGTTATTAAGGCCATTATAGGGTATGGTTTGGACTACACAATAGGCATATGCAGTCAAGATGGGATTTATTCATCTTATATGTTGAGAGTAAGACATCTAAGGTGTGTTACTAAAAGTTGAACATAAACTAGAATGATTGAGATCCATGTCTCATGTTCAACATGATTTCTGTGACAAAGACATAACTGGTACATTACCTTAGATATCAAATTGAAGTTGTAAGCTTTTGAGAATTGGATGTTATCTAATGACACTTAGTCATGTGTTGTTGGGGGGCATTGAAATGTTGCTAGACATTCACTACTGACTATATCATTTTATGATGTAATCTTGTGCAAGTGGGAGATTGTTGGTTCTATGTGCTCAAGAATGATCATAAAATGATATTGCCAATAACATATGATCTTATATGGTTGGACCAATAACAAGAAACCACCAATTTGATCATTTTAACTAGTGAGTTTGATTCATGTTAAAATGATACCTGATGAGTCTTGACTCTATAAGGTAAGCAACAATCAAGTAATCAACTAATCAATGACAAGAGATGCACTAAAAAGCACTGTGTCAAATGATTAATGAATCATAATTATTGTTGGTTTAATCTTTGCATTTAATCAGACCAAATCCAAGGAGTTTCTGGGCTAAAATGAAGATTATTTGGGCCTGAATTTGGTTTTCGGTTTGGACCGAAAACGTCCTGGTATTCGATTGTGTTGACCTAAAACCAGAGGTTTTCGGTAAGGCTCCTTGAGCCGTCATTATCATAGTTGGTTGCCTTGAAGTTTGTGCTAAGTAGAGAGAGAAAGTTCTTGCATTCAAGCAATCAAGAACCTTCTGTACTAGATGTTTGATTTATATGACGTGTGCATTGAAGGTTGAATCTCCTTGTGTTCTTACTGTTTTGATTGTTAACACGTTTGGGATTCCACACCAAGCGTGTTTGTGATTGATACCTCATGATCTAGTGAGTGTTTGGCACTTACAATTGGTATCAGTGCCTCAAAACCTTGTGTTTTTTTAGTGTTTTGGTATTAATCTGTCAAAACGTTTGCTTGAATCTTGGAAATTTGGATGTTTTTGGGTGTTTTTGGACCTTTTGATCGACTTTGGGTGTTTGTGTTCTTGAAGTTCTTCATTGTTCTTGGTATATTTAAAGGAAAAACCATCAAAACGCCGTTTTTGATCTAAAAACGTCGTTTTCAGATCTATTCTGCGTTTTCGGTCCAGATCTGAAGGATTTCGGTCTGCTGTTACGTTTTTGGTGGCGGCGCGTTTACAAGCTAGGGTATTTTGTAGCTTTCGGTCAAGTTTTGGTCTTTTTCGGTCCGTTAAGAGGGTAATCGGTCAGCCCATTAAGAGTGTTCGGTGGAGCCATCTAGGGTTTGGTGTTTTCGGTGATACTTAAAGATTTCGGTCAAGATTTTTATTGTTTTCAGTTCAAGTGTGGTGTTCGGTCCAGGATTTCGGTTGTGATCTTGGTTTTCGATCTATTGTTTTCGATCCTTTTGGAAGTAAATTTCGTGGTTCTCGGTTCAAATCTCTAGTTCATTTCCAATGGAATTAGCTACTTCCACTATGCATTCCGATCTCGATTCTGTCATGGGTACGGTCACCCGTATTCCTCGACTGATAAACGCTGAAGGATTTTCGGAATTGAAATACAGATTTGAACAATACATTAATATGAAAGATTTGAAACTTTCGAGAAGCTTTTTACGTCCACCTGTCAAAATTAAAATCACTCTACAAAATGGTATCGTGATACATAAACCTCTTCAAGATTACACTGACTTGGAATTTGACAAAGTGGAGCGAGATAAGAAAGCCCTTGCCACTCTCACTATGGCACTATCTCCATACATCAGTCAGGGCTTTAGAGAGTACACAACCGCCAAATCTTTGTGGGAGGCGTTGATTGAGGTCTACGGAGGAAACGATGATATGAAACAGAGCATGCAAGATCTGCTTCGTCAGAGTTTAACATGGTCAATCACGTGATTGAAGAGACACTTGAGACCCAATTGCAACGTTTCATCACCTTGAACACCAAGATGACCACAGCTAGAGTTGTGTTGTCGAAAGCTGAAGTTAACAAGAAGTTGCTAAACTCTCTTCCAAAAAGCTGGGACATGAATGTGGAGGTGATTAAGAAGACTAGAGACCTTGGCAGACTCTCTCTCTCTCTCTCTCTCTCTGAGGTGATGGCTATCATCAAATCTTGTGACATGGATAATAAGAAAAGGGAAATCAATCATGTTAGCTCCTATCAATCTGCCAACTTGGGTATTTCTACAAATAGTGCATTCTCAGCTCTTCCTGCTCAACAAGCTTCTTTTTCATCCAGCTTTCAAATGGTATCTCCTACTCCCTCTGCTACTATTTCTAAGCCAACCACTCCAGCTCCATCTGTTCCCAAAGGAGCTGAAGAAAACTTGGGCATGATGGCTGGTCTCCTAAATTGCTATAATGCTCTCGTGGCTGTTGAACTTGTTTAGCTAATGATGGCTGGTGATCTTGATCAAATTCACCCTGACGATGTTGAAGAGATGGACATTTCCTGGCATATTGCTATGGCAGTATTCAGGGCTAAAAAGTTCACACAGAGAACGGGTAGAAACAATTGGGTAGCCAATAATAGATATAAGAAGGTGGGATTCAACAAGGCCAAGCTTCGGTGCTACAACTGTCATGAGTCTGGTCATTTTGCTCGTGACTGCACCAAGCCTAGAATGGAGAATGTCAACACCGAAAGGAATATGGTGCCTACTGGAATAAACCGTGAAGCTACTACTCAACCTCAGAATAATGAAAGGGATATGGTGGCACAAAAGTTCACTTGGGAGGACCAGATGCAAGCCCTGAATTTGACTGCAGATGGTGGAGCTCATCTTGCCTAGATCAAAGGTGACATGAAAAGATAGACTTGTTTCAACTGTGGAATTGCTGGTCACATTGCTAGAAAATGTCCTCGATATTTGTATGCTCAACAGCATGAACAGTTCTGGCAGAACGTGCCAAAGGGGAGGTCTTATAAAAGAAAACTCTTGAGGTCACGTTCTCGAAATAAAAATCAAAACGTTTCAAAAACCAAAACTTAAACTGCCCAGGACAAATGGACTAACTCAAGCAGTAGTCCTATTTTAAAATCTAATGCAAATGTTCCCATCTGGGCCAAAGACAAAAGATTTAAATCAAACTATAGATGGGTTCCCAAAGGCAGTATTTCAAAAGCTTCTGAAATTTCTTCTTCTTTATTTGATAAACGTAACATGAGCTTAGAATCTGTTTCTTGTATCGATAGTAAGGGTCAACCCAGCTTCTGAATGGACTGCGTCCCTAAATCTAATTAATCCCGCAACTTGTGCAGGAACAGCTATGGAGGAATATCATCAGACCCTGATATGTTGATAGTGGCTGTTCTAGGCACATGACAGACGACATGTCCCAGTTACATGACGTTGAAAATTTTAATGGTGGATATGTTTGCTTTGCGGGTGGTGAAAAAGGAAAGATCACACAGAAAGGGATTGTTTCGAATGGCGTGTTGAAATTTGAGAACGTTCACTTTGTTCCTGAGCTCAAGCACAGTCTGCTGAGCGTTTCTCAAATATGCGACAAAGGTTTTTCAACCCACTTCACGAAGAAAGAATGTCTGATCTTAAAACCCGATGTTGTCATTCTCGAGGAGCGGATTCTTGTCAAATCAGAACACAAAAGCAACGCTTACATCAAAGACATGAATCACAACACTCCTAAAAATGTCACTTGCCTGCTCTCAAAAGCCTCTGAACAGAATGCTATGTTATGGCATCGTCGTCTTGGTCATGCCAATGCAAAGAATTTGAATCGTCTCGCCAAAAACGATCTTGTCCGGGGGCTTCCTATTAAAGACTTCATCACATTTGAAAAGTGTGTTGCCTGTGCTCAAGGAAAACATCATCGGAAGCCTCACAAGCCCAAATTGGTCAACACCGTTGATTCGCTCCTTCA
The DNA here is from genome assembly GCA_023525715.1 of Cichorium intybus. NCBI lineage: Eukaryota > Viridiplantae > Streptophyta > Magnoliopsida > Asterales > Asteraceae > Cichorium > Cichorium intybus. The sequence continues at coordinate 57,892,772 of CM042013.1, read as the reverse complement.
ACTGATTCATATGGATCTCTTTGGCCCCGTCAATGTTCTCAGTCTTAATAAAAGCTCTTACTGTTTAGTTATTATTGATGATTACTCACGTTTTACTTGGGTTTTCTTTTTAAAGAACAAGAGCGAAACTGCAGAGCTGGTCATGAGATCCATCACCGTTATCGAGAATCAAACAAATCAGAAGCTGAAGGCAATTCGATGCGACAATGGGACCAAATTCAAGAATGCGGTGTTGGATAAATTCTGTGCAGATAAGGGAGTGCAGCATTAGTATAGTGTTGCTCGTACACCTCAACAAAATGGTGTTGCTGAGCACCAAAACAAAACGTTAATTGATGGTGCGCGTACCATGCTAGTCGATTCCAAACTACCGGTGTTCTTCTGGGCCGAAGCAATTAACACATCGTGTTATGTCCAGAATCAGGTCATCATCAACAAGCCTCAAATGAAGACTCCGTATGATATTCTCTATGGCCGCAAACCAACTGTTGCCCATTTCCGCACCTTTGGTTGTCCTTGCACCCTACTTCATCTTGAAGCTACGCCAAAGTTCAACTCTAAAGCTGATGATTGCTACTTTGTTGGCTATGTGGGTAAAACTGCTTATTGGGTGTATAACAAGGTCACTAAGCAGATTGTGGAATCGTTCGACGTTCAGTGGCTAGAAGAAAATGAGACGGATGTACATGTTGGGCCCGACTGGATATTTAATTATGTTGAATTGTTTAAATCATTTAATGTTCTTTCTAATGATGTCTCAGGCACACAGCCAGGTCCAAGTGGAGTCAACAGAGATTATGATGTGGAAATCATTCCTGATCCCATCATACCGTCCGTAATCTTTGAAGATCCAATTCTGAATGACGGTGCATCTCCTGTTTCCACTTCTATAACTAAAGATGCTCCTGCTGAATCATCCCATGTTGTTGGCAAACCTCCAGTTGTTGAACAATCTGCCACTCAAGAAGGCGTCATCAATTCTGAACCTACTGATCTATTTGATTCCACTCTCATGGATTCTCTCTTCCCAGACAGAATTCATGATGAGTATGAAGCACTTCACACGATTTCAGATATTCCGACAAAGGTGCTTCAGGCTCAGGCAGAATTGAAAACATAACGAACCTTCCGGTATCTTCTGCTTCCTCGAGCATGCCATTCCCTCAAGAATTCAATGCGACCACCCAATTGATAATGTTATTGGCTCTTTGGACGATGGGATTCAAACCAAAAACCAGAGCGGTCAAGTCAACGAGTGCCTCTACTCATGCTTCATTTCTCAGATCGAGCTAAAGAATGTAGAGATGACACTTAATGAACCAATTTGGGTGGACGCCATGCATGATGAGCTAAACCAGTTCGAGAAGCTGAATGTTTGGCAGTTGGTGGAATTACCCGAGGGCAAAAAGTCTCTTGACACAAGATGGGTATTTAGCAACAAGCAGGATGACTCTAGAGTTATAATGCGAAATAAGGCACGCCTGGTTGTACGTGGATTTCGTCAAATTGAAGGTCTTAATTACACAGAAGTGTATGCTCTGGTGGCAATATTGGAAGCGATTCGGATCTTTCTTACATGTGCTTCATACATGAACTTTACTGTGTACCAGATGGACGTTAAGACGACATTTCTGTACGGTGACGTGAAGGAGGAGATTTATGTTGATCAACCTCCGGGTTTCGTCAACTCCAAGTTTCCAAATCACGTCTACAAGCTGGATAATGCTCTCTATGGTCTTCATCAACCTCACCGTGCATGGTATGCTACATTGACTGATCATCTGCTGCGGCATGGTTATACTCGAGGCACGATCGACCAGACTCTGTTCATAAAGCGAGAAAAGACCGACCAAATTGTCGTCTAAATTTATGTGGATGATATCATTTTTGGTACTACAAGCGAGGCGTTGTGCAAAGAGTTTGAGCAAGTGATGAAGAAACGATTTGAAATGAGCTCGCTGAGTGAAATGACGATGTTCTTAAGGTTGCAAGTGAAGCAAATCTCAACGGGTATTCTGCTTCACCAAGGCAAGTATGTGGAGGATATTCTCGAGAAGTTCGAATTCAAGGATGCAAAATCTGCTAACACTCCGATGTTTGAGCGACCTCTGCTGTCTTTAGACCCAGATGGCCAATCTGTTAATCAAACGTATTATCGTTCGATGATTGGATCCCTGATGTATCTGACGGCTAGCAGACCGGATATCGTCTTTGCAGTCTGCCAATGTGCTTAACATCAGGCTAATCCTAAACTCTCTCATTTAACTGCTGTTAAACGGATCTTTTGATACTTTAAATAGAGACCTAAATTGGGTCTCTGGTATCCAAAGAACTGTGAATTTGATCTGTATGCATTTTTCAGACAGCAACTATGGAGGATGCGACATTGACAGAAAGTCTACAAGTGTTGGATGTCAATTCTTAGGATATAGGTTGATCTCTTGGCAATGCAAGAAGCATCAAACCATGTCAACCTCTACAGCTGAAGCTGAATATGTGGCTGCCTCGGCTTGCTGTTCTCAAGCCATCTGGATGCAGCATCAACTTCTTGACTATTGTATGAACTTCGTTGATACTACCATATTTTGTGATAATGATGCAGCTATCCAAATAGTTAAAAACCCTGTCCAGCATTCAAAAACCAAGCACATTGACATAAAAATTCACTTTATAAGAGATTGCTACGAGCGTAAACTGATTCATTTGAACCAGTCCACACATATAACAATGTGGCGGACTTGTTCAACAAACATTTTGAAAAAGCTCGGTTCAATGTGCTTGTTGAACTTTTAAAAATGATTCGCTTCGATGATTGCTAAATCAGTTCTTGTAAATTTTGTACAAATTTTTTCTAGTTAAATTTGTTCATGTTTTTACTTTTTCTATTATCTTCCATGCACAAATTTAGGGGGTGAATTAAAAACAACAAAAAAATTTCAAAATTTCAAAAATCCAAAAAATATATCTTTAGTTTTATGTCTTTCTTTTCAGAAAATTGAAAATCCAAAAATATTGTTTTTACACATTTTGCACGATCGTCGATATTCCTGATAATACCAACCATGAATACAGATCCAAACCTCATGTCAAAGATGTAACTCACTATTACCATGATCGCTAAGACATTACTTACCCATCGACGATGCACTGAGCGATACCACTCACTGCTGAGACAAATATCTTGTGCTGATGATTCTCATTGGTACACCACAATAAGTTTGAAGCACTAACAACTTTTCTCTCAAAACCAATCTTAAGTTATCTGCAATATAAACTTCTAGACACTTTGAGTTAAACCACTTAGAGTCGAGAGTTACAAATTCTCTGCCGATGGTTAGATTGCGTACCATAGTCTATCACACATACCAATCCATTCTCAACCACCTCTATCTTTCTGTTGCAAGAAATAGACAATTCATCATTTAAAACCAAATGATGTTGATGTTTCGAAACTCTATACCAGTGATCTCTGCTACAACACCAGTAATAAATGTGAGGCATCAACAACCATTCTTACCTACAAGTCCTCTAATTCAAGATTTGGATGACTCAGTGTAATAAACCATACACTGATGACAATTCAAAAGTCTAGTCAATGGATATGTCTAGTAACCAAGACATATTACACGCTCATACCACTCTTGACCCTAATTTTCTTTTAATGAATATGTTTGTGACTCAATGTGATTTCACCTCGCATTGATGAAACATTGAAACTCTGGGTCAGTGATCATTGTTGTTCACCACAATAGTTGTGAGACCCCAACAACTTCACCGGAACCAAAATTGGCACTAGGATGGTACACTCCGCAGAGTTTGGATACCATTGAACGTCTCGCCAAGAGCCAAGTCAACTTGTTGACTTGATAACTACATTGAGATCTTTGATCAAGGATATGCAGGGGCCAAATCCAAAACGACCACGAGTAGTTTTCCTATACTCAAACAATCGTAGTGCGTTCCTCCGGGTTCACACAGATACTGCGAGAAGTCTCGTCCTAAGCCAAGGTTGGGTCCTTGAACAACTATGGTGAGAGTTTTATGACTCCGTGACCCATAAGATTTGCGGTCATCGTTCCTATCTTGAAACACCAGAAAAAGCGAAGTTCAAGAATTTTGACATAGACATCATATTCCCGAAGAAAGGTGAATCATAATTCCATGAGACAATCTACGTTGAATTCCTCCTCAATCAGTTCGTTGCTACATTTGCACCTTTATGTAATCAAGGAAGAGGAGTAAAGAGTCAGACTCCAGTTCAAGTCAAAGTTAAATCAGAAGCTGGATGTGCTGATTCAAGACCGATGTTGAAGCTTGTTCGTCCAATATGCGTTAAAAGTTAAATCTGAAGACAGCCCAATACCAAAAATGAAGTTGTCTCTGCAACATGCTGAAAGCTATTAACGTCTGCTCTCATCACTCGTGTAGGGGGACATTGTTAGAATGTTGATGCAGTGTACAACCGAAACCAAGTTCAAGATGGAGCTTGAAGACAAATGAAAGCATTAAACCAAGGGGGAGATTGTTTGATCATAATTATTCTTGGTTTAATCTTTGCATTTAATCGGACCAAATCCAAGGAGTTTCTAGGCTAAAATGAAGATTATTTGGCCTGAATGAGGTTTTCGATCTGGACCGAAAACGTCATGGTATTCGGTTGTGTTGACCGAAAACCAGAGGTTTTTGGTCGGTTGGGCCAGACGTTTTCGGTGGGCTTTTCTGATGGGCTTGGGGTTTTAGCTAGGGTTTCCGTAGGGTATTTAAGGCTCTTTGAGCCGTCATTATCATAGTTGGTTGCCTTGAAGTTTGTGCTAAGTAGAGAGAGAAAGTTCTTGCATTCAAGCAATCAAGAACATTATGTACTAGACGTTTGATTTATATAACGTGTGCATTGAAGGTTGAATCTCCTTGTGTTCTTACTGTTTTGATTGTTAACACGTTTGGGATTCCGCACCAAACGTGTTTGTGATTGATACCTCGTGATCTAGCGAGTGTTTGGGACTTACACTGACACGTCGCAATCGTCGATGCGTTCAAAATCAAAGATAAAAACCTTACAGTCCACTAGTAGCTGTAAGTAAGGATCGAACCGTGGATTTCGTGGTTGGCACTTTGTGTCGATAAATAAACCAACTCTAGTGTCACTCTATAGCCGACAAATCAAGAACACGTGGGAATAAACCAAATAAAACAAACTCAGATTTGATTATAGATCGAGAAAACCATAAAACCGAATGCTTCTTTTATAAAACCAAACCAAAAAACTATCCAAAACCAAACCATCCAAATATAACCAAAGAATCTACAGGAATTGAATGATTATTCCAGAGATCTAAACAAAAACATCGAGTAACCGACGAAATTCCCAAATGCGGAATACCTCGATACCGAGTTGATACAAAACTAATAAAAACCAAATCTAACCCAAACGTATCAATTGGATCTGAAAAAGAACAAAAATGAGACTATCAAATCCCCTCTCGATACCAGGATGCTTCAAAAGTCGGACTGGGGGCTGCTATTTATAGGCTGAAAAATCCCAGTTCGCGTCACTATTTTAGGAGGTTAGCGACGCTAACTCCTTATCTTCCTCGATCCTTGCGATTTGAATTTCAAAAATAGAGATTACGTATTTATTCAACTTAGCGTCACTAACCATAGAGGTTAGCATCGCTAATATGGCCTGATCCGCCTCCTTTGTCCCTTTTGCTACTTAACTTGTTCCAAATTATATTTTTTTAACCCTGCATTTATATTAAAAACACATCAAAGCACTTGGCACTAAAAGTGAGCGATATTAGTCATTTAATAAAGATAAATAAACTAACACCCAGCTCAATAACGCATAAAATGTGTAATATTACTAGGCATTATCAGTTAGTAACATGATATCTATGGCATATGGTTACAAAAGATCCTATTTGGATAGATAGCAACTTCAACACACAATAATGTGTCTTCGGTAGTTTGCACTTTCACAAACTTCACAACAACAACTTCAGCACAATATTATTAACCCTAACAGCATACCTTATTTGGACCAGTAGTTTATTTAAATTATCGTATTTAGTTTTTAAATTCTTTTATTTGGATTTTAAATTTCCGTATGTAGTTGTTTGCTTTGTTACATAAATGTGATTTTTAAATTTTATATTATTTATTACATTTTAAATTAAATTTTATTATTTTTTAATTCTATTTATTACATTTTAAATTAATGAATATTTTAGTTTAAATGTTATTTTCTATTTTTGGTTTTATTTATATCAATTTTCGTAAGTATTTTTAATCAATTGTTAAATAATTTTGATAATACACATTGATAATATGCTTAAATAATGATGCATTTTTTTTGTCATCAATAATTTCATTTTTTCCAATTAAAATATAGTATTTGAGAAAAAATTGAGAATTTAGTATATCTCATTTTCAAACATCAAAATATCATATTTGATTAGCCTAATTTTAAATATTATATTTATATTTCATAAAACTTCAAATTTCAAATTTACCAAAATCCTTTTTTAACATTTTTTTAACTTCGTCATTTTAGATCATGTTTTTATTAATTGACTATCATGTCCATCTTAAAATCTATGTTTAAAATATATTTTTTATTTTTATAAACTTTTAAAATATTTTACCCAAATTATTATATTAGTCGATTTTAATCTTGGAGCAGGTAAATATCATAATATTTCTCTATTCCAAAGTCAAGTCAGAAAATAATTGAGTCGAAACATTTTAGTTTGATGTTCCGCCCATCCCGTTTAAAAATAATTGACTATACTAAAATAAAAATAATGTGATTAATAGTATATGAACATAATACAGTTGTCGGAAGGATCAATACATGTTAAAAACTAATATAAAACTAAATTGATTAATTGATTAAGTTAACTTAACAAATCTAATTTGATCAGTAAGTATATTGCATTAAATCAACAATGAATATCCGTCCTTATGTTTTACAATTTAATTGAAAAACATTTAAGCAAAAACACGTGTTACTTAACTTATATGACTTAATAAATTCATCATAAATTAACTAAAAGTAATGTTTGGGTAAAGATGACGGTACCTCGGACAAATTTTATTAATAAAAATAATAAATACAATTTAAGGCTAGGGACTCCCCACCAAATAAACAACAAAAAGACCAATTGGGACAGGCCCCAATGGTCAACAAGGCAATACTAGGAACCAAAACAGGTTTTGGAACCAGAGAACATAACAGGAACATAAAAAGCAAACATCCTGCAAAAAAAACAAACCATACAAGCAGAGAAATATATAATAGAAAAGATGAGATATGAGAGAATAATAGACCACAGTGGAAAATAAGAGATACATCTATCAACGTTAGGGTAGGGACCATACTCTTTTAGCCAAAATAACATTAGGATAAGGTTTCATAGAGAGACTCACCAATCTACAACGGATATCATCAATAATAGTCTTGACAACATCATGATACGATCGTCTCTTATTCTTAAAAATCCGGTTATTTCTTTCCTGCCAAATGTGGTAGATAACTCCCGCAAGCACAAGTTTTCGGATAATGGACCAAACAGTCTTACCCTTAGTGATGGGTTTGAGGAGATTGATGATATCCGACCAGCAATTTGTGGGGAAGGAGAGGTTCATAACATGCTGAATATCATTCCAAACCATAGAAGGGAATGAACACTCAAAGAAAAGATGTGGAAGGGAATCGGAACAATCACTGCAGAAGGCACAGAAAAGGTTGGCGTTAGTCTCCCAGCTTCTGATTTTATCATGGGTCTTGAGTCGATTTTTGAGAGCAACCCAGATAATGAAGGCATGTCTAGGGATATTCTTGGAGTACCAAACAAGATGATACCAGTCGACAGGCTGGTCCGAGGGGCGTATAGAGTGCCAGACAGAACGAACCGAAAAAGGAGAGACCTTACCGTCGCAAGATCTCCAGAGGAGTTTATCAGGAACGGACGTGGAAAGAGAAGGGGGGTTATGAGAAAGCAGAACGGGATGGGAGTCCCGCCAGTAATAGGGGTGCACCCAACACCCGTTGAGGACAAGGTCAGCAACCTTAGAATCAGGAGTGAAGCCCGCAGTATGGATGTTACGGGCGGATAAGAATTGTGAGAGGGGACCAGCAGGATGCCAGTTATCGAACCAAGCAGACGTAGAGCAGCCATCACCAACCTTGGAGACAATAAAGCCCCTGATCTTACCCCACATGTCGAGGATATTGCGCCATGCATATCCCATACTGTGCTTCTTGGGGGCATCCCAGAAGTTACGCCCACAGAGGCGGTACGAGTGGATCCACCTGACCCAGAGAGAATCCTTATTAGAAAGGAGTCTCCAGGTATGGGAAGCCATAAGGGCAATATTCCAAACAGCAAGGTTACGAATACCCAGACCACCATGGGTCTCAGAGAGACATACAGTCTTCCATGAGACTTTGGCTTTACCACGCTTCATCTCACCGTTGCACCAGAGGAAACCCCTAGTGAGTTTCTCAATCTCGTTAGAGATAGATTTAGGAAGAATAAAAACGGAAGCCCAGTAAATTTGCATGGAAGAAAGGACAGAGAGGATGAGTTGGAGACGACCGGCAAAAGAGAGAGACTTGTTCTTCCAATCGTTAATCCTGCATTTGACTTTATCAACTAGGCATTTACAGTCCTTGTGGACAAGACGAGTGGTGATGAGAGGGACACCAATGTATCGGACAGGGAGAGATCTCTCCGGAAACCTAACAATACGATTAATGGAAGCTCTGGTCCTCTCACCAACATTGCAGTAGAAGGCTTCACTCTTCGCTTCGTTAGGGTGGAGCCCAGAGACCCTAGAGAATTCAGTAAAAGAGTCATTTATGACACGAACCGAAGAGCTATCGCCATGACAGAAGAGAAGAAGGAAGTAATGTTACTATATTGATTAGACTAATAACAACTTAACAAATTATTCATATCCATTTGTTTTAAAGGGTTCTTTTTTATGTATTTCTTTAATTACTTGATGCATTTTTTATGTTTTTTTTGTTTTGTCTTTTTATTTTTAATTTTTTTATGTTTTGTCATTTTTTATATATTATTATTATTACATATTATTATTTTATTATTAATAAATAAGATAATAGTAATAAAATATAATTTTTTATTAACAACAAAATAAGTATTAGTAAATGAAGTCTACTTTTGTTGTAGTAAATAATTTAATTTATATATTTTTTTAATAACTATCATATACAATAATTTTTTAAATATTACAATCATTATGTGAGACATTTGGTGGAATGTAGACATTCAATCGAACCATATATATGGTTTCTATCCAGCAGAACGTTATGATTAGTTGTGACTCCATAATTGCAAAACAGCAGACATTGGATATGTTCATTGTAAATCAACATTCATATAATGATTATCGTGAACAAAGACAATCGTAATAACCAGATGATTTGACATGTCTTGTAGTCCAAGCCTTAGTGGGAAGCATGTTGACGTACCTTGTTTGCTTAAAAAACAAACACTTGCACCATATTACTTTTTGTTGAGACTATTTTGTACTCCCCGGTGGACGTCCACAAGTATTTTTACGACAACAGATCAACAATTTTAGTTGATGATGGTGCAAATATGTCATTTAGTAGTCTCATATATCTGGCATTCCTAGCAGAAGCAGCAGTAGTAGTAGTTTAACTGATAATAGAAAGATTTAAAAAAATTATAAAATGCTTTAAAATATTAAAAATAAAAATTTATAAAAAATTGATATTTAGAAAGTTTAAAAGAAATAAAATTTGATATTTATAAATTATGACAAACAAATATAATATTTAAATATTTAAATATGATATGAAAAAACCATCTAAGAAAAAAGGTTAAAATGACAAAACAAGTTTCACAACCTAAATTTTACACTCTTTTCAAAATTTGTTATTATCAAAATGGTTTAGTGATAACCATATGCAAATTAAACACTTTATTGATCCAAATGCGATTCACATGAATTATTTTTAATGACCCATTGTTCTAAAAAAGTTATGAAAATGGTTAAATGATAAAGAAATAGTTAAAGAATATGATGATGTATTATCAATATAAAATAATAATGTTTTTACGTATATATAAATAAAAGTATATTATTATTTGTCTTGTTCAATTTTTAAATAGGTTCTAGAAAGACGTAGCGAGAAAAACTCAAGTTTTTACCGACAAATGCATTTAATATTTGACCAACCTCAATCAGGAACAATCAATCAAGGTGTTCAATTTTTTTTTTTTGGAACCGGCAAATATATATAATAGATAAAAAGGCCAAACTCTAGCAAGGCGCTAGAGAAAGGAAAACAAAATAACAAGGTTCAGATTACAAACATTTAAATGGGGACATAAACCAATTGTCCCGATCAATAAAAACCTTTCCGTATCTATGTTTAATCCACAGAAAAGTCATGGATTTAACAGCATCGACCACCTTCAACGGATTAACAAAAACGCCATTGAACATACGATCATTCCTTGCTCGCCATATCGCCCACAACGTTCCATATATGATTGTAAGCAAGGATTTTTTCTTACGCTTGGAACCCAGATTCAGTTTAGCTGCACCTGCAATGATTTCTTTAACAGTGGCGACATGAAACCATCCAATATCACACCAATGTTCAACACACCTCCATACGTGATCAGCAAAGGGGCACTTCACCAAAATGTGATCAGAAGATTCTACCTCCGATATACACGCATTGCACCAAAACGAGTCAACCTTTACATTCCTACGAGCAAGAGCTAACAATGAGGGGATTCGGCCCAGTCTAGCACGCCACGCGAAGCATAAGACTTTGATTGGAGCCCAATTAAACCAGGGAAACACGCCATCACAGATAAAATGCGGGGCTCGGTCTATTCTTGAACGGATCAATGCAACACAGAAATCATCCTTAAGAAAGTCGGATTCCCACCCATTGCCATTTTGAGATCGCCTGATAAATCAAGGTGTTCAATTTTTAACCAATTACTTTTGAGAAATTGTATTTCTTCCTACTTTTTGTTAAAAAAAAGTTACATTTTAGACATATAACACAATTATTGCGTTTGTTCATTCATGCCGACAACCGTTATTTTATGAGAGGTTAAACTTGTTTCTCATATTTAAAATACAAAATTTCAAACTAACATAATTTCAAATATACTGCTTTTATACAATTTGTCCCCTCTAAATTAGTAACACAATCAAGTACTTCTGGTAAATAGCCAAGTGCTGTCTTACCAACTTACGAAAATGTGGTGTGGTGCCCATTGTAAGTTTATTGAACTTGTGGGTGCACCTACACCTACACCTATCCACACTCTTCCATGAGGGGCCTCTATAGTCACCCATCCACCAAATCATACCTTATTAGATACGTTTCTTACCAAGTCTTTTTTTTTTTTTTTTTTCATCAAAATAATTAGGAAGATGGATCATCTTTTTCATCTCTTCTAACTTACAATATCTTTTTTTTTCTATCTTTTACAACTCTATAACACAAAAAACTCGTATATTTCAACTTTCTTAACTTGCAATATTACATCAACTTTTTATATTAAAATCGAATAAGTAAATCCAAAATAAAAAATATAAATTAATTTAAAATATAAATTAATCTAAAATGTAAAAAATTAAATTAAATTAAAATTAGAAATTTCATTAGAAGAAGCACACAACTACAAACAGAAATTGAAAAACTAAATACGACAATTTAAATAAATTAGTAGACCAAAAAAAGTATGTATATATTTTCTATATGATCAACAAGATCCAATCGAAGTTGGTGGTGGATTGATAAGTCGTGCAACTCCAGAATCACATCTTCATTTATTTCTATCTCGGTGCAGAGACAATATCGTGTACCAAACATATATCAGCACATTCATCTTTCAGAATCATGATGTATAATATAAGGCAAGCGTATATTATATTTTTACACATGTTAACATTCGTGGGCCGTGCAGACTGTCTGATTATCGCTCATCTAGCTTTTAGTACACCAAACTCCCCTTCCATGTCTTTCTTGTTGTTCTTTGTGTTGCTTTGAAATGAACGGCTAGAAGTTTGTGGGTTCAATCCTTCAAAGAAACCGCTCCACTCCAACCCAATGCGAACCAGTAACCCACAGAGTGTGGTACTGCCAGTACCGGCCCATGATCTTGCTTTGTCCGCCTTTCGACTCTGTCCTACCTTATGTATGTGTTTATATATATGTATGTATTGTTCATATACAAACATTAGACCTCCACAACATCCGTATCATTCTTTCAATGTTGGTGGTTTCAAAACAATACAATGTCCCTTCGGTAGTTACATAGCATATGCACATATGCATGATAAGAGATAGGACCTTGTTATACGAGCTAACATAATAGAACAAATCAATTATATTACCTTTGATATTTATTGGACTCGAATTGTTATTTTATTGTTTCATGCAGAAAATAAAATATTTATTTGCTCACATATATTTTGTTATCTAACATGTTAAAGTAATAACATGGATTTCATCATTTCAATGTGAGGGAGACAAAATCGAATGTTATAAATTTTGCACAACGAAGAAATACAAAAGAACAAATACCCTTCTTGACCATTTTGTTACAGATCAAGATTAGTATATGTTCTTATCAATTCAATGACAACACAAATAAAAATAATTGAATACAAATCTAAATACATTTCAAAATTAACCCAACAATGTAGTCTAAATCAACAAAAACCAAGGTATTTTCTCACAAGAAGATTTCATACAATCGTTTGATTAATCAAACATCTGTATAACATCTTCTTGATTTCTACCCAACCGAATGATTACGTTGGAATGTATTTCCACCAAGAACACTCCTAAAACTAGAACCCTCGTTCTTCAATCTCGATCTTCGATGAACTTTACATTTTGCAGTGTCGTCTTGTTCATTTTCAGCTTTTCCGGCCATGAGATCCATTAAATTGTTACGGAAACCCAAATCGGAGTAAACCCTTCTGGGATTACTTAATGGTTTGCCGTCGTTAGCATCACCGCCGGTCTTTGGCCGGGAGGAAACCTGATGAACTGGTCTTCCGACGGTGTCGACCATCAAACAGGGGTTAGTTATACCATTCCATGATCGGAGAGGAACCAATTTTGTTAAGAAACTAAGCGATTCCACTATTTGATTCATGGATGGCCTCCGTTCCCGACAAGATCTCACACATTTGGCGGCAATCACGGCTAATTGTTTTCTTACGGAAGGATCTTTAGGCGGCGGAATTCGGGGATCAAAAACAGTCAAAAGCTTGCCTCTTCTTATGAGCGGAATGGCCCAATCGACGATTGACGGTGGCGAATGGCTGACGTCAATGGCTTTTCGGCCGCTGATTATCTCTAATAATAGAATTCCGAAACTGAAAACGTCGGTTTTAGTGCTTAAGTTATCTGGGGTAACGTAAGCTGGATCAAGGTATCCCATAGTTCCGGCCGGCGGGGTAGATAAAAGACGGTAATCATCGACGTGACACCGGAGGGCTAACCCGAAATCGCCTAATCGGGCGTTAAAATTCCGGTCAATCAGAATGTTGGCTGACTTAATATCACGGTGGATCACCGGCGGAACGGAGGAATGAAGGGTTTCGATTGCTTTAGCGGTTTGTAAAGCTAACCGGATTCTCCGGCCCCAATTCGGCGGCTGTTGACTGATATGTAAGGTGTCGTAGAGGGTTCCATTGCTCATGAATTCAACAACTAGTAACCGATTTTGATGTGGGGTGTTCGTAAATCCGACTAAATTAACCAAACGAGGACTGTGGAGCTTTGACAGGATATCAATTTCGTTATCGACTTCATTTTCCGGCAAAGCGGAGACGGCGGAGATGGCGGAGTGGCGGGTGTTGTGATGTGAGGGTTTTTTGACGGCGACAAGACGGCCGTTGCGGAGGAGAGCTTTGTAGACTAATCCGTGACTGCCACGGCCAAGGAGCTTCTGTTCGGAGAAATTATTGGTGGCCTCTTCCAAGTCGCTGTAATCAAAGTGTTGAATTTTCTTGTTGATCGGTAGTCCCAAATCTTCATTTCCATGAAGAAAATCGCCGGGTTTTTCCGATTTCTTGGATGGATTACGAACTGCGATCGCTGATTCCGCTTTACAAGACAAATACCCCATCCAGAATCCACTCCTGCTGTTTGATTAAATATACATAAGGAGCTGATCGGAAAACCAAACACGGCGGAGGCGGCGGTGGCGGTGGTGGTTATGAAGGAAATTGGGAATAAGGATGATTATGGAGTAGTTATTGTGAGGGCGGTAGACATCGAAAGTCAAAGAAGAAATTCATTGGAGATCACGGAAGGAAACGGTGTACCCCACCGTACATGATAAGGGCATTTAACGCATTAATTCCGTCTGATCAGGTCAATACCTAATTTACCTCTGAAAAGTTACTTTATGGGTATATTGGCATTAGAATATAATTTTAAATGACCCGACTTTTTGTTGAATATATAAAAAATTGACTAGTAATTATAAAATGACATTTTAGGTTTAGAAAATTGGTGTAAGGAGGAATAAATTGATCTGGAATCTGTTGTTTCAGACTGAAGATATATTTCTGGCGGATGTTTTGCATGTGTTAAGAGAGTCTTTGATTCGAGAGTGATATGTAGAATTGAATTATTAGGGTTTTTTATATGGGTTTGGGGTTGTATTATTAATATGTATCTTTTAATATGTTGTTATTCAAAATAAATTTATATAATCAGATTTTTGGAGTGTATGTTTGCAATAAGGGTGGTTGGAACAAATCAACAGCGTTATGGAGTATATGTTGGGATTCAGTAAAAGAACTTAAGTATTTCTAGACAAATTGGTAAATAAGACTTCTATGAACGTGGAAATAAGACGAGAATTATGTAAAACAAACAATTGTAAAATTGGAACATAGTATTTAATGTGGTTCAGACGATCTGTCTGATCAGTTAATCCACGGGCGAATGAGAGAGATGATGTTATTATGACCAAGAACATAGAAATCATACAAAGCTAAAGCTACACTTGTATTTGATCACTCATACTAAGGTTTACACTAAATTGAGCTACTAACAAAGAAGAATCTCTCTTTATGAAATCTGATCGAAAGTTGATTGTGCTCTCAACCTCACTAAATGTGCTCTAGTGTTTGTGTCGTTAGTGTTCTGTGTCTGTGATGTTTTTGTAGTTGGTTGTACATCTCTATATTTATATAGAGATATAGATCTTCGCCAATTAAACTTACTCAACTAACTTTCGTTAGTCTTCTCTTTTGCTAACTTTCTCACCAACTAACATTCTTCTTTTACCAAACTTTCAAGTCTTCTTTTACTAAACAATCTCCCACCTTAAAGGATTGAACATCCCACACACACACATACGCTCACACACACAACTAACATTCATCTTTTACCAAACTTTCAAGTCTTCTTTTACAAAACAATCTCCCACCTTAAAGGTTTGAACATCACACACACATACGCTCACACACACACACTCTCTCTCTCTCTGTGTGTGTGTGTGTGTGTGTGTGTGTGTGTGTCATACTCCCTTCTTTAAACTTCTAAAAGGTCAGTTGAAATCATACAAAACTTCAACTTCTTAGTGGTAATCACCTTGGTGAACATATCTCCTGGATTCATCGTTCTAAGGTTTTTCTTCATATTTAGAGTTCCATCATTGATTAATTCTCGAATGAAATGGTACCTCATCTGAATGTATTTCGTTCTACTATGAAACTCCATATTCTTTTCTAGGTAAATTGCACTCTAGTTGTCATAATAAAGTACACAATCCTCCTGTTGCATTCCAAGTTCTGATAGGAAGGTATTCAACTATATAAGCTCCTTGCTTGCTTCTACAATGGCCATATATTCTGCTTCTATGGTTGAAAGAGTAACATTCTTCTTTAACCTGTAAAATCAATTGATTATAGTACCTCTGATCATGAACACATAACTTGTTGTGCTCTTACCCGAATTCACACATCTACCCAAATCTGCATCGACGAACCCTTGTAAGACTACCCCTTTCTTCTGAAACATAAGGAAGTCTCAGTTGTTCCTTTCAAGTAGCGTAACAACACTTTACTTGCTCTCAATGCTCTTCTCCTATATTTGACATGAAATTACTCACAACTCCCACTTCATGAGCAATATTTGGTGTGGTGCATACCATTGTACCATGTAGATGTCTTTTTCGAGGTTGCCATGGTGAAAAGTTGTTTTTCAAATCTAGATGATCTAGATGGAGATCTCCATAGGCTACAATTCCTAAAACCATTCTGAGTAGTAATCTTCACAACTGGGAAGAAGATTTCATTGTAATCAACCCCTCTTTTCTATTAAAAACCTTGACCACCAACCTTTCCTTGTATATTTTAATACCATCAATCTCATCCTTTAACATGGAACACCCACTTGTTTTCCAATGTTTTCTTCGCTACTGGGAGCTTGATCAAGGACCAAGTATGGTTCTTGTCAAGTGACCTCAACTCGTCTTCCATAGCCTTCTTCCACTGAATTGAATCTTTCATCCTCAAGGCCTCTGGATAAGACTCGAGTTCACCATTTTTTGTCAACAACAAGTAATTACCTGAAGGAGAATACCTGACTGTAGGTCATCGTACTCTAATGTATCTACAGGCAGTATGAGTTACGGTCTCTGCATCATCTACAACTTCATCCTCAGAACTAATCTCATATGTGCTCCCACTATCTTCATATACATCAAAGCTCCTACTACTTCCTAAACTTTCACTATTTTTTGAAGGGTTTTATGCAAATCTATGAACTAAAAACCCTAAGTTCACATGCAACCTATAAGGATCTATGTTTTCTTCTAATTGAACATATAACAAATTCCTAAAGGCCAGAGGAAATAAACTAAAAGAATAAAATCAGAAAAACTAACTTTTTAGGATTTCTTGGAAGCCAAGCAGCACAAGTGTCCTGCCTCAAATGAGATCACACCCAGGGAGCCAGGGGAAGTGGACGAAAATTCCAGAGAGAGTGAGAAAGAATGGCGTGAATTATGAGGGTCACAGGACCTCTATTTATAGTTTCCAACTGATAACCAGATAAGCCTTTAGAGATAAACCTCTTTGAATTCAAATAAGATAAACCTTTATCTTACAATTCAAATCTTATTTATCCTATTATTAAAATCGAAATTCAAGGATAATATAATCCTTAATTTCGCCAACATCTGGTTGTCCTGGACAGCCACTACTCAACTATTAATTTAATTAATTAAATTAATCACCAAATTAATTCCAATTAATTCCAGATTAATTTTTAATTAATTAATATAGTTTCTAATTAATATATTATCACTTTAATATATTAATAAACCATTTATTTAATTTTTATTGATTTATTAATCACATAATAAATCAATCTTTCTCTCTACTGAACTTTCTACCAAACCTCCAGCTATGAGGGCAACCCAAATGGACTATGCTACTATTAATTAGATAAATAATAATTATTAGTCATGGCTTAGACACCTAATCCAACAGTCTCCCACTTGAATAAGTCTATTACTATAATTATTAATTTAACCTCTAATTAATCAGCAAACTGTAGCTTCCTAGAAACTGCTGCCGAACTCTGACCCAGTCAGTTCTGTCCATAGATAAGTGATCATATGATCCTCTGTTCAACAATATATTTTCAGACACGAGACATGGATTGAGATCAATCTCTGTCCGATACTCTATTTCCCGATTTCCGATTCTGCTTATGACTTTAGAACTTCTAATTGAACACATCAATTTAGTCCAGGCTGGCCAGCACTTTAGTCAACTTCAAAATCATCGAGAGGCCTACAGATATCTGTTTCCCATCAGGGTCAAGGAACGAATAAGCTTCAACTCATATGCTTATATCTTTTACCAGTCAAATCATTCACAACAACACGTTTTATAACATCGAGTTACCGATGCATTTTCGTATTATCAATAAACAACTGTCTTGTAAATTATAATTCATATCTTTCCACTTCGAGATCATAAGATATTATCGTCTCGACATTGCTTGTGATATAATCCATGAAGCAATCTATTGAGTGTGGGTTTATCCAATACTCAAATCTCTATTTCTAAGTACTCATGAATGTTGTAGCAATCCTATTGCTATGTCTAACTCCTTAGACAGTCTACAAACCAATTCATGACAGTCTTGATTCAATACTTACTTCCCAAGGTATGAGCGACTGTGGACCTTTCTGAATAATTAAATTATTCGGGAAGTAAAACATGCGAAAGTGAAACATAAAGATCTGACTGGCAGCTACTCCTGTTTATTACCAAGTCTCCACAAGGTAATCACCGAGTCGGACCTTGTCATAAACTATTATCGGTTTCAAGATTTCTTTTAAACTTCCAATTCTAATTTTACAGCTATGTCTTTATGAACCTTACACTCTTTCTATGTTTCCAAAGTATCTTATACTTATACACTTTATTGCAGATGATCCAATCGGATATTCATCCGATGACATCTCAATATGTTATCCTATCAATTTCTCTCCTATCTCCATTCTGGTAATGTGTACTGTGACTTCCTATGGTTCTGGGGTCTTTAGTCTACTTGACTGCACCCTAAGACTATTTCGAGGTGTTATAATGTGCCGGTGAACCACACGCGCTCCATCAGAATACCAAAGAGATTCTTTAACCATTAAGTCCTTTAACATCATGTCCTGACGTTAATAATTACCAATTTGAAAAATCTTTCAAATCAACACTATCACCCCAATCATTTCCTAATGAATTCTCACTTGAGTTCAAACAATCCATCCAGTATTCACAGCTAGACAATGTCCTGAATCCATCTTACTATGCCCTAAGCATCAAGTCATCAGGACATGTTCATGACATTACGATCGATCCAAGAAACTTGTGGAACCCGATCCAGTCTTATTCCAAACCCTTTCGGAATCCAAAGATTATTTATAATCCTTGTGTCATGATTTTCGAAAAACTATTTCCCTTTGGAGACTCTTCTCATGCATCTTGAATCTTATCAAGATCATGCTTACAATGGCTAGGTCTAGGCTGGCGATTTCATCTATCCAATAGATGACTGTGAATTACGTGAGTATGTTGCACCTTCTTAATTTCTTTCATGCCAAGTCATCACACTTTGCAATGATAAGAAAACCCTTTCCTGGGTCTATGCATCTTGAATCTCATCAAGATCATTTTGGCAGAGTCTGGATCTATCTCATAGACGTTTACAACCACCTAAGTATGCCGTATTTCTATTAAGTATTTCATAGCGATCCGTCTCTTAACACCAAGTCATTACACTTTGTAATGAAAAGAGACGTTTCCTAGAAACAGTATGTATCCCACATATGGAGATGGTAGACAACAGCGACACTCCCACTGGCTTTGACACGGTTATAGACTATTCACAAAATCCAGGACTTTGGCACATTTTGAGAATCCAAACCTTTCTGACATCTTAATGGAAATCTTTCAGCCCTTTCTCAAAAATCCAATCCTTTGGCATATTTTTGAGAATCTGAATATCCTTTCTTGCGAGATGCCCGTGGGGAAATCCTGGGCCCATGTACCTTTGTATTTGGACACTCTTTGTGAGTCCCTATTAGTGTGCCGGTGATCCACACGCGCTCCACTAACTATTCAAAATGTGCCATACAGTATCCTTTCGGATTCCATCATCTATTGAGATTGCTTCTCCCGGAATCAATCACTTGACTCTGAGTATCGTCTCACTCAACCAGATGTTTTGAAGGTATGTATCTATCCATGTTGCTTTCTTTTGATGATTCAGTTACTCCCACTGGTTTTTAGACCAGGTGTAAAATCAATCAAATTTTCACATAGACTGTGTCTCGCCCTAAGGTTCTCTTGTTTGGCAGTACCCGGGCTCACCAATGCTTCAGTCGGATTGTAAATCCGTACCAACTATAGTGTTTTACCACCAATCGGTATGTCACCCCAATCATAACTACTTATGATGGTGATCAATACTACTGGTCAAGAGAAGATTATGTCAGTCGTAGAATAGAAATCCAATTTCTGCTTCAAGCCTAGTGATGACTAAAGGTTCTTTCACTTGGCTAATCCTGAACAGATTCAGGACTGCACTAACTCCCACTGTTTCCTTAGACCATGAGTTCTTTCTAAAAGAGCTCTTCTCATACAGTTGCAGTGGGATAGCCAATGAAATGACAATGCTGATCATGTTCAGGCTAGTCATGAGGTTCGGATGAACACTACAAGACCCTGGACCTTTCTATGTACAAGTGGGATAATCCCAGCTTTACATTTCAGACAGTGTCTGCAGGACCTACTTAGTCTAGGATGTGGTCAGAATATGGTTTATATGGACTGACTGGTATAGTATTGAACTTATTGGAAACTAATTGGCAATGTATCTCATACATCAAGGATCGAACTGTTTCGACCAATGCTCCATTATCTTCCCTAAGACACATTATAACCATTAATGTTCTTGGAAGAGAATGAACTGTGAAACATTTTTCTCAGTTTATGTTATTGCTCAGGTTCTGTGGAACTTGTACTTCCTTTGAAGTCCTTGAACTGTTCAAGGTTTCAATTCAATCACTTATCTCGATAAGCGAAGTCATATTCGTCATACCGAATGATGAATATCGTGAAGTACAAACAATTTGTGTTCTATATCAAGATTCGAGCAATTCACACCAACAGTTGTGTGCGTTGCTCTTAATCTCAATGTCTTTTACATATCTATGTAAACTTATGACTTTGTTAACTTTGTTCAAGACTTGCAATCTTCAGTTGACTCTAAGTCAACTGATTCCAAAATCATATCCTCTGGATCTTTGGGTGATTCATTTCTTGCCACGTGTGCTTTATAAAGAACTTAATCATCATCTGACTCTAAGTCAGATGATTCCAAAGTCCTGTCCAACTGGACCTTTGGTTGATTCATTTCTTGACACATTAAGAACTCAATTCATCAAGTGACTTTAAATCAAATGATTCCAAAGTCCTGTCCAACTGGACCTTTGGTTGACTTGATTCTTACAACATTTGTATTAACAATCATAAATGACACAATTCTTGAATCCAAACACTTTGGATGCATCAACATTCAAGTTATTACTAATCATACATTCAACACATTCATATAACATTTCAAGGACAATTTCAGACAACAGGTGTTAAAAGAAAATTGACAATTTTATTAAAAACAAAAAATCCTTGAACAATGTAATATATGATAGACAATGTCAAAACGCATCTAAAGGCTAATAACAATATTTTAATATCTATCTAAACTTCAAAACTGCACGAGCTGGGGATCCAATCCAAATGTGCTCCTATGCGCCAGAGTCCCGTGCCTTTTTGATTCCCTGCATACAAACCAAAATGTGACTATCACATTATGTATCAAGAAATCTTGGAACAGGAGTTTTGAGGTTTTTAGATATACCCGAGCTTTCAAAAGATTTGGAGCGTCTTCCAATCTTTCCTTGACTGTATCCGATTTAGTGGATTCCCAGTTTGAGACATGTCCAGACGATCTGGACCATTTCTTGTTACGTCTCTTCACTGGACTTAATCCAGAAGTAGCTGAGCCATTGGAGCTATGCCTGTCCAAGAGTGATTCGTATAAAGTCAACAGTGGACGCATTTCCATTAAAGCCTTTTTCTGGTCTTCCTTTCTATACGTCTGAATGAACAGATCGTACTCACTGGTCAGCGAGGCGAGTAGAATGTCAATACTCATCTCCTGACTCATGGAATAACCAAGTTTGTACAATTTGCCTATGTACGCTTCAATCTGAAGAACATACGAATTGATGCTACTTCCCTCTTTTAGCTTGCACTCTGCAAGTCTTTTGAAGATCCTAGCTCGTTCATCTTCAACTGGTTTTTGGAACCTTTCCTTGACCAGTTGCATTAACTCATATGGCCCTAAGGATTCAAAATCCTTGCGGAACTCAAGGTCAATGGTTAATAGCATGAGGTCACGAATCTTTTCGGATTCATCAACTAAGAGGTTATGCTTATCATAAGAACCTTTTATGATGACTTGTTCTGGTGGGACCGGGATCGGATACTCGGTGAGATGTAGCTTGCCAGCAATGCCGAGAACCAGTCTCTAATTGCGAAGCCATTCCTTACAGTTGAGGCCAGTCAGCCTTTCCATATTTGGCAAGTGCATTCTGATGCTTTCAGAATTGGGTGAAGGAGGAGAAGGAGGAGGATTGACACTTGACATCTATAAGAGAAATAGAATTTATTAGTTTAATTGATCCTTTTAAATTATTACCTAATATGTTATTTAATAAGGCTAGGATCCAAAATACCCCAACTATGGTGTGAAGAGGGATGCCGTAATCACAACATAATGGTCATTAAGGTAGATAAACACTATCAATTTCATCTTATGAAATTCCTAGGTCTGTTGAGATTCATTGAACTTTTCAATGACATGTTTAATCTCGGATGTGCTCCACTATTTGTGACTGGGATGCCGAGGATCACAAACTGGATGTGGATAACCATGCAAATCAGCTTGGTACTCTCGGGTTAATTATCATCTCTAATTGATGTGCCGGTAAACAACACACGCTCCATCAACAATGATAACACCCGGGAAACCCGTTGCAACTCTTTATGAACCCCTATTGGTGTGTCGGTAAGCCACACACGCTCCACCAATGTTTCATAGAGTGCAATGTGCAATTTCATGGATTAGCACCAATTCGCATTTTTCCTAAAGTAACTAGATTTGGGTTTTATTAAGCTGTTCCAGTACTTTGAATAATATCATTATACTTTTAATGAGATTAAGTTGGTCCTATCAAACCCATTCGGCTAACGACCCTCCACTGATCAGGCGAGCAGTGGGTGAGAGTGGACACCCATTAGACTGTCATTTTATAGGCAGTCTCCTTATACCCACTTTATAGATCAGCTTCGTGAATGAGGCCTACTATTGATTTGACTAACCATTTAAATCTTATACATATAATATTAACATTTAATTATAATATATATAAGATGAATTTTAAACCTTTTAAAATATTTTTGGTTTATCTTTTAATTTATTGGAATTTAAACAATTAAATTTAAAATTAAATTAAACCTTTTAAAAATCGATTTAATTATCCTTTAATTAGCCAATTAATTAAATTAATTAACTTTTGATATTTTAAACCTTTAAAATATTTTAGGATTTATCTTTTAATTTTTCGAAATTTAAGGCTATTAAATTTAAATTAAATTAAATCCTTAATTATCTTTTAATTAAATAATTAATTAAATTAATTAAATTAAGATAAGTATCACAAATTAATCAAATTAATTTAAACCTATCTTAAACCCTCTAATTATCGAAAATCGAATAATGGGTTTAAGGTTATCCAAAACCCTAACCCTAAATCGATTTCAATAATATTAGGGTTTATAAGCTTTAAACCCTAAAAATTAGGAAAACTATTATACATATTCAACAAGAAAACAGTCAAAAGCTCTGATACCACTGAAGGGTTTTATGCAAATCTATGAACTAAAAACCCTAAGTTCACATGCAACATATAAGGATCTATGTTTTCTTCTAATTGAACATATAACAAATTCCTAAAGGCCAGAGGAAATAAACTAAAAGAATAAAATCAGAAAAACTAGCCTTTTAGGATTTCTTGGAAGCCAAGCAGCACAAGTGTTTTGCCTCAAATGAGATTACACCCAGGGAGCCAGGGGAAGTGGACGAAAATTCCAGAGTGAGTGAGAAAGAATGGCGTGAATTATGAGGGTCACAGGACCTCTATTTATAGTTTCCAACTGATAACCAGATAAGCCTTTAGAGATAAACCTTTTTGAATTCAAATAAGATAAACCTTTATCTTACAATTCAAATCTTATTTATCCTATTATTAAAATCGAAATTCAAGGATAATATAATCCTTAATTTCGCCAACATCTGGTTGTCCTGGACAGCCACTACTCAACTATTGAGTAATTACAATTCAGCCCCTGTACCTTTAATTAATTAAATTAATTCCAATTAATTCCAGATTAATTTCTAATTAATTAATATAGTTTCTAATTAATATATTATCACTTTAATATATTAATAAACCATTTATTTAATTTCTATTGATTTATTAATCACATAATAAATCAATCTTTCTCTCTACTGAACTTTCTACCAAACCTCCAGCTATGAGGGCAACCCAAATGGACTATGCTACTATTAATTAGATAAATACTAATTATTAGTCATGGCTTAGACACCTAATCCAACATTTTTAACACCCTTGCTAAAGGTATTTGTAAAACACCTTTTTAAAACCCATAGTTTCTCATCATTGTTTATAAGTTATCTCATGTAAAGTTTTAAATCCCAAAACACCTAAAAACAGTTAATTCACGTTTAAACATCATTTTAAAACACACTGGGTCTTGTTTAAAATTGTTTCAGAGTTTAAGTTGCGGAAATAATATATGGTCCCATTTTCAAAAATGGTTTAGTTAATAAAAGTGCGAGGTTCTTACAATCCAAACACCATATAGAGTTCAAATGAAACCACACAACCCGTCACCTTTTAAATATACAGATCCTCTAAAACCATCTCATCTCATCAACCCGAGTGCACATAAAAATAGGTTAGGCAATGGAATTCCTAGTAAGCATACTCGAGGTTAACCAATTTCGTGTGGGCAGTGTAACCACCACACTCGGGAAGAACCCCTAAAAATAGTTTTTAAAAGTACTTATAAGGTTTGTAAGATAATCTCTTTTCCAAAAATTTGTGTCAAGACAATATTTCCTCATAAAGTTCAAACCAAAAGTGGATAGTTATGAATGCAATGCAATGTAGTATGCAACTATCACAATCCATATCCATCTCATAAAAGTCCAAACTCACCTCGATGGCACCTACCTAAGTTCTCAAGTAACACACATGAAGCATGCCACTTAATCCCCCGAAAGGCCAAATCTAGAACTAGTAGTTATCACACTAGACCCATGAGGGTTAGTTACTCCCCTCATGCAATCCCCTATTGGCGGGGACAAAATCCAAAGTTATCTTAAGGGTGGCTATCTCAGCGCAAAATGCCCTCTGTCTAGGAAAAACATCTCAAAGGTGGCCATCTCAACCCAAAATTCCCTCTATCTAGGAAAACATCCCAAGTCATCTCAAACGTTCACATAGTCAATCTCATCCTATATGTAATGAACAAATAGGATGCTCAAAATCTCTTTCAAATCAAACATCTTACTCTTTATATTGAAAACATCTTTAAAACTCATTTCATGCAATGCACAAATAATAATGATATAACACTTTGTACATAATAAGCATGCATGAAAATAGTTGGTAACACACAAAAAAGATAGTAATAGGGATTTGTACTCTCGGTAAACTAAGTAGAAGGTTAACTGCTGAGTCAACACTAACTCCACACAAGATTGTTGTATTTGAAAGTGCCCTAGACATTAACTCCTAAACCCTAAATTCTCCTAGTTTAATGGTAAGAAAAGTCCTCAACCTTATCTCCAAGTTGCTACCATCCACTTCCTTCCTACAAGAGAGGAAAAGAAGGTACCACACTCGATCCACTAGATATTAGGGACAAACTTGTCATTCTTATCATCTTTATACCTCAAGGTTAAACACTCATTATATATGAAGTTAATATGCTAAACTATCTCTAAACATAAGTTTTCAAAGTTGAGGAACCAAACAATAAAGGTCCAAGCCTAGGGAAAGTGCCACAAGAAGCAAAAGTCAAAATAAGATAGGGTGTTCAGGGGTCATGCAGGCCGTATGGCCAAAGGCCAAATCTCACGCGAGCCACGTAAGTTATCAGGAGGACCAATTTCAACTGTGCGTTTTACGCAGGCCACACAAACACATGACAAAAATCCACACGAGCCACGCATGTACTATGCGAAAAACTTCATATCTTAACATTTTTGGTCCAACACAAGTCCATATGCATCCTAAGGCTTCCTAAGCACTTATATAACTAAGGGATGGATGATTTAAGGGTGTCCAACCCAAAACATACTCCATATTTGTAAGACCCGTTCCACCGAGGCGCGGCCCGGATGGATCTGCGGCGCGGCTCGGGAAGGATCTGGATACGCGAGTGATTTTGTACGCGCGGCGCGGCTCGGTAAAATCCGCGGTGCGGTGCGCCGCAGTCATGAAAAACCCTAATTGGAGTTTAAACGCCTATATAAAGGGACCCAGCCCTAGGGTTCGTGTTTTTTTGGGAATTTATGGAGTAGAGGCGACGGGTTTTGGTAGAGACTCTTCGGGTTCGAGACTTTGGAGGTTTTTGGAGATTAGAAGAGGGAGATCCAACGCGAGAGAAGGATCGCAACGGATCGTGGGCATCACTCCGCTTTTCAGAAGTAAGGTAAGAAGATTTACCTTTCTGACTTTCCTTTTTATCTCGTCATGGGGTATTACCCATTGGTTTGTAGCCTTAGATGACTTGTAACACTTAGGGTTTGGACCAAGGACATGCATGGACTTGCATGTCCATAAGGAAGTGACCTTATGGTAGTTTCTGATCCCAGTAAGGGTTTAGAAAGGAACCCTAGCCGATTGATGTACTGTTAAGCGCTAATAACATTTTGGAATGTTACGAGCCGCGACGCGGACTGGCTATGTCAGCAGCGCGGACTCGGCTGAACCCCCGTAATTATGCGATGGTAGCCGCGGCGCGTAGGGTGAGGAGCCACGCCGCGGCGAGCGACTATTTGACCCAACGGTTTGGTTTTGACCCTGGTTTGGTGGCAAACGTTGGGTCTGACCATTAGGCAAGTCTATAAGAGTTTGGCCAGTACTTAATATGTTGTATATGTGGGATTTAGGTGATCGGACGAGCCTAGTTTGGGATATTAGCGATTATCCGGACGGTTGTGATTCAGGTGAGTATCCTCACCTTACTATATGATGTTGCATGTTAGGCATCTTGTGTGTTGTTTACATTTATATGATTTGCTCTATATCTGTGGTTATTTGTTGTTGGGCTCAGTACTGATGCCTGTCCCCTCGTAACTGTTGTATGGCGAGTTGGATTATTGCCTCGTCCCATAGCTGTTGTATGATGGGCTGGGCCATAACCGGGAACCCATAGCTGTTGTATGATGGGTAGAACCTTCCCGTATCCATAGCTGTTGTATGATGGACGCCCGTAGCTGTTGTATGGCGGGTAGGGTTGGGTAATTCTCGAGGACGGGTTGTTTAATGTGTGGGCATGTATGGTAATTTGTGGAACTCACTAAGCTTTATGCTTATCCGTTGATTTTAAAACATTTTCAGGTACTTCAGTTGATAAAGGGGTGAGCTCGGCGTGACGGCGGCGCATCGCACATTTATGATTTGCAGTTATATTATTAAATAAGATTTATATAATTATGGGACGTATACACTCTGATAATAGTTTTAATGAACACCGCTTAAGCATGTTAATAAGATTATCTATGTTTTTACTTACATTTTTAAAGAAAATTTTTGATTGAAAATTTGGGGCGTTACAATATCTCAAAATGCTCATGACTTAACCATTAAAAACTTAATGATGGTTATTTCTTTCTTTAATCAATATATGGATTCACATTAGTTTAAAGTCATTAATTACACATGTATTCATTCATTCATCTATAGAAAAACTTAGTCACTTGGTCCTCGATGATTTAATGAAATCATCCCATAACTACCCTAATTCCATTCAACAGGTTCTTAATATGGAATACCCAATTCCATTCCCCCAATTGGTGACTACAAGTTGAGATTCATTTTTCCATTCTTTGAAATCATTAGGAAATGATCATGAATACACTAATACCTTCAAATTGATGTAATGGATCCATAGACTACAAGTTCTCATGAGTTCAATCATTTCTCCAAATTCCATTTCATCATTACCACCTCTCATGGTGATAATTCCCCTTTTCAATGATGGGAGTCATTGGGGAAGAACTAGAAGTAACTCCCCTCATCCAAAACAACTGTAATTGTCCATCAATTACTAGATTCTCCATATAATCAACAAATCCCCAAATTCTAGGGTTCCACTCAAGTAATTGGATTCTAGGTCATTCATGGATTGGATGATGATCACATAATGATATAGAACATAAAATAATGAAATGGAGTCATAGGGAAACCCTCCTCCAACATTGATTATTGGATTTGAGGCCAAACCCCACTCAAAATTGGGTTTACAAGCTAAGGGTGAAGAAATTATACCTTTATTTGAAATGAATCTCAAGAACTTTGATTAATCTTCAAACCCAAGCATTCCATCATTCAAAATCTCAAGAAAGTCGCCATTTGGTCTCTCTTCCTCTCCAAAAACATGAATAATGGCTGAAATCGGGAAAATCCCATTTAACACATATCATTTTTCAAGACTTGGCAAGAATGGTCCCTTGAGTTTGATCTTCCTACAAACAACACCCAAAAGGCTATCTCTATTAATGGAAGTCTCTAATCTCTTAATTTTTCCCCAAAACCACAATTCTTATACACGTAGGTCATTTACTAGGCCAACCCTAACCCCTAGTTTGGCAATTTGACAAAAATGGACCTTTTCACTAATATCTCTACCGTTTGGTCCTCATAATTGATTTAAGGAAATATTTGACCTAATCTAACTTTCTATATCAATTCCTTCATTATTTTTAATCTTCTAAACCCTTGACTGTAATACCCATTTCCAGAAAATTTGGGGTTAAAACAAAAAGTTATACAAAGTTTTAGAGAACATAAGAGACATCGACCTAACGCTGGGATATAGAGCAGCAAGCTTGTTAAGGTTTGAAAGAGCAAGAACGGTGAAGATGGATGGAAAATAAAAAATGATGACAAAACAATGAATGACATTACCTTATAAACAGTGAACTGTCATCAGAATGGGATGAGAATGGTCGGCTGGAAAGAGTTTTCAACCCATACCACCTAGAATTGTTGAATGGCATTACCTAATAAACAATGAACTGTCATCTGATAAATGTTACATAGTATAATCACACCACTTTCCAATCCAAACCATTAGACAAATCTTTTGCTCTTTCAAAGCCTACCAGAACTTTTGTTTCTCTTGATTGTCGAGTATTCCTTAGACCGTCACCCAGACGAGCCTCTATTGGGTGGAGCACCTGACTTCAATGGCAAACCAAAGAAAATACTTTGATGCGGTTTTTCTCATGACTTTATGGGTTCATTGTAAATCTGTAATTTTCGGCACCCTCTAATTCTTGAAACGGTTTCTTTGTTTAATAAGATTGTCACACAATTTCTTTTAGTTTCTTCATAGCGGCACTCTGTTGAAACTTAAATGGGTTGGTTGCCGGTTCAAAAAAAAAAAGGGTTGGTTAGTTTCATAACCCACATTATTATCGTTTCTTTGTAATGATTCCTTTTTTTTCTATCATATTAACATATTATTAATAATTTTTTGAAGTTTCTAATAATAAATATTATACTAAACATCCTACAATTATGGGATAAAATATAGATACCAAAATACCATACTACAAAAACTCGATTAACAAATAAAATTTTAATTGACTTGCCAATTGAGCTTCAAGACGCTATCAATTTTGTTGTGCTGAATCTGTTTTAGATTTTTGTCACACATAAAAACATGTTTTAATAAATCTTATGAATTAAATATTACAATAATTTTAAAAGAAACACCAAAAGAGGAATGGTCGATGAGATGGAAATGGAATTCTATGTTGGAAAGGACAAGTGATGTTAACACCCTCGTTTGTCACAAAACATCCGAAAGCAACGTCACCAACCATTTGAGGCCATAAGAAACAAATGTCTTTATTGAATACCATTTAATGAATAGATTAAAAGAAAAAGCAAAAGTTCTATCTTTTGAATATAATTTCTCGTAAGAAAATAAGACATTTCATAAAAGGTAAGCGAAAAGTTTAAGAGTTCAATAATTTTGATAATAAGAAAGAAAATCATACATAATTTGGAATGTATGATTAAGTCATCCTTAGGGTACACGGTATAGCAAGCGGATTCGAGAAAGATGGTGTGCGGGATGGGGCGGTACCTTCGGTACCTTCGTTACCGCCACCCCGAGGCTTCGGTACCGAACAAAAGGGTGCTAGGCGGGTTCGGTTGATGGATGGGGAAACCGCATGAATCCACTCCATTTAAAAAAAAAAACTTTTAATATATTAAAACTTACCCTCCCCTCATCCTTATAAATACCACATCCTCACTTTTTAAAAAAATCACACATTCACCTTTATTTTTTTCTCTCAACATTAACTCTCTTTTACCCCTTTTCCAAAAAAACTCTTATTTGTTATCCCAATTTCAATTTTATTTTAAATTGAAATGAGTTCTTCTGATTCTTCTGATTCTTCCGGTTCTTTCGGTACGTATGTTCACAGCAAACTACTGGATGAACCTACGTAGTTGGTATCGACATTGTCTGATTCATCAACCGATGCGAATACGATCGCAACTGTTGCTGAAGCTGCACTTTTCATGTTCCAAAATACTGCAAGTTCTAGCACACCTCGTTCTAGAACTTTTATCCACAGAAATCGAGAAGCTGCTGAGAAGCAGCTTCTTGAAGATTACTTTGTCCCCAATTCAAAGTTTGGGGATGTTCTTTTCAGAAATAGGTTCCGGATGAGTAGAACACTGTTTGTGCGGATTGTTGAAGACTTGTAAAGGAATTATCCATATTTTCACACATCTTATAATGTCAGTAGAGTTAAAGGTTTCACTGCATTGCAGAAATGCACATCGGTGATCCGCCAATTGGGGGGCGGTAGCACCCCTGATTCACTTGATGAGTAATTGAATATGTCAGAACGAATATCCTGTGAAAGCCTCTACAACTTTTGCTATGGTGTTGTTCAGTTATATGGTGCAGAATTCATGTGTAGACCAACATTCAACTGTTGTATGCTGCACACGAAGCCAAACATGGATTTCCTGGTATGCTGGGTAGCATTGACTGTACATATTGGGATTGGCGGAGTTGTCCAACGTATCTACAAGGCCAGTACATGAGAGGTGATCACAGGTATCCTACAATTATACTTGAAGCAGTAGCGTCATATGATTTGTGGATATGACATTCATATTTTGGTCTTGGAGCTTGGCAATCTGAAGCATCTTCAAGAGCTTTGATTTGTTGTTAGAAATAAATTGGAAGGAATCGTTCCTGGTGCTAATTCTACATATATTTGCTTCAAGCTTGAGAGGAATTTAAGTTAAAATCGTTTCCATTTGTTGTCGGAAAAAATGTAATATGAAGCAATTCTACAGATATTTGCTTCAAGCTTGGTGGGTTTTATTTCCTTCGGGACGCAGATCTAGGTCCATGAATTGGGATACACCGTTCGGTAAGTTTTGTGTATATGTTTCTCAACAATAATCCATTGTTTTTGTGCAAAGTTCTGTTCCTCCAGTATATCGTCATCTTCCTCTGCTTTCGCTTTGTAAATGTGGAGTTTCTCGTCTCCGACCAGATCCTCTCACATAATCGAGTAACTGATGCTAGGTTGGGGCCGCCGTTAATTAGCATTCAAGGCGATTGTGTCTCGACGTCTAGGCCGTTCCCCATTCAATCGACCATCACAATGCTTCCCATGATCCTTCTTCGGTTGCGTCTTTATCGCCCAACAACACAAACAATAACAGGAACCAATAATCGACCATCACGTCTTGAAGAATACTTTCTGCAGCCTTCAATGTACATCAAGTGCCGATCTTGAACAAGATCCAGTCCGACAATGACGACAATACTTTTTGGGAAGTTAACGTCGGCGAGATTAGACCACGTCTCCGTCTTCACCTATGGGCAAACCAATACCAATATTGTAGTCGACCCCACGTAGTTAGGGTTTTATATTATATTTAAATATACATGTTGCATTTTTAATGAAAAAGGAAGTGGTAACCGGTATTATTGGGTTAGAAGGACTAAAATAGCATGTAATCCCGTTCATTATGCCCCTAGAAAGCAAAAAAAAAAAAAAAACATTAGGGACATTTTAAAACAGAAGGTAAAATGTTGTTGGGCTACAGTGTCATTTTGCCTTAAAATAATTAACCACATGCTTCGCTCATCTGAATAATTCTAATTGTCATTTGTATTCTCTTCTAACTCGTTGTCCAAATACTCCTTGGATTCCTCATCAAACAACTCGTACAAATCCTCGTCCAAATTTTCGACGTGATGTATATCATTTATGTAAACATGCTCCACCAAATCAGCTCGAAGGTTGTGATATTTAGCGTGGTATGTACTTCCATTCTGGTTGCTAGGTATGGTGGTGTATCCATACCTAGGGTTTCAGCTAATGGTAAATTTTCACTTTTATCATAGTGGCATATCACATTTCATTCGTATTCCAAAATGATAATCCTATTATGTAATACGATCCACGCATACATTAAGCTTTGTATTTTTGTGTCATCTGATGAACATGCCAAATTTTCAATTATTTGCAGACATCTTAAGGACAAAAATGCTCATTCGATATCCTTCCTAGCTTCTTCTTGGATTGCCTTAAACTTCAATCTTTTTTTCGTTATTCGGATGTGTCCATGATATGACAAATAAAAAATAATCAAGATATATGTATGATACTTCGTTCACCACAAATTGTACGTCATAAACCTTTCAAAAAAAAAATAGAGTTGAATACCAAAAACTTCTTAAGCACCTTGATGTCATACTTGGAACCCACGACACTAAAAAATGCATGCCAAAACCAAAGTTCGTACGATGCCACTGCTTCTAGAATTATCGGCATGTCCTTATGATCAGCTCACACGTATCGAGCGCGCCATGTATTTTGGCACATTACCCATGGCCAATACATACAATCGATGTTACATAGCATTCTTGAAAACTAATGTATGTTTTCATGTACCATATACAACGTTTACATTCATACAATCGATGTTACATAACATTCTTGAAGTATCATGTACTGTAAGTCAAAATGATCCTTATGTCAAACTTGTAAGGTATGTCTGCTGTCCGCTCAAACATCTGCAACTCCTCATCATATATGTTGCCTCCTAAGCCATGTGCTAGTTGAAAAATTGCGGCAATGCATTTTTGTATCCGATAAAAACTCTTCCAACCACTTCCATCCCATTTTTCTTTAAATAAGAGAACATGTACTTCAAATCATCAAATATGTGTATGAATAATTCTTTCATTATTTAGAACCTCTGTCGAAACTTTACAACATACATAACACCATCTTCGAAGTAGTCTTCAATGAGACTATTGTGGTCAGCTTCACGTTGCCTCCATAAAGGAGAACTTATGCTCCTCACATGTGAACTTTCGTCTTCATTTTCTAGAAACTAGGCGTATACCCGCACGTTGCGCAGGAGTAAAATTATATAGTAAAAATGTTGGTAGGTCACATACACTTTAAAACTTTATATTCAATCTAAACATTCAATACTATATATAAAACGGTATCATAATATATATCATGTATTAATAGTAATATTTCAAAACTTGAAAAATGATACACAATAACCCTTTTGAATTATATAGTAAAAATGTTGGTCGGTCACATACACTTTAAAACTTTATATTCAATCTAAACATTCAATACTATATATAAATCAGTATCATAATATATATCATGTATTAATAGTAATATTTCAAAACTTGAAAAATGTTACACAATAACCCTTTTGAATTCAATAATATATAGATAGTGAAACATCAAAATAAAGTAAACAATACATTAGTTAATTAATTAAGTTTGTTATTTTACATTACGCTAATGACTAAGCTTATAGATTAATCAATTTAAAAATAAAAACTATACAAAATAAAGTTTTTAACATGAGTAAAATAATATAATTTTTAAACACTCTCATTAATGGTTTACACTAATAAAATTTAGACACCCATTTATGAACAATATCTCTTCTTATTACATGTATTTAATCATGAAAGGTATATATACAACTATTACTTTTAATAAGTAAAGTTAGAAATAAAACAATCAATTAAAATAAGATGATCTCAAAATACGAATAAACACGGCATCATAGTGCTAAAAGCTAAAATAGAAATTTGAATGACCAAACACGATAACAATATAATATTAACCATAAAAGTATGAATAAAAAGGTTCTTCTAAGATTATGGAAAAAACTCATACAAAAATAATATCACATAC
The DNA here is from genome assembly GCA_023525715.1 of Cichorium intybus. NCBI lineage: Eukaryota > Viridiplantae > Streptophyta > Magnoliopsida > Asterales > Asteraceae > Cichorium > Cichorium intybus. Next base: position 57,858,541 of record CM042013.1, on the reverse strand, counting down.
AAAATTGAAGTCATTTTTCACACACTTTAGATTACAAAATCTAAAAAAGATGAAATGAATGTGTGAGTAACTGAAAAGAGAAATGAAGCAAGTATGCTTTTAATATTTTAATGTTCTTATATAGGTAAAACTTATTAATTAATGAATCAATAAAGTCAATTATACCATTAACTTATCATAAGTTTAAGATTTTAGGTTTTTGAAGATGAACATAATTAAAATAAAATAAGTTTGTTATTTTACATTAAGTTCACGACTAAGCATATAAATTAATAAATTCAAAAGTAAAAACTATGAAAAATAAAAATTTCAACATGACTAAAATAATATAATTTTTAAATACCATCATGAATGGTTTTCATTAATGATAATTAGTTATACATAATCAACAACCTCTCTTCTTATTACATTTATTTAACCATGGAATTTATGTATACAACAATTACTTTTAATAAGTAAAGTTATAACTAAAATAAACAATTAAAATAGAACTCTCTCAAAATAAAAATAAACATGAGATCGTTATGCTAAAAATCAAAATGGAAACATGAAAAACCAAACCCGAATTAGATAATATTAGTTTAAATACTAAGTATTTAAAATTTGTATTAAGAAAACATATTAAACACTTACTAATCGATAAAGAGAACATATAGAATTCAACATAAACTTCATATATAGAAACATTATGTATTGCAATAATCAATGATGCCACAAACTAACTTTTTCAACTCTTCATATTTGAATTACAAATCTCTTCAAACACATGTATCTTTTTTGTGAGCAAAGCTTATTTATATACTACTAATATAAGTTACAATGTGTATAAATGAGCAAAATAAAAAGTCATTACCAATTAATAATCATAAGTTAAAAACTCTTGAGTTGTAGTATTAAGTACCCATAAATTAGAAAACTCTTGAGTTGTAGTGAGAGTTTCAAATGAATGTGGTGCTAGTATATGAGCTATCTTGAATCACATTCATTTGAATGCCCTGAAACTCCTCCATTTCCTATAAACTCCTCCATTTCTATAAGAGGTTCGCGTGTATAAAAAGTGGGATACCTGCTCTCCGATCATTTCATGGAAATAGGGTGTTTGGATTTTTACAGATTAACAGAATTCAATCAGGCAAGAAGACAAAACAGATTAAATCTTAAAAAATGCGCATATTTACTAACAAGATCATATCATGTTCATAATTAGGATCATAAGTTCAAAGAAATTGCATTAACAACAAGATGAATATGAATTCATACCTTTGTTTGGATGTAAGCATCCAAAGTAGAATCCCTTTAATGATTCACACCCAAGAACAATAGAAGAACAAGCAGACAGAAACTCCTGGCTTGAAGATTTCGATCCAGAAACCCTTGGAAAGGGTTTTGTGGATTTCGACAAGGAGGGAAGAGGGAGGGAGAAAGGAGGTGGTGGCTCACTTAGGGTATTGGATGCCTTAAGGTTGAACCCAAAGGCCTCTATTTATAATAGAAGGCTCATAGGGTTTCAAACTTAAGGAGCTTTCTGGCGGCCGTACCCCCTGGACTTGTTTCTATTAATTAAACTATTAATTAATTACAATCCAATTCCTTAACTAATTTCAATAGATTAATTTCAAATATAACTTATTAATTAATTATTGATTCAGTTTCTGATTAATTTATTTCTCAATAAATTAATAAATTGATCATTCCTCTATTACTTATGCTACTGTTTGTTTTTACTGGGTCGCGAGGGCAACCCAAATAGGACCCTGCTATTACTAGAAATATCACCACGGTTGATAACCTTAGACATGTTTTCAACAGAAGGATCATCAGCGATTTCTCTGTCTGTTAGTGGAATTTATTCATGGATGAAGGTCCGATGAAAAGGTACTCGCCATTGTTGTATCTTGATATGAATGAAGATCTTTAAGATATTAAAAGGTAAATCTACTAAACTTTTATTTTAATGTTAATTTTTCTTTACCGTTAAACTTGTTTTGCATATTGATTATCTGTATTTTTATTCAAATTCTTAGCATATTGATTTATTCTTCATGGAATCTAAAAATATTTTGTTAATGTTGTTTGTAATTTGTTTTATAGATCCATGATATTGTAGAAGAAGTATTACTAAGTCTCTGTATGGTTTGATGGACCTCTAGGTAATGATACACTAAAGACTTTATCTGGATGTTCGACTAAGGTATCAGGTAATGATACACAAAAGACTTTATCAGGATGTTAGACTAAGGTATCATATTTGATTTCTTCACTTGATTCTATAAATATTTAGTCTTTCGTAATATGTTTTGATAGTACCCACCTTTAATGAGCAGGTTTTGCTTTTTTTGGGTTTGTGTGTGTTGATTTGAGTGATGGTATATCTTTGTGTCAATACGCCTAACATATGTGTATGGCTGTGATTGTGTATGTATTGTATGTGTCTTGTGATTGGCTATATGTAGCTCTGTGTGTTTGTGTGTGTCTTAGTGTAAAGTTTTTGGTAACAGTTAAATGACAGAAATAAGAATCCACTGTTGTTTTAATTATTCATCCCATTCACTTTTCTAATCAATTTGAACACTAATTCTTTCACTTTTCTAATCAATTTGAACACTAATTCAAAGAACAGTTGAAGATATACTTACTTGATGGTGTTATTGCAGAGTTTGAAGGATCAGAGGAAGATGATGCCATTTGATTCCAGTTATGATGTTCCGATTTGATGGTGAATTACACACAAATTTGGTGTTCTTGTGGAATCTGTTTTAGAGAAGGATGTGGGAGAATTCTAGTTTCTATGGAGAATTCTTGTTTCTCTTGTGTGTGTCTTTGGAACATCTAACTGAAAATCATACTTACCCCATATATATATTACAGTTACTTCCATCAAGTAACGGTTATGTAAACTTGGTACCATTTATGTCATATTGGCATAATTCCTTGAAAGGTTTTCTGCAAATCTATGAACTAAAACCCTAAGTTCACATGCAACCTAGATTGGATCTATGTTTTCTTACTTTGAACATGTAATTAATTCCTAAAGGCAAAACAAAAATTAACTAAAAGAATAAAATAGAAAAACTAACCTTTTAGTTGTTTCTTGCAAGCTAAGCAGCACAAGTGTCCTGCCTCAAATGAGATCACACCCAAGCTAGGAGGTAAGCCACGAAATTTAGAGAGAAATTAGAGTCAAAAGTCGTGCCAAATGGTGTGCATGGGACTCCCTATTTATAGGTTCCAACTGATAACCAGATAAGCCTTTAGAGATAAACCTTTTTGAATTCAAATAAGATAAACCTTTATCTTACAATTCAAAACCCTTTATCCTAATATCTAATTATCGAAATTATGGTTTATCCTAACCATAATTTCGTGGACTATAATACCTTGCCAAAATTGTCACTTATTCAACTATTGAATAATTACAATTCAGCCCCTGCACCTTTAATTAATTAAATTAATCACCAAATTAAATCCAATTAATTCCAGATTAATTTCTAATTAATTAATATAGTTTCTAATTAATATATTATCACTTTAATATATTAACAAACCATATATTTAATTCTATTGATTTATTAATCTCATAATAAATCAATCTTTCTCCCTACCGAATTTTCTACCAAACCTCCAGCTATGAGGGCAACCCAAATGGACTTTGCTACTATTAATTAGGTAAATACAAATTATTAGTCATGCCTTAGACACCTAATCCAACAGTCTCCCACTTGGATAAGTCTATGACTATAATTACCAATTTAACCTCTAATTAATCAGCAAACTGTAGCTTCCTAGAAACTGCTGCCGAACTCTGACCTAGTCAGTTCTGTCCATAGATAAGTGATAAAATGATCCTCCGTCCAACAAGATATTTTCAGACATAAGACATGGATTGAGATCAATCTTTGTCTGACACACTGTTTCCCGATTTCCGATTTTGCATATGACTCTCAGACTTCTAATTGAACGAATCAATTCAGTCCTGGCTGGCCAGCACTTCAGTCAACTTCAAAATCATCGAGTGGCCAACAGATATCTGTTTCCCGTCAGGGTCAAGGGACGAATAAGCTTCGACTAATATGTTATATCTTTACCCGACAAATCACTCACAACAGCACGTTTTATAACACCGAGTTACCGATGCGTTTTCGTACTATCAATGAACAACCGCCTTGCAAATTATAACTCATATCTCTCCACTTCAAGACCATAAGATATTATCGTCTCAACATTGCTCGTGATATAATCCATGAAGCAATCCATTGAGCGCGGGTTTATCCAATACTCAAATCTCCATTTCCAAGTACTCATGAACGTTACAGCAATCTTATTGCTATGTCTAACTCCTTAGACAATCTACAAACCAATTCATGACAGTCTTCCTTCATACTTACTCCCTAAGAGTATGAACGACTGTGGATATTTGAATAATCCAATTATTCAGGAAGTAAACATGCAAAAGCGAAACATAAAATCTGACTGGCAGCAACTCCTGCTTATTACCAAGTCTCCACAAGGTAATCACCAAGTCGGATTTATCATAACTATTATCGGTTTCTTATTCTCTTTTAAACTTTCAATTCAAGCCTTTCATATCTATGTCTATGACCTTTTCACTCTTTCTATGTATCCAAGTGTCTAACACTTATACACTTTATTGTAGATGATCCTATCGGATACTCTTCCGATGATATCTCAATTTGTCATTCTATCATTCTCTCTCACATCTCCATTCCGGTGATGTGTACCGTGACTGCCCATGGTTCTCGGGTCTTTAGTCTACATGACTACACCCTAAGACAATTTCGAGGTGTCATGATGTGCCGGTGAACCACACGCGCTCCATCAGAAACCAACGAAATTCTTTAACCATGAAATCCTACAGCACCACGTTCTGGTGTAAACAATTACCGATTTGAAAACCCTTTCAAATCAATTACCCTAATCATTTCCCAATGATTTCTCACGTCTGTTCAAAAATTCATTCAGTATTCTCAGCCAGGCAATATCCTGAATCTAACTTACAATGCTCTAAGCATTAAGTCATCGGGATATGTTCATTAACACTTCTGATTTGTCCAGGAGGCTCGAGGAACCTGATGTAATCTCATTCCAAGCCCTTACGGAATCCTAAGATTACCAATAATCCTTGTGTCATGATTTCCGGAAACCATTTCCTTTCGGGGACTCTTTCTTATGCATCTTGAATCCCATCAAGATCATATTCTCAATGGCTAAGTCAATACTGTCAGTCTCATCTATCTGATAGATGTCTATGAACTACGTGAGCATGCTGCACCTTATTTGTTTCTTTCATGCCAATTCATTACACTTTGCAATGACAGGAAACTCCATTCCTGGGTTATGCATCTTGAATCTCATCAAGATCATATTGGCAGAATTCTGATCTATCTAATAGATGTTCACAACCACCTGAGTATGTTGTATCTCTTAAAGTCTTTCATAGCGAATCGTTTCTTAACACCAAGTCATTACACTTTGTAATGATAAGAGACGTTTCCTAGAACCAGTATGTAACCCACATACAATGATAGCAGATAACAACGATACTCCCACTGGCTTTGACACCGTTATATGACTCTTTCGGACTATTCACAAAATCCAGAACTTATGGCACATTTTGCGAAACCGAAATCCAAACCTTTCCGACATATTAAAGGAAATCTTTCAGGCTATTCACAAAATCCAAACCTTTTGGCCTATTTTGAGAATCCGAATATCCTTTCTTGCGAGATGCCCATGAGACGAATCCCGGGGCCATGTACCTTTTGCAATGGCATGCTCTATGTGAGTCCCTATTAGTGTGCCGGTAAACCACACACGCTCCACTAACAACTCACACTATGCCATGCAGAATCCTCTTGAATCTCATATTCTATTGAGAGTGCTCTTCTCGGAATCAATTGCTTGACTCCAAGTGATCACTCAATCAATCAGATGTTCTGTAAGTACATTTCTATGTTTCCTTCTTTTGATGATTCAATTACTCCCACTGGTTCCTAGACCAGTTGTAAAATCGATCAAACTGTCACATAGACTGTGTCTCGCGCTAAGGTTCTCTTATTTGGCAGCAACCGGGCTCACCAATGCTTCCTAGTAGTCGGATTACTTTATCCGTACCATCTTTAGTGTTTTACCACTAATCGGTATGTCACCCAGATCATAACTCTTTTTGACGGTAACCAAAACTACAGGTCAAGCGAAGAGAGGGTATGTCAGGTTTAACAGGAATCTGATTCCTGGTCAAGGCCCAGTGGTGACTAAAGGTTCTTTCACTTGGCTAATCCCTGAACTCCTTCAGGACTATTCTTACTCCCACTGTTTCCTTAGAACTTGAGTTCTTTCTAAAAGTACTCTTCTTTCAAAGGATAACCGGAGTGGCCAATGAAACGACATTTCTGATTAGTTTCAGGCTTGTCATGAGATTCAGATGAATGCTACATGACCCTGGACTTTCTATGTACTGGTGGGATGATCCCACCTTTACATTTCAGACAGTGTCAACATAACCTACTTAGTCTAAGATATGGTCGAAATATGGCTTCTATGGTCTGACTGGTTGAATATTCAATTCATTGAAATATTAATCGGAAATGTATCTTATACATCGAGGATCAAAACCATTTCGATCAATGCTCCATCATCTTCCCTAAGACACATTATTAACCATTAGTGTTCTTGGAAGAGGATAAACTGTGAAACATTTTCTCAGTCTATATAGTCATTCAGGTTCTGTTGATCTTATACTTCCTTTGAAATCCTTGAACACTTCAAGGTTCCAATCAATCACTTATTCCGATAAGCGAAGCCATATTTGTCAAACTATTTGGCAAATATTTTGAAGCATAACTAATCGTGTTCTGTTCGAATATTCGAGCAATACACAGTAACTTATGTGTCTGTCGCTCAAAATCTTAATGTCTTTACATCTCTATGTAAATTTATGACTTTGTTAATATTGTTCAAGACATGCAATCATCACCTGACTCCATGTCAACTGATTCCAAAATCCTATCCATTGGATCTTTGGGTGATTCCTTTCTTGCCACAATTAATTTTATTAAGCACTCAATTCATCATGTGACTCTAAGTCAAATGATTCCAAAGTCCTGTCCAACTGGACCTTTGGTTGAAGTGATTCTCATAAAATTCACTTTAACAATCATAAAGAACACAATTTATAAGTCCAATCCCATTGGATGTATCAACATTCAAGTTATTACCATTTATGCCATTAACACATTCACACAACATTTCGAGGATAATTAAAACAATCAAAAGAAAATCAACATTTTTATTAAAACACAAAAATCCTCGAACAATGTACTATGCGAATTCATGTCATATGTATCTATAAACTAATAACAAGGAAAAATATATAGTTTAACTCCAAAAACTGCACGAGCTCCAGATCCAATCCGAATATGCTCCTGTGCGATAACATCCCGCATCCTACAGAGTCCGTGCATACAGAGCAAATGTGAGAAAAACACATCCTGTATCAAGGAAATGAGGATCAGGTATTATGAGTTTTAAGATGTTACTGAGTTTGCCAAACGGTTTGGCTTTGGAGCATTGTTCCAATCTTTCTATGACTGTGTCCCACCTTATGGATTCCCAGTTTGAAACATCGAACAATCGGTCCAGACGATCCGGATCATTTCTTGATGCACCTTAATACTGGACTCAATCCTGAAGCAGCTGAATCAATGGAACTATGCTTCTCCATGAACGACTCATACAGCGTCGACATTGAATGCATTTCCACGATTGTCTTATCCGATTACCCTTTCTGTTCATCTGGGTGAACAGATCAGCGAGTCGAGCTAACGCTTAACTCCCGATCACAAAGGGAAACCAGTTTTATAATGTTCGCCTATGTATCCCTTAAACTTGGGAACATGCAAACTAGTGCTACTTCCTTCATGCTTGAAACTTCAAGATCTTTGAAGATCCTAGTTTGTTCCCTTTTTCAACCAGTTCTCGGAACCTTTCCTCAACTAGCTGTGCCAACTTATCTGACCCCAGGAATTCTAAATCCCTGCGGAACTCGGGGTCAATGATCAATGGCATAAGGCAACGAACTTCCTTGGACTCAATGGTCAAGGAGTCATGCTCATCACAAGCTGCTGTGTGATGTCATGTTTGGGAGCGGACACTCAGTCGGATATGGTTCCCCAGCAAAACTAAGAACTATTCTCTAATTGCAAAACCATATCACACAGTCAAGGCCAGTCAGCCTTACCATATTTAACAGGTGCTTTCTGAAGCTCTCAAAAATGGGTGAAGGAGGGGAAGGAGGAGAATGACATTTTCTTCAGACATATATAAAATTTGAATTTATTAGTTTAATTAATCCTTTTTAAATAATTACCCAAATTATTATTTAACAAGGCTAGGACCCAAAATACCCCAACTATGCTATGAAGAGGGATGCCGTAATCACAACACAGTGGTCATTAAGGTAGATAACATTTATCAATTTCAGTCTTATGAAATTCCTAGATCTGTGAGACTCATTGAACTGTTCAATGGCATGCTTAATCTCGGATATGCCCCACCGTTTGTGACTGGGATGCCGAGGATTACAAACCGGGTGTGAATAACCATGCAAATTAGCTTGGTACTCTCGGGGTCCATTATCATCTCAAATTGATGTGCCGGTTAACCACACACGCTCCATCAACAATGATAACACCCGAGAAACCCATTGCCACTCTTTATGAACCCCTATTGGTGTGCCGGTAACCCACACACGCTCCACCAACGTTTCATAAAGTGCAATGTGCAACTTCATGGATTAGCATCAAATTCACATTTTTCCTAAAGTAACTAGATTGGGATTTTGTAAATGGTTCTAGTATTTTGATCATTATACTTTTAATGATTAAGCGGTCCTATAAAAAACTGTTCGGCTAACGACCCTCCACTGATCAGGCGAGCGGTGGGCGAGAGTGTTCACCCATTAGACCGCCATTTTATAGGCAGCCTCCTTATACCCACTTTATAGATCAGCTTCGTGAATGAGGCCTACTATTGAATTGACTGACCAATTTCATCTTATACATATAGTATTAACTTTTAATAACATATATAAGATGTATTTTAAAACCCTTTAAAATATTCCAGGTTTATCTTTTAATTTTACCAATTTAACTATTAAATTTAAAATTAAATTAAACCTATAAGAAATCGATTTAATCATCTTTTAATTAGCAATTAATTAAACTAATTAAATCTTGGTATTTTAAACCTTTTAAAATATTTCAGGTTTATCTTTTAATTTTTTTCAAATTTAACTATTAAATTTAAAATTAAATTAAACCTTAAAAAATCGATTTTAATTATCCTTTAATTAACAATTAATTAAATCAATTAAATCTAGATATTTTAAACCTTTTAAAATATTTTAGGATTTATCCTTTAATTTTTTTTCGAAATTTAACTATTTAAATTAAAATTAAATTAAATCCTTGAATTATCTTTTAATTAAAGAATTAATTAAATTAATTCAAATGTAGATAGGTTTCACAAATTAATCAAATTAATTTAAACCTATCTTAAACCCCTAATTTTCGAAAAACAAATAATGGGTTTAAGGTTATCCATTTAATTAAACAATTAAAGTTACCAAAAATAGAAAACCTCCAAAAACCCTAATAGATATTTTCGAAAAAAACTAAGGGGGGGATTAGGGTTTCCAAAACCCTAATCCTAGAAATCGATCCAAGCAATAATTTGGGTTTATAAGCTTTAAACCCTAATTTTAGGAAAACTATTACAGCAATTCAACAAGAAAACAACCAAAAGCTCTGATACCACTGAAAGGTTTTCTGCAAATCTATGAACTAAAACCCTAAGTTCACATGCAACCTAGATTGGATCTATGTTTTCTTACTTTGAACATGTAATTAATTCCTAAAGGCAAAACAAAAATTAACTAAAAGAATAAAATAGAAAAACTAACCTTTTAGTTGTTTCTTGCAAGCTAAGCAGCACAAGTGTCCTGCCTCAAATGAGATCACACCCAAGCTAGGAGGTAAGCCACGAAATTTAGAGAGAAATTAGAGTCAAAAGTCGTGCCAAATGGTGTGCATGGGACTCCCTATTTATAGGTTCCAACTGATAACCAGATAAGCCTTTAGAGATAAACCTTTTTGAATTCAAATAAGATAAACCTTTATCTTACAATTCAAAACCCTTTATCCTAATATCTAATTATCGAAATTATGGTTTATCCTAACCATAATTTCGTGGACTATAATACCTTGCCAAAATTGTCACTTATTCAACTATTGAATAATTACAATTCAGCCCCTGCACCTTTAATTAATTAAATTAATCACCAAATTAAATCCAATTAATTCCAGATTAATTTCTAATTAATTAATATAGTTTCTAATTAATATATTATCACTTTAATATATTAACAAACCATATATTTAATTCTATTGATTTATTAATCTCATAATAAATCAATCTTTCTCTCTACCGAATTTTCTACCAAACCTCCAGCTATGAGGGCAACCCAAATGGACTTTGCTACTATTAATTAGGTAAATACAAATTATTAGTCATGCCTTAGACACCTAATCCAACATTCCTATCATATTATGTAAATATAATATAACTCAAATTATAATTACAGAAATGGTCCTAAGGCCACATTTTGTGAAATATTCCAACATTCTCCCACTTGGCCGAGTGACCATTTGTGATATGTATTTATAAGTTTGGCCAAGCATCTTCATCTTACTCTATAACCACAACAAAGCAAAGAGATACAGCCTCACAGACTGCATTTAACCCGGGACCCCCATCAATTATACTTTGATACTGTTAAAGAGTATAATGATTAAATTAAGCCAAAATGACACTTAGCTTAGGGTTACGTTTGTCAATAAGATAACATAGTGTGCACAAATAATATTAGACAAACAAACTTAGGGAGGAATACTAAGTCAAGTACTTGAACTTACATTAATAGTAGCAATAAGAAAATAAGGCATTATGCTAAAATTTTACTAAAATTAAGTCTTGAATTAAACCCATATTAATGACATGTCAATAAAAACATTGGGTTGAAGACTTTAATGAGATAATTAATTAGCATATTGTTAGTGCTAACGTTTTCGATACAAATGTCGTTTTCCTCCATTCTTTCTTAACGAGCATATACTTTGTATCGACATTTCAATCAAGCTCCACTCGAACTATCATTAATCGAGAAGCTAACAATTGCAAAATCATTGCAATAACTTTAACGATCTTGATTCATGTGACAAATCTAAGTCATTACTTGGTAATAAGATGTCATCAACATGTAATACCAATATAGTAAACTTGCTCCCACTCATTTTAAGGTTTATACATTAGTCTACTAGAATCCTTTTGGAGTCATTTAAATTTAAGATGCCACTCCCACTAATTTTTAAGATATCTAAAAGAAACAACTTACAATTCTCAAAACAAGTTTCATAAAGTGAGGATTGTAAACTTTTCCTCCAGCTATAATAGAATTTAAGCAAATAGTGACTTTATTATGTACAGAGTAAATGAAAAGCCATAAGCATTTAGTTTTAGTACAGTAGATACATTAAGTCATTAGTAATATTATATACATAAAGAGCTTAACGAAGAGTAAGTAAAGAGCCACTCTCTAATACTAATGTGAAAGTTTAATGGCCTTTACTTCTAAGTCTTCACCATAGCTCGCCTTAATTACCATTTGCTTTATTCCCACCACCTGGATTATATGGAATCCCTGTAATATGTTGGATACATGAAGCATTCAACCGTGATCAATTCACCAAGAATTAGTGGAATGGTTATGCTAAGAGATTCATGAATAACATTAACAACAATATTACCTTTCTTGGTCAGCCACTTCTTGAACTTAGGACACTCCCTTTGATAATGCCCTTTCTTTCGGCAAAACATACAATAGGGACTGCTTGAAGAAGTGTCTGAACTCGAATCTGTACCCGTCTTAGGGGCCTTAAAAGAGTCATGTTTCCTTTTCTTGGAGCTTGAAGTGGTGAGGTGAGCAACATCAGGTTTCTCAATCTTTAGTCTCTCTTCTTCCTGGACACACATTGCAATCAGCTCGTTCATTGTCCACTTCTCTTTCTGCGTATTGTAATTAATCTTGAATGGACCATATTGTGCAGGTAGAGAAGTCATAATGAAATGAACGAGAAAACCATCGCTTATTGCCATGTCCATTCCTTTGAGTTTGTTGGCCATGTATAACATCATCATGATATGCTCACGGACACCACTTATCCCATCGTATTTAGTTGTTAGCATTTTGAGTATAAGGGTACTTACATGAGCCTTAGAAGTACCTTTAAACTGCTCTTCGACATGGCTTAGGTAGGTCTTCGCGTTATCAGAGTCAGGAATAGCTCTGCGAATCACTACAGAGATGGAATTCTTGATTATCATGAGGGACATATGGTTAGACCTGTCCCATTGCTCAAAGACCCGCTTTTGTTCCACGGTACTGGTATCAGTAAGAGCAGTCGGTGGATCGGTTCTAAGTGCACAATCAAGGTCCATCATGCCAAGCGTCAGTTTAGTAGACTCTTTCCATGATGAGAAGTTAGTTCCCGTTAGTGTTTCAGCTCCATAATTATAAGGGGTAAGGGTAGGCCCTAAAATGAGGATTTTAGTAGAGGTATTTGTATAAACTAATTAGTAATTGAGGGATAAAAAATAAGGCATATTAAGGACTAGTTCCTAAGTCTATTATTAACACCAAAACAATAGACAAATTAGCGTCGTATTCAACAAATAGCTTCGCGTTGGCTAATGCTAATCATTGAACATTATGACGTTCTAATAATTAAATTATGTTATAATAGTATTGCAAATCACCGTTGGGCAGAGTTGAAACACTACATAACGATTTTTTAAATATGAAATATTTATGTCTTGTTTGATCATTGGTTTCGCGTTGGCTATAACCAACAACCAAACATGACGTCATAATTAACATTTAAATTTTCGCTACATAAACATCACATAACACCTTTGGGTATGAATGTAAAGTTTATGAGGATTATGCTAATAATTAATCGTAGATACTATCAAACAACTAGCCGTTGGGTTTGTTGAGTGATAATACATATAATTATAAAAATGGATAATTATAGTTGGGCTAACGACTAACCTAACCAAATTGATTTCAAATTCACTAAGTCACATAATTGAATTTAGTTTTTATTTGGTTAGTCATAAATAAAAATTAATTACACCAAAAAAGGAACTTAGTGAGCAAATTAATTCCATCATAAAAGAACTTAGTGAGCTAATCTTTTAAACGAGGAAATTGTTGAGTCAGGGAATATTTTAGTTCTACATTTCTACTTGGCAATTTACAAATAGAAAATTAAGTATCAACCTGTTTTCTTTTTCTCACATATGATTGGACCAAAGGAAAATAAATGATCAAATAATAATCCCAAGTTATATATAAAATTGTATATACATATAACATATATATGCAACGATAATTATGCTACATATATAAAATTGTATATATATAAAATTGTATATACATATGCAACGATAATTATGCTACATATATAATTGCATATACGAATTAATATATATGTTATATGTATTTATAAGATCATGCCACCTTTAATTGGCATATAATAATTAATGGAATATAATTGTTTGGGAAATACATTAGCCCATTAATAAGGAAAACAAGTTATTGGGCTAAAACAATTAATACAATCAAACCTAAGAATATTAGTCGGCATATTAGGATGTATCAGCCATTCAGCCGCCATATTAGGATGTATCAGCCATTCAGCCGCCATTGACATTTCACAGTGGGTTTAACGTGATGCGACGATGGCGTCAATCGCTATAATATATATATATATATATATATATATATATATATATATATATATATATATATATATATATATATATATATATATATATATATATATATATATATATATATAGTTAGTATTAAATATATTTGGTAATTATTGTGTGAATGTAGGACCAATTTTGGGCCATTAGATCAAAAAAATGGAGGGTTATGATCAACAATGGCATGATGGTAATTAAAAAGAAAAAAATTAATTACTTTGTAAATTAAAATGGCCAAAAGGGTAAATCAGACTTTTTTGTTTTAATTAAGTGGTGTATTAGGAAGTGACGTGTTTTACGGATGTCAGTTACGTAAGATCACAATCACAGAAGAACGTACAGTTGTTATTTTTTTCTATTATCTGAGAATGCTATGCATATGCTGTTGTTTTTTCTTATTCTCCAAAAATACTAACACCCATTCTCAGAGAATTAGTCTACCAAAACATAAACCAATAAAAAACTAACACCCATTCTCAGAGAATGAGTCTACCAAAACATAAACCAATAAAAACCAAACACCCATTCTCAGGGAATATAGTTACTAAAACACAAAACCAATAAAACCGAACACCCAATTCTCAGAGAATGGACTTAATAAAACAAAAACTAATAAAAACTAACACTCATTCTCAGAGAATGTGATACTAAAACAAAAAATACACACTAATTCTAAAAGAATATAAGTATCAACACTACCATTCTCAAAAAATGTGAGTTTCCAAGTTCTACTTTAAACTCGTGTAAGGATTATTACAAGAAAAATATCTGTAAGCTCACCAGAACTCCCTTTATGCGACTTCTGCTTTGTAGCAACTCTAATCATCGCATCCTGTAATCAAGCTTCATAATCATAAATTCCTAATACAAAACTCACGACCAATTGCTTGATGCGACTAATTGAACTGGATCGTACAGAAAATCAGATCCGATTTATTGCTTGATGCGGAGGTGAGCAGATAGAAACCCAGAAAATCAGAAGCCCAGAAAATCAGATCCGATTTATTGCTTGATGCGAATGAGAGAAGATGCGGAGGTGAGCAGTTAGAAACCCAGAAAATCAGAAGCGATGTTAGAGAGACAGAAGGAGGAGCGTACCCAATCTGATGATGTCGACAAGTTAGGTTTTTTGATTGCAGGTCTTGTGTTCCGATTCCTCCATCTGCTTTAATCAATTGTAGACGAGTGTAAGTTGGGCAATCAGTTTAGATCTAGCAACAAGTGTAGACGAGTAACGGTGGCCGGCGATCAACGAATGTAGACGAGTAATGGTGGCCGGCGATGGTTAGGGTTCCAGAAAAGAAGCAGTCGTTGTTTAGGTGGGAATCGGCAAAATAGAGGAGACGAGAGAGAAGATATTTACGAGCGTTAGGAAGAGAGAAGAGAGAGATAATGATTTAATCACAATTCCGAAATTAGCCCTATGAAATGATTGGACCAGATTTAGTCCTACAATCACACAATATTTAGAAAATGTATTTGAACCTACATCTATATATATATATGTATATATATATATATATATATATATATATATATATATATATATATATATATATATATATATATATATATATATATATATATATATATATATTGTAACACCCGGCTTTTAAAACAAAACACCCCTGAAAATTTTTCATTTAAAACGTAGGTTTCAGTACTTAAAACCATAAACCAAGGGGTATATTTTTAATAAAAACGGGTACAAGTGTATCAAGGAGTATACAAATATAGTAACCTCCATATAAACCGGGCTGCTACTGACAGCATCTACAAGTCCACTTCTTGAGTCACGGACTTTATCCTTACCCTTACCAGGGTTATGCTAACCTGCAGGGACATATAACAAACGGTATGAGCTACAAAGCTCAGTGAGTAATCGTATCTGCAAATAACATGTATAAAGATATAATCATATATCTGTCTGGATATCGAATCCAAACTCCTAGCCTTACTGGCTGACCATATGTCTCCTAGGATTTCACATCCTAATCCGTAGCCTTACAGGCTGAATTACAATAATCTGTAATTATCAAGTCACGTCAGTTATTTGCATATATAATCATGTCTAACAAATTCTGTCCCATGTTTCTTAGTCATAATGGACTGCATCATATGTCATGGCTATATAAGCCGCAACCTGTGTCATAGCTATATAAGCTGCACCAAAACATTATCAATATATAAATCATAGCCCTCAGGCCGCACCAATTGGTTTCAATAACCCAATATCATAGCCAAAAGGCCGCACCATGTTCCTGTAACAATATCATAGCCAAAAGGCCGCACCATGTACCTGTAACAATATCATAGCCGTATAGGCCGCACCAGTTGGATATAGTATCCAATATCATAGCCATATAGGCCGCACCAAATATCATAGCCAAATAGGCCGCACCAAATATCATAGCCATATAGGCCGCACCAAATATCATAGCCATATAGGCCGCACCAGATCATTTTAGTTAATCAAATCATAGCCCTAAGGCCGCACCGTTTATTATTTATATCATTTTATAATCATTTATGGCTCACGGCTCCGTTCTTGTCATTTCATTGACTCACGGCTTATCCGGTATTGCCTTTTCAAGATTTGACTCACAGCTCCGTTCTTGTCTATCGTAGACTCACGGCTTATCTGGTATTGTCGTGTCATTGGTATCTGTCAACTGTCAATTTTGTCCCCCAAAGCAGTTTCAAATCTGTAACAATTCAATCATCATATATCATATATGATATCAGTGAGATTACTCACCTGGATGCTAGCTGCATTTAAATCCCGGTTGTTTCTTGCTTTTACGTGCACCACAACCATTTATCCCGTACCTATATATTCATTTATATACCAAATGATAATAGGTTAATAACCATTTCAGTTGACTCTACTACACAAGAGTCCTATACAATACAATTGGGGACCATTTCTAGATGGTAACTTTCACTTACCATCTTTTTACAAATTATACATTTTCCCAAAATACACGTATTTTGCTACAGTACTTTCGGGAGGTCGTATACGTATTCCGACAATTTTCTACGAAGTTTCATAACATATTAGACCTATGTTTAAAATTTCAGGTCAATCGGATAAGCCTAGCATAAGAATCAAATTCGGAAATTGCGCCAAATTTTAACAGGAGGTTTTATGGCTTCTGCCTCGCCCCGCGTCGCGCCCAATGCAAGGGCCGCGTCGCGCCTGTTGCTGGCAGGTCCAGAAACTCCGATTTTTATGCTACAAAATTCCATTTTCAGCTATTAAGTCCTTAATACATGATTTAATCGATAGAGGATTGTTCCAGGTCAAAAACCATTCATTAACATTTAGTTTTAACCCATGGAAATCATATAATTCAAACATTTTCCAACAATTCCCGTTTTTGACATTTTGGTCCAAAAGCCGAAATTCTTGAATTTTACTTGCTTCTACTGATTTCTTTCAGTCAATATAGCATCTAGAACTCATTTTAAGCCATTAGAATCAAGTTTATCACAAGAACTCACCATCTAGGGTTCTTGATCAAAATCCCAATTCTTCAACAATAGCAACCTACTTCCATATTCTTGTATTAAGTCCTCTTAGCATGACTTATTGGAAGTATTTAGCCATTTTAAACCACATAATCATAACTGAAATTACAAATTTCAGTTTCTATAAAACTCATCAAGAACAACCAAGCTATAACTTGAATTTCTAACCTTTAAAGCTTCTAATTTCTCAATTCCAAGCCAATAATCGAATTGCAAGCTTCAATTCTTCAAGAAATCTCCAAATATTGCAGAATTCGTGCAGAGAAACCCTCTCCCGTAGCCTCACGAAAATCTGCACATGTGGGAGGACTATTCCACTATTTATACTTCCAATATTTGCAAATTTAGTCCCTAAGTTCCATTTCTTGAACTTTTGGCACTAATATCATGTTTTATCACAATAAACTTTCTTTTCTTATGCTTTTGTCACAAGCAAACAATATTTTTACATATTTGGTCCTTCACTTGGTCAAATGACCAAATTACCCTTTTGTGGTAAAATGACCAAAAATCAGTTTTTGTAACATTTTAAGTCCAAAACTCAAAATATTATTTCAAACCACATTCTTTTCTGTCCAAAAGACTAAATTACCTTTTTTATTATATTTACATAAAAAGAGTGTCTTGGCGTTACAAATTCTCCCCTCCTTCAAAAGATTTCGTCCCCGAAATCATACAAACAAGCGAGGGTAATTTTTATCTCGTTACGATTTCGGTTTCCCATATCATATGGAAACATTCATGGTATTGCCAAAGCACTTTTACCATACTAGTCTTCTTATTTCGTGATTAAATCACTGTTCATCTAACATTCCTCCGGTTGTCCCGGGTACCTTATCTACTTATTTACCTTCATTTCAGCATGAGGTATTCGTTGAAATTTATCAATCCATGTTCTCAGAACCATGAGACCCATAGAAAACATTACAAATATCTTGAAGTTCATCAAGAATCTTCGATTAATACACCACAATTCTTACTCTTTGGGACATATGGAAAAGTCCAATAAATGAGGGCTTGTCTTTCTTTTCGTCCCAAGCAGATTTTGAGTCTTTCCAAGGGATATTTTGAACACTGTTATCTTTCCCTATTTGGAATTTCAACGGTTTTACTCGGCAATCCGCATACTACTTTTTTCGATTTTTGTCTATTTCCAAGTTTTCTCGAATTTGCCTAATCTTTTCTTCTGGTTGAGGTACAAATCTCGGGTCTAGCCAACGGCTTCTCCCCAACTTCAGTCTAGTAAATCGGCATGTAACACGATACTCCATACGATGCATTATACGAGCCATCTGGATACTGGTACAAAACTGTCATTATCTACGGTTTCTATCGAAGATAGATGATCTTCTCATCTTCCACCAAAGTCTACTATGCAAGTTTCAAGCATAACTTCTAGAGTCTGCGTCATTATTTCACCTTGTTTATCAATATGCAAATCTTATACAGTACTTACTAGTACTTTTGAGCTAATTATTCTTGAAATTTATGCTAAAATCAACGAATAATTCTATTTTCTCGGCCTGATACAATCCGTGCCGATAATTCACGTCGACAATTTACTTTATCTATATAGCTTTTCGCTACTTTTCGATCTTAATTTCTTCCTTAGTTAGTATAAATCTACACTGATTTCATCAATCAACCTGCAATTACCCATATGGTGTCATACCCATGCGGTACTTGCAAAGACTTTATTATAAAGTCTATAATAATATCGTCCCATTTCTTCTTTGGGACCGACAACGGCTAAATTTTTCGTATGCTTCTAATGATTTGACTGTAGTTACACACAAGTCAAACATCTTTTCACGTATTTTTGAATATCTTTCTTCATTCCCGGTTACCCATACATAGGTTTTAGTATCCTATACGGTTTGGTATTACCCCGGTCATACTGCATATCTTCTATAATATGCATCTTTTAAGGACAAATTTCATATCCCGCTTCGAATTTGGAACCCACATACACAACCTCAAGGGTTTTCAATCGCCGTGAGTTTCTAACTAGCTTCTTTCAATAGCTAATCATTCATTCGCTTTTTACGTTTTCAGACTTGCACATTTCTTTCTGTGCTACCCGAATCAACCTAGGTAATCAATTTGCCACACTCACGCATGTGGTTGTATCTTTCAAAAGATACTCTTTTCAACTCAAGGCATCTATAACCATATTTGCTTTACCGAGAGGGTACAAGATTTCACAACCGAAATCTTTAAGTAACCCATCTATCTTTGCTATCTCATATTTAGCTTCTTTTTTTTTGACCAATTAAGTACTTCAAACTTATATGATCCATATAAACAGTAAGCTTTACACCATATAGATGGTGTTTCCAAAGCTTCAATGTCAAAGTCATAATTGCTACTACAATATCATGTATCCAAAATCAACTCTGGATGCATTTCTATAAAACAATTTATCTGCTCCGCTTAGCGATAATGCTAACACCGGAGTTTCACACAAGGTTTATTTCAACCTTTAAAAATATACTTGTGGTCTTTCTACCACTCAGACTTTTCATCATTTTTTTTAGTCAACTCTGGTCAACTAGACGGAAATCAAGGAGCAGTTTTCTACAACTCTCCTATAATAACCCGACAATTCAAGGAACTACAATTTTAGTCAGTTTCCTCAGGCGGCTCCCGTTTTATCACATCATCAATTCCACTGGATTTACTTTATCATCTTTGGCACTATTAATATGCCCAAAGAATTCTTTTAGCTAAATTTCACACTTGGAAAACTTCGCATATTATTTTTCTCTACGAAGTAACTCCAATATTTAGCACGACTGTACATCATATTCGTTCTGGTTTTGAGAATATCAGATTCTCGGTAGTCAATGCACATACACATAAACTTATCTTTCTTCTTTTCAGACAAGATAGGGCTCCACACGATGACACATTCGGCCATATGAGACCCCGATTCAAAAACAATTTCTTCCAATTGTTTTACCACTCTGCCATCTCTGCAAAGACTAATCAATATAGAGCCTAAATAACAGGAACGGCTCCCAAAATCAGTTTAATCATAAACTATTCTCGCCAATCTGGCAGAAATCTTGGAAGTTCTTTTCAAAAGAAACATCCGGGAATTTATTTAAAGTAGTACACTACTATTACCGCTTTATTTAGCTTGGCCCATACTACGTATGCCAACTACAAAATCATTCATTTACTAACTCTTTTCCGAGTTTAAGCAAAGGAAAATAACCGGTATTCTCAACAACGGTTATTTATCATGGATTTCATCCATTTCACTTCTGATTTTTGAACCATCATGTTCATTTTCTACAATTCATATTAGCATCATTCATTGCTAACCAATTCATGTAACACCCGGCTTTTAAAACAAAAACACCCCGGAAAATTTTTCATTTTTAACAAAGGTTTCAGTACTTAAAACCATAAACAAAGGGGTATATTTTAATAAAAACGGGTACAAGCGTATCAAGGAGAGTATAAAATACCATAGTCTCCTTTGAAGCCGGGCTGCTACTGACAGCATCTAAGAGACCTACTTCTCGAGTCACGGACTCTATCTATTCCCTTATCAGGATCGTGCTAACCTGCAGGGACATTTAACAAATGGTATGAGCTACAAAGCTCAGTGAGTAATCATTTCTGCAAATAACATGTATCAAATATATTCGTATATCTGTTTGGATACTATGTATTGGTGGCCGGGACTAAAGAAAGACATTGAAAGACATGTGAAAAGTGTTTGACTAGTGTGTAACTACAGTCAAATCATTAGAAACATACGGAAAATTTAACCGTTGTGGGTCCCAAAGAAGAAATGGGACGAAAATATTATAGACTTTGTAATAAAGTCTTTGCAAGTACCGCATGGGTATGACACCATATGGGTAATTGCAGGTTGATTGATGACACCAGTGCAAATTTGTACCGACTAGGGAAGAAATTAAGATCGGAAAGTAGTGAAAAACTACATAGAAAAAGAAAATTGTTGACGTGCACTACAGGTGGCGACTGTATCGGATTGAAACACTAGAATTATTTGCTGAATTTCGCATTAATTCCTAGAATTTATAGTTCAAAAGTACTAGTAAGTACTGTATAGGAATTGCAGAAATGATAGACGAGGCGAGAAAGTAACACAGACTCTAGAAGATGTGCTTAAAAATTTCACAGCAGACCCTAGTGGAAGATAAGAAGATCGCCTATCTTTGGCAGAACCCGTAGATAATAACAGTTTTCGTATCAACGCTTAGATAACCGGTATAATGTATAGTATAGAATATCGTGATGCACGCAGATTTACTAGACTGAAGTCGGGGAGAAGCCGTTGACTGGACCCGAGATTTTACTTCAAACAGAAGAAAAGATTAGGTAAATTTGAGAAAGCTTGGAAATAGACAAAAATCGACAAAAGTGGTATGCGGATTGTCGAGTAAACACCGTTGAAATTCCAGATGAGGGATGACGAGATACTCAAAATATCCCTTGAAAAGACTAAAAATCTGTTGGGACGAAAGTAAAGTTAAGTCCTCATCTATTGGACTTTTCCATATGTTCCAAAGAGTAAGAATTGGGGTGTACTGATTGAAGTTTCTTGATGAACTTCAAGATATTTGTAATGTTTTCTATGGGTCTCATGGTTCTGAGAACATGGAATGATAAATTTTAACGAATACCTCATGCTGAAATGAAGGTAGATTAGCAGTTAAGGTGCCCGGGACAACCGGAGGAATGATATGCGAGTGGTGATATAACCACGAGATACGAAGATTAGTATGGTTAAAGAGCTTTGGCAAAACCATGAATGTTTCCATATGATATGGGAAATCGAAATTATAATGAGATAGAATTACCCACGCTTGTTTGTATGATTTCGGGGACGAAATCTTTTGAAGGAGGGGAGAATTTGTAACGCCAAGATACTCTTTTTAAAAATATAATAAAAAGGGTAAAATGGTCATTTTACCTTAGAAGGGTAATTTGATCTTTTGGACAGAAAAGACTTTAGTTTGAAATAATATTTTGAGTTTTGGACTTAAAATGTTATAAAAACTGAAATTAGTCGTTTTACCACAAAAGGGTATTTTGGTCATTTGACCATGTGAAGGACCAATTGTGTAAAAATATTGCTCCTTGTGGCAAAAGTATAAGAAATGAAAGTTTTATTGTGATAAAACTTGATATTGGTTCCAAAAGTTCAAGAAATGGAACTTAGGGACTAAATTTGTAAAAATTGGAAGTATATATAGAAGAGTTGACTCTCTTCTTTGACTGATCATTGTGCAGCAACGGGAGAGGCATTAAAGGTGCGATTTCTGCAGGAGATCATGAAATTGAAGCAAGAACTTGGAACAATTGTTGGAATGGGTGATTTCCAAGCAATTAAGGTAAGTAGATTGCCTTTTTAGACAAGTTCTTGAAGAAGTTCTTAATGTGTTTTATAGAAACTGAAATTTGTAAATTTCAGTTATGATTATGTAGTTTAAATGGTTTAATACTTCCATTAAGTCATGCTAAATAGACTTAATTCAAGAAAATGGAAGTAGATTGCTATTTATGATGAATTTGAAGTTTTGGGGTTTTGGGATTAAGAACCCTAATTCTTCATATTGATTGATTTAGTTGTTTTGAATGGTTGAAAACCTTGTTTTGATATAAGGTTTTAGCCTAGAAACAAACCCCTATCAATTAAGTCATGTATTAAGGGCTTAATATGAGAAAATGGGATTTTGTAGCTTAAAAATCGGAATTTCTGCACCTCTGCCCAGCGCTCGCGACTTGACCAAGTGGTCGCTCGCGACGCGCCTTACCCTTGGGCGCGATGCGCCTCCAGACAGGGACTTCAAAATGCTAACTTTTGTTTGGCTTGTCCGTTTTAGCTCAAACTTGGACCGTAGGCTCGTTATGGTCTGAAAAGTTTGGGAAAATTTTTATATTGAGTTTTCGACCCCTCGGGGGCACTGTAGATCGATACGAATGCCTCGGTGAATAGTAAAATTCATATAAAGTTAGTAAACGGAAAGTTTATTAACTAGGCATTGTTTATAACGATATTATATTGAACTCTATTGTATTAGAGTTAATTGGAATGATTATTAACCTATTATCATTTGGTATATAAATGGATAAATAGGTATGGGACAAAATGGTTGTGGTGTACGCAAAGGCAAGAAACAACCGAAATTGAAACGCAGCTAGTATCCAGGTGAGTAATCTCACTGATATCATATGTGATATATGATGATTGAATTGTTACAGGTCGAAACAGCTTCGAGGGACGAAAACGACAAGTGTTAAAATATGTGTAAAAGACAAGACCAGATAATCCGTGAGTCATTGCGATGACAAGAACGGAGCTGTGAGTCAATACATATATATATATATACACTATGAATGACAAGACCAGATAAGCCGTGAGTTTATAATAGACAAGAACGGAACTGTGAGTCAATAAAATGACAAGACCAGATAAGCTGTGAGTCTATAATAGACAAGAACGGAACTGTGAGTCAATATATCTATGTAAACTGTTATATAGACAACAGCGGGCTAACCCGTGAGTCTAGGCAACAGCGGGCTAACCCGTGAGTCGCAGTTTATTCCGAGGAGTTAAATTTATATAGACAACAGCGGGCTAACCCGTGAGTCTAGGCAACAGCGGGCTAACCCGTGAGCCACGGCAACAGCGGGCTAACCCGTGAGCCATATCTAACCGGTGCAGCCTTAGGGCTATGACTCCGGTGCGGCCTTCGGGCTATGTCTCTGATGCGGCCTTTTGGCTATGATATCGGGTTATTAAACCCAGCTGGTGCGGCCTTCGGGCTATGATTTATATATTGAAAATGTTTTGGTGCAGCTTATAAAGCTATGACACAGGGTGCGGCTTAAATAGCCAGGATATATGATGCAGTCCATTGTGACTAAGAAACATGGGACAGAAACGATAAATATGATTATCTGTGCAAATAACTGATGTGGTTTGATAATTGCAGGTTGTCATGAAGTAGCCTGTAAGGCTACTAAATTAGGATGTGAAATCCTAAGAGATATATGGTCAGCCAGTACGGCTATGAGTTTGGATTCGATATCCAAACAGATATACGAATATATTTGATACATGTTATTTGCAGAAATGATTACTCACTGAGCTTTGTAGCTCATACTGTTTGTTAAATGTCCCTGCAGGTTAGCACGATCCTGATAAGGGAATAGATAGAGTCCGTGACTCGAGAAGTAGGACTCTTAGATGCTGTCAGTAGCAGCCCGGCTTCAAAGGAGACTATGGTATTTTATACTCTCCTTTATACGCTTGTACCCGTTTTTATTAAAATATACCCCTTTGTTTATGGTTTTAAGTACTGAAACCTTTGTTAAAAATGAAAAATTTTCAGGGGTGTTTTTGTTTTAAAAGCCGGGTGTTACAATTCATATGCACGATTTCTTCAGGTCATTGGTAGTCATCGGCTTCAGATTTATTGGGAAAAATGATCCCGTAAATCCTAGGCAGACTACCTTCCAGGTGTTCAATATCTTGAACATATTTGCTACTCACTATAGCCAGTTCCAAAATTTCATCCAATATCATTGATGAAATATTCAGACAAGACATCAACGTCACCGATCCCAAGCATAGCTCCTTGGATCAAATATAACATATGCAGAGATTTTATTTAAGGCAATGATATCTAAGACCATATCAATCTACTCACGAGCTTTTTCCCACAGTCTGCTGGAATGCTCATGGTATCACTGGTCCTTTTCGACCATTCGTTTCTTCTTTCTTTCCTCCCCGTTCTTTCCTGGGTTCATCACCCGTTACTCCACATTTAGCATGTGAGTATTTCATAGGGAAGTGTTTTATAGCTCCGCGCTAGACACACTTCCGATCCATCCAAACAAGCTCGAGCAATCTGCTCCTATTTTCTGCAATTTCAGCATGTCAACTGTAGAGTCTCAACTCTATAATTTTTCTAAGTGCTTTTCCTGCACTTCTTGCATCGCATTGCCTTTTTCATTTTGGTCCCTTCCCTTTAAGGTTGGACCTAAATCGTGGTAACTTCTCCTGAAGCGTCCACTAACATTTTTCTGCTTTTCTTGTAGTCTCAGCTACTTTTCTTTCACCTTGAATATCAGTCAGGGCGAG
Organism: Cichorium intybus; assembly: GCA_023525715.1. Classification (NCBI taxonomy): domain Eukaryota; kingdom Viridiplantae; phylum Streptophyta; class Magnoliopsida; order Asterales; family Asteraceae; genus Cichorium; species Cichorium intybus. The sequence continues at coordinate 57,832,971 of CM042013.1, read as the reverse complement.
CACCCAATTTCTTTTTCTGACCACAGCAGCTACTATTGCTTGTCATGTGGATTTTTCTGCTACTTGTCTTCTTGCCCCTCGTTCAATGGAGCCTTGAGAAAGGGCTGGTCCACTTCTTAAAGCTCCACACCCTAAATTCCTCTAAATAAGATTCGCTGCTCATACTTCTTATACGTTAGAAGTCAGCAACAATTAGGTTAGATATGTATAATAACAACTTATATACACCTAACTATTCATCGTGTCTACTATCTCAAGGTTTAAGTCCAGGAATCTACTCTATAGACACCTAGTTCACTTAAACCACGACTCTGATACCAACTTGTAACACCCGGCTTTTAAAACAAAACACCCCTGAAAATTTTTCATTTAAAACGTTGGTTTCAGTACTTAAAACCATAAACCAAGGGGTATATTTTAATAAAAACGGGTACAAGTGTATCAAGGAGTATACAAATATAGTAACCTCCATATAAGCCGGGCTGCTACTGACAGCATCTACAAGTCCACTTCTTGAGTCACGGACTTTATCCTTACCCTTACCAGGGTTATGCTAACCTGCAGGGACATATAACAAACGGTATGAGCTACAAAGCTCAGTGAGTAATCGTATCTGCAAATAACATGTATAAATATATAATCATATATCTGTCTGGATATCGAATCCAAACTCCTAGCCTTACTGGCTGACCATATGTCTCCTAGGATTTCACATCCTAATCCGTAGCCTTACAGGCTGAATTACAATAATCTGTAATTATCAAGTCACGTCAGTTATTTACATATATAATCATGTCTAACAAATTCTGTCCCATGTTTCTTAGTCATAATGGACTGCATCATATGTCATGGCAATATACGCCGCACCCTGTGTCATAGCTATATAAGCTGCACCAAAACATTATCAATATATAAATCATAGCCCTCAGGCCGCACCAATTGGTTTCAATAACCCAATATCATAGCCAAAAGGCCGCACCATGTTCCTGTAACAATATCATAGCCAAAAGGCCGCACCATGTACCTGTAACAATATCATAGCCGTATAGGCCGCACCAGTTGGATATAGTATCCAATATCATAGCCATATAGGCCGCACCAAATATCATAGTCAAATAGGCCGCACCAAATATCATAGCCATATAGGCCGCACCAAATATCATAGCCATATAGGCCGCACCAGATCATTTTAGTTAATCAAATCATAGCCCTAAGGCCGCACCATTTATTATTTATATCATTTTATAATCATTTATGGCTCACGGCTCCGTTCTTGTCATTTCATTGACTCACGGCTTATCCGGTATTGCCTTTTCAAGATTTGACTCACAGCTCCGTTCTTGTCTATCGTAGACTCACGGCTTATCTGGTATTGTCGTGTCATTGGTATCTGTCAACTGTCAATTTTGTCCCCCAAAGCAGTTTCAAATCTGTAACAATTCAGTCATCATATATCATATATGATATCAGTGAGATTACTCACCTGGATGCTAGCTGCATTTAAATCCCGGTTGTTTCTTGCTTTTACGTGCACCACAACCATTTATCCCGTACCTATATATTCATTTATATACCAAATGATAATAGGTTAATAACCATTTCAGTTGACTCTACTACACAAGAGTCCTATACAATACAATTGGGGACCATTTCTAGATGGTAACTTTCACTTACCATCTTTTCACAAATTATACATTTTCCCAAAATACACGTATTTTGCTACAGTACTTTCGGGAGGTCGTATACGTATTCCGACAATTTTCTATGAAGTTTCATAACATATTAGACATATGTTTAAAATTTCAGGTCAATCGGATAAGCCTAGCATAAGAATCAAATTTGGAAATTGCCCCAAATTTTAACAGGAGGTTTTATGGCTTCTGCCTCGCCCCGCGTCGCGCCCAATGCAAGGGCCGCGTCGCGCCCAATGCAAGCGCCCATGGAAATCATATAATTCAAACATTTTCCAACAATTCCCGTTTTTGACATTTTGGTCCAAAAGCCGAAATTCTTGAATTTTACTTGCTTCTACTGATTTCTTTCAGTCAATATAGCATCTAGAACTCATTTTAAGCCATTAGAATCAAGTTTATCACAAGAACTCACCATCTAGGGTTCTTGATCAAAATCCCAATTCTTCAACAATAGCAACCTACTTCCATATTCTTGTATTAAGTCCTCTTAGCATGACTTATTGGAAGTATTTAGCCATTTTAAACCACATAATCATAACTGAAATTACAAATTTCAGTTTCTATAAAACTCATCAAGAATAACCAATCTATAACTTGAATTTCTAACCTTTAAAGCTTCCAATTTCTCAATTCCAAGCCAATAATCGAATTGCAATCTTCAATTCTTCAAGAAATCTCCAAATATTGCAGAATTCGTGCAGAGAAACCCTCTCCCGTAGCCTCACGAAAATCTGCACATGTGGGAGGACTAATCCACTATTTATACTTCCAATATTTGCAAATTTAGTCCCTAAGTTCCATTTCTTGAACTTTTGGCACTAATATCAAGTTTTATCACAATAAACTTTCTTTTCTTATGCTTTTGTCACAAGCAAACAATATTTTTACATATTTGGTCCTTCACTTGGTCAAATGACCAAATTACCCTTTTGTGGTAAAATGACCAAAAATCAGTTTTTGTAACATTTTAAGTCCAAAACTCAAAATATTATTTCAAACCACATTCTTTTCTGTCCAAAAGACTAAATTACCCTTTTTATTATATTTACATAAAAAGAGTGTCTTGGCGTTACATATATATATATATATATATATATATATATATATATATATATATATATATATATATATATATATATATATATATATATATATATATATATATATATATATATATATATATATATATATATATATATATATATATATATATATATATATATATATGGGAATAGGTTCAAATGAGAACTACTAAAAGGATAAGAACTGTGAGAACCGATATTCACACATTAAGAATTGTGTTTTTTTTTTGTTTTTTTGTTTTTTCACACTTGTTTATTATGTGAAAATACATCAAACTTAATAAATTTCCTTATTTTTTAATACGTTTTACAATATTCACAATATAATAAAATGTATAGTTATTAAACTGTGAATACTATAACGTAAACTTTTTATTAAACTGTGAATTAGTGGTTCTCACGGTTCTCAACCTTTTAGTGGTTCTTATTTGAACCCTTCCCTATATATATATATATATATATATATATATATATATATATATATATATATATATATATATATATATATATATACATATATATATATATATATATATATATATATATATATATATACATATATATATATATATATATATATATATATATATATATATATATATATATATATATATATATATATATATATATATATATATATATAGGGAAGGGTTCAAATGAGAACCACTAAAAGGTTAAGAACCGTGAGAACCGATTTTCACACATTAAGAATTATGTTTTTTTTTTCGTTTTTTTGTTTTTTCATACTTGTTTATTATGTGAATATACATCAAAGTTAATAAATTTCCTTATTTTTTAATACGTTTTACAATATTCACAATATAATAAAATTTGTAGTTATTAAACTGTGAATACTATAACGTAAGTTTTTTATTAAACTATGAATTAGTGGTTTTCATGGTTCTCAATATTTTAGTGGTTCTCATTTGAGCCCTTCCCTCTATATATATATATATATATATATATATATATATATATATATATATATATATATATATATATATATATATATATATATATATATATATATATATATATATATATATATATATATATATATATATATATATATATATATATATATATATATATATATATATATTGATGATTCTGCGATGAAAAATGTGACAGCATTTGGGTAAAAAAACGTTTTCATGCCATTTTAATTCGAGATTTGAAATATGCAAAAGAGATTAGGCTGCGTCACTTGAAACCACCGATGGATGCAAAAACAGAGAAAACGGAAACAAAAATTCAAGTTTGGTGTAATCAGAAGTCAAGGTTTGGAATTCGTTCTTATATGCGTTTCCATTTTCATAATCAAACACGTATTTGATTTTGGTGTCAGTTTTATAAAACATCCAATTTCAAGAATTTTAACTTTATGTTCGATGATTTTCAAGAAAACCGTGAATCATTGTGTTCATCATAATCGGTTCAAATTGATTAAGAATAACATGGCTCTGATACCTCATGTTGTTTTAATTATTCATCCCATTCACTTTTCTAATCAATTTGAACACTAATTCAAAGAACAGTTGAAGATATACTTACTTGATGGTGTTATTGCAGAGTTTGAAGGACCAGAGGAAGATGATGCCATTTGATTCCAATTATGATGTTCCGATCTGATAGAGAATTACACACAAATTTGGTGTTCTTGTGGAATCTGTTTTAGAGAAGGATGTGGGAGAATTCTAATTTCTATGGAGAATTCCCGTTTCTCTTGTGTGTGTCTTTGGAACATGTAACTGAAAATCATACTTACCCTATATATATATATATATATATATATATATATATATATATATATATATATATATATATATATATATATATATATATATATATATATGTATATATATATATATAAATATATATATATATATATAGATATATATATATATATATATCTATATATATATATATATATATATATATATATATATATATATATATATATATATATATATATATATATATATATATATATATATATATACTAGCTGCGTACCCGCGCAATGCGGCGGCGGAATATAGTTTCTTTTTGGTGATTAATTACTATTCGGCAGCGAACATTAGTTTCATTTCAACAAACAATTTTCGGTATACAAATATAAGTACGTTTTTATTTCTAGCGGCGAACATTAGGGTACCCGCGCAATGCAGTGAGTGACAAATACGCCACCTGTTACACTACGTACACGAGAAGTAATCTCAGCCTCCAGCGACCTTAGCACGATCCCTCCACCCCCTGCAACTACACTGTTAGTCTCTCACTGTAGTCTCTTTGCAACTCACGGGTGGGTTCGTCGGAAACCTACCTTGACGACATACATCACCACCTACTTCCTCTCCTATGATATCTTCTTATTTGAGAACTGACATAGCTTGAACTTTGATCTTATGATTGGGTCTTCTAACAGAGGCATGACTGTTTCAAGGATCACATGTCGAGGTCATCGTTTTAGGTTGTTATTAACACTGTCCTACCTCCTTATTTGCAGTCAGGATCGACCTTGTGTCCTAATCTTAGTGGGATACACGTACAAAGTGACGGTTGTTGAAACGGGGGAGGGGGTAAATAGTTTTTTTCAACGATTAGTTCTTTTTAGCAACAGTTAATAGTTTCTCTTTGAAACACGTTATATAGGTGAAACGGTGCCCTGGAATCTGCCAAGTTGTTGCAGCTTATGTCGCATTCTCTATAAACTTTCATCTTTGCTCAGAGATACACACAGAGTAGATACTACACCGACAATTATAAATGCATAAACACAGCAAGACCAGAAACATACCAAAACAGAGGAATAGAATCCACTGTGGTGGTGGTTGTGTGGTGGTTGGCGACTATGGTCTCTGGAGGTACAATGTTGGTGACTGCTACGATTTACAGAGGTGTCTTTGTGGTGTGGTGCTTTTACTACAGTGGTGAGACGATGGTGCAAATCTCAACTTAGGTTTTGGGCAGTGCTTGGTGGTGACTGACGGGTTTAGGATGGTGATCATGGCAATCGAGACAAAAGCGAGTGGTGGTTGTGAAAGTTTTGGGCGGTGCTTGGTGGTGACTGGCGGGTTTAGGATGGTGATCATGGCAATGGAGACAAAAGCGAGTGGTGATTGTGAAAGTTGCAGACGGCGGCATAGAGCGGTGATTGGGATGGAAGCTGGCGTTAGGGTTTGTGTAAGAGAGAGGAGAAGGGTGGAGAGTAAGGAGCGTATTTAACTCCACCACTGATTATCTAAAAACTTGTAGCGCTAAAATCATTTACGAAAGTGACGATCCGCGTGAAAACTATTTAAGAGAATACCTACCAACGGATTGCAGAGACGGATCAATGGACAGGATTACATCTCTACCTATCTGTGTGAAAAATGTGTTTTCTCCTTTCAGTTTCTAGTTAGTGCATAACAAGATTGTAAAGTAGGTATAATAAGTTGTGTATTATTATAATTTGTACAGTCTTAACAATTAAGACTTTTATGCATTAGATGTGTTGTAATTTATGTATGTATTATAATATATCTAGGAGCGTACCCGCGAAATGTGACGGGCGGAAAAACAGGGAGACAGTGTATAATTTCTTCCAGGAAATTTTATCGGTTAGGTATCTTTGGGATGACTACGAATAATTCCATTTCATTAATTAGTTTCGTTTCGAAAACATGACATTGGGGGATTGGAGTTAAATAGTTTTTTCGTTTTTTTATTTATTTTCTTTCAACTATTAGTTTTATAGTGTTTCATAACAGAACATGTGAAAGAAACACTAATAGTTTTTTCGTTGATAAGTTTCCTGTCGGCACGCAATAGGTATAAAGAGTTATGGTGTGGCATTGCTTTTTCCTAAAACCCAATCCAAATAAGAAGAATCGATATAATCTAAGGTTAATTAAATCTATATAATATTGGCGAATTAAGTATTTAGTTTATTTATTATAATAATTATTGTGAAACACTCATTTATCAAATTTGAATTTAAATTCTTATTCTTGGTTGTTTAACCTGCATGATGCAACAACGACAAATAGTTTGGTTTTTTAGAATAGTTTCATTTCAATGATTATGTTTTGGGGGGGGGGGGGGTGGGGGGTGGAGGTGCAACAAATATGATCATGTTGCGGTTTTGATTCAATGATCGTACTTTAGAATGATAAGCAAAATGTAATCATTAGTATTCATGAAATCCTACCAAAATGAAATCGAACTTATGAAACATAATATATACTTTCAGAACCTTTAAATCACATATCATATTTAATTGTCCAAAACATAATTGAATTCCAATTGAAAACTACCATTACCTCATCATTATGCAAACAAACGAAAAGTTCAATAGACATTATAATTTTAAATTATATTGCAAGCATATAGCTAAGATAGAGATACAACTTTTTGCAAAAGAATTACTACATATAGCTAATTAAAAGATTAAAGTTGCCGGTTGTTGAAAATATTTTACAAAATCATCAGGAAAAGAAGACGTAAATGTTAATTAGAAATCCAGTTCTCTAAACTTAGATTTTACAAAATCTTCCACTTCTCTAAACTTCAACATTTCAGGAACAAAGCTTTATTGATTCTATAACCAAACATCAAACATCCACCAAAGCACCAATTTTACCATTTATTCACAGAGACCATTTCAGGAACAAAGCTTCAAGCCAATTAACTTTCCAACCCCTCAATGTAACTCCTCCACCAGAATTAACAAGCACCTGCTGTTAGGGGTAAAATCGTCCAACCCTACCAAATTTTTTGTATGCTTTACCAGGACTTCAATTGTTAAAAAGCTGCATAACTCTTGAAATTCTCTATTGGCCAATGCAATTTCAGACAACCTTTGACAATTTAACCACACCGTAAAAGAAATGAACTCACACCAAAACTACCCAAACAATTGTTTTAAAGGAAAAAACAAGCGCCACACAAAAGAAATTATAGACAACTTGTGACAATTTGACCACACCATAAAAGAAGCTACAGCACCCTCCCCAATTCAATTAACACGAAAACATTAGCCCACAAACAGAAAAAATATTACGTGGGTGGTGATATATCTAACATAAGTCTACCCTTGAAAAGAAGACACACGCCAATCACACTCAACCAAGTTGGGCAATCAACCCCAATGGCTACACCAAAATTTTCAATTACTTTATCACCCTACCCCCAACCCCTGTCCTATTAACCCAAGCCTCCCATTGTGAACATTTTCCTTTACTTCTATTCCTTACCCAAACAAATGACACCAAAGAAATGACACCAGAATCAAATTACAAAAATTAATGCTAAAACCCATCTTAATGTATTTGAATAATTGATTCATGAGCAGAGTTAAGCTAACACAGATCGAAGCATGTATGAAAAGATAAGAATCAAAGCATAAAATACAACAAAATCTCAAAATGAAAAGGAGATATTACCGAATCAAAGAAACATTAGATTTATTGGTGAATAGCAATTTCAAAAATCCAGATAATGTATGCAAGTCAAGAAACACACAAATATTAATAGAAATTTCAAGAATGACTCTAATCATGTAGTTATCAGATCAAAAAAACGAAAGAACTTTTACTTGCCCTCTGTTAAAAACAGACAATATCCTCCTTCCTGAAATTGAATAAAAAACCTTCAATATGCCTCAAACAAAAAATCAGCAATGACGGTGTTTAGATATGACTAACATCCCTAAAATCAAACCCAACGCCTAATTGGTTGTTAATTTGAAACAAAAATAAGTGAAATTGTTATTACCTGATTCAGATACTCGACCTGCATGTCAAAATCTGAAACCTGAAAAAGTTTGGCATGTTAAGAAGTGAAAACAAATTTCCTCATGTATCATCAAGAATGAAATTCAATCACAAAGCCTCATTTACTTGTTTTCCAATTAAAAAATAACTACAAAATAAAACAATTCAAAAAGAAACCAAATTCACAATTTTATTTATAAAACCTTTAGTTAGAGCATTTTATCAAACATATGGTGTGCAAAATCACCAATCAACTCTACATGCTTCAATACCTCATAATCATTTTAGATGTTAAATAGATTATAATATGAAATTAAACAAACCATGGAATACGTCTCAGATACTTACACCTACATACATAGATGCAGACAAATATAATGAAAAACACCCACAAGTACGCGCACCTGCATATTCAGAAATACATATCGACACACATACATATAGTCATAGAAATACATATATATACAAAACCGAACATACACATACAGATCTACACATACAAAACCGTCAATCATTGTGATGGAGATGGAAGAGTCGGACCTCTATCCTGATACCTTTACTTTTGTTTCTTTCGGAGTCGTTTTTACATTTCTTCACGACCCTGTGTCTTCGATTGAAAGAAGAAACAGAGTATGATATGATTTTTTATTAGAAATTAAAATAGATGGAACATTAGAATCCAAAATCGATCGAAAATAAAATCAAAAGTTACCTTCTCCTCCGATTTCTAAAACCAATGGGTAACCAAAACTCAAACCCACGTTGCAATGTTCGTCTGGTTGGTAGGAACCGGAACATAGGCCAACAAAAATAGCATGGGGATGTGGGGTGAACTGCGGCATCTACGATGATGGTGATGGCGAGTAATCAGTGTTTAGGGTTTGCTTAGACAGATAAATGTGATGGTGTTGGCAGTGTTAGTTGGTTGTTGTTGGCAGTGATAAAAGAGCATGCCCCCACTTGTTGACCTGTACAAGAAAACGAAACCTAGTGGTGATAGCTAATTTTGGTGGAGGGCAGCAGAGAATATTGGTGATAGCTAATTTTTCGAAATAAAGCCGTAATCGAGAAGAGAGCTCCTCCACCACCGCCATATGAAATGAGGAGTCCTTTCTACATAGTTATTATATAGAGAGAGAGGATAAGTTTCTAGAATTACCCAATCGAGGAGTGATTTACGCTGAATTCAAATTTTAAAATTTTGAATTTTGAAATTGAACTTTTGGAGTCATCCAAATGAAATTTCAAATACCGCCCAAAGTTTTGATGCAATAGAGAGTTGTACGTCTTAAAGTTTGAGTCTTAAATTTAAGACTTTTATGCATAAAGGTATTGTAAATTATATATGGTTAATAATATAGTATAGATATATATATATATATATATATATAATCATACTTACCATATATATATATATATATATATATATATATATATATATATATATATATATATATATATATATATATATATATATATATATATATATATATATGTATATATATATATATATATAGATATATATATATATATATATATATATATATATATATATATATATATATATATATATATATATATATATTACAGTTCCTTCCATCAAGTAAAGATTTTGTAAACTGGGTACCATTTATGTCATATTGGCATAATTCCAATCATATTATGTAAATATAATATAACTCAAATTATAATTACAAAAATGGTCCTAAGGCCACATTTTGTGAAATATTCCAACATCCACTTTCACGGATTTAGGTTTTATAGCATCCTACTTTTATGTTTCTAGCTAATTCGTAACATCCCTTTTTTAAATTATATTTTTTGTTGTAATTTCGATTATTGTTTGGAAATAAAAGACACACACATATGCACCATCACATCTTACGTTCTCTCTATCAAGACACGGACACTCGTACAAATCTATGGAACACATGTAAACTTTGAACTTCCTCTGTTTCGTCTTTTATTTTCATCTTAAGATCTGTCGAGAGCATAATAAAATTTGTTCCATATGTGTTCTTGATATCTGAATCATTAATTCTACTTCTGTTTCTCATTTTGTTCCAAATATATTATAGAACATTCAAGAAATTAGTTCAAGATCTGTTAGTAACACAAATCGCTAACAAGGCCACCAATAATGGTAATCAAATTTTGTTTTGGAATTTTTTCTATGTCGAGCATTCAATTATGGTATTTTTGATTTTCCTTCTATATTTGTATCAACATTTGTATCCTGCATTCATTTTTGGTATTTTGCCGGTATATTATGAGTTGACTGCTTATTTTGGGTGTAGCCTGGAAAAAAGTGAGAACGATGACATTAAAAGTGTGCCTGTTGGAATTTGATGTTTATACATGTAAAGGGTATTATGGTCAATGGCCCGTTTTAGAACATCATTATGCCTGCTTATTTTTCACATGGAATGCATGCCAATTGCAATATTTGTCGAAGTGCTAGGATATTTTATTATTTGAAGTGCTTGAAATCATCAAATAAATGAGAAGTTGGTATTACATGATTTCAATATGAGTTATTAACGTTTTATTGTTGATTTTTTTTTATAATGATTTATTTTTAATTTAGGGACAAACATGTTGGATATTAACCGAAGAAGTTGTCATGGTGAAGAGGTATGAACTTGATAAAGAATTCCGATCTTGGTGGGGCAATTCTACTGGGAGGGGAATCATAGGGACCAAGTTGAGATAGACAACCAAAGAAGTTGCTGTTATGGTTCCAAGAATAAAGGTATATAATGGTTTATTTAATTTTTTAAATATGTCTTTTTGTACTAATTTATTTGTCATTCATATTTTCTACCTCAATAATTCTGAAATGCGGATTATAACGTGAATTGCAGAATACGGAAAAGTTAATTTGACTTACGTTCTTGCGATAGGATGTGTATTATAGTTCATGTTTTTTATTTATTATTTTGTTCTAATTCTCTTTGATGATTCATTCATTGAGTTATTAATCAAAGATTTTATATCTTTTGCTAGAATTTATTTTACTCAGGGGATGTATGAGAGATTTATCCTCCAGGTGGTTCTTTCCCCTTTATATTGCATGAACTATCTATGGACCCGGTGGTTCTAAGAAATAAGCGTTGTTTTAAATTATTGTTGTAAAATACGACGGATCCGAATTGACTTTAGACAATATTAGCTCAATGCGGAATAGGATCAAAATTATCAAACGGTAATAATCACAACGAAAAATACGAATGAAGTAAATAAAATAGAGACACGAGGATTTACGTGGAAAACCCAAATCGGGAAAAACCACGGGCGGAGGAAGCCGAGAACCAATTCACTATATTTTGTGGTGTTTACAAAAGGTTTGGAGAAATATAAAAATACAAAGAGTTTATAACTCTTATGTATTAATAAGAAGATGAATAAGAAAAGAAGATGTTTTTGGTGTGGTGAATGAGCTAATTTCTACTCCCTTTTATAGGGCATTCTTCATGTGTGAATCAAAGGAAATTTGTGGTTGTAATTGTTGAAAAACAAATATGAACAACCATAAAAATTCTAAGCTTGAGTTTGTATATTGTTGAAGAAAAAATCAGCCTTGTGTGAATTGTTGAATGCAGCCAAGTTGAATTTGATTTGCTCTAGAACATTTGAAGTCATATATTCACAATCTCCACCTTGACTTCAAAATGGGACAAAGCTTGTATACACATTTGGTAAAACCAACAACTCTTCAAACTTCAAAACTTCATAAGAAACTGCAATCACCATATAGAGAAAAATTGATCCTGAAAAATGAAATACTTCCTCCACCACGAGCCTAATCAGGCTCAACTGCGATCAGAAATACCCATTAAGTTCAAACATAGTTTGAACTTGGATATTGGAAGACTCTTTGTGAACACATCAGCGGGATTATAATCTGTATCGATCTTTTCTATGACACAATCACCTTTTTCAATGATATCATGCACAAAATGATAACGAATATCAATGTGCTTTGTACGGTCATGAAACATCTGATCTTTACTCAAGAAGATAGCACTTTGATTATCACAGAATACTGTGGTAACCTTTATTCTATCATCGAGTTCTCTAAATAATCCCTTCAACCAAATATCTTCCTTAACTGCTTCTGTAATCGCCATATACTCTGCCTCTGTAGAAGACAGTGCAACTGTAGACTGTAACTGAGCTTTCCAACTAATAGCACAACCGTTCAGTGTAAACACATACCCTGTAATGGATCTTTGTTTATCCAAGTCTTTGCCAAAATCCGAATCAACATATCCAACCACCCCAGTGTTAGATTGTCCATAGCGTAGACACATAGAAGACGTACCGCGTAGATAACGTAAGATCCACTGTACTGCTTTCCAGTGTTCTCTTCCCGGGTTTGCCATATATCTACTAACCATGCTAACTGCATAAGCCAAATCAGGGCGTGTGCAGATCATAGCATACATCAAAGATCCAACAGCACTAGAGTATGGTACGCGTGCCATGTACTCCATATCAGTCTCAGTAGTAGGACTTAAAGCGGATGATAACTTAAAATAAGCTGCAAAAGGTGTGTTGACAGGCTTTGCTTCATGCATATTAAAACGTCTTAGGACTTTCTCAATGTAACCTTTTTGAGAAAGATGCAAGATCCTAGACTTACTGTCACGAACAATTTCCATTCCTAAAATTTTCTTGGCAGCTCCTAAGTCCTTCATTTCAAAATCAGCTTTCAACTGGTCTTTTAACTTCTGAATCTCCTTCATATCTTTTGCTGCAATCAACATGTCATCCACGTACAAGAGTAAGTAGATCTTTGAACCATCGTCACCTTTCTTGAAATAAACGCAGCTATTATAGGTGCACCTGCTGAATTTGTGACTGGTCATGAAAGAATCAAACCTCTTGTACCATTGTCTAGGAGACTGCTTGAGGCCATAGAGAGATTTCTTCAATTTACATACGTAGTCCTCCTTGCCAGGAACTACAAAACCTTCAGGTTGTTGCATGAAAATCTCTTCCTCAAGCTCACCATTTAGGAAAGCTGTAGTAACATCTAGTTGCTCCAACTCATAATCATTTGAAGCAACTAACCCCAACAATGCACGAATAGAAGTGTGTTTGACTACTGGGGAATAGATGTCAGTATAGTCAATGCCTGGAATTTGACTGTAGCCTTTAGCTACCAACCGAGCTTTATATCTTGGTTTCTCATTTGGGTTAACAGATTCTTTAAGCTTGTAGACCCACTTGCATTTAACTGGCCTTTTCCCTTTTGGAATAGGAACTAAATCCCAAGTGTCATTTCTTTGCAAGGATTCCATCTCATTATGCATAGCAATCATCCAATGACTTGAGTCTTTACATTTGATAGCCTCATCATAATTTAGAGGCTCCGTTTCCGACTCAATATCATTAGCAACAATAAAAGCGTAAGAAACAAGTTCAGCTTCAGCATACCTCTTTGGAGGAACAATTTGTCTTCTCGGCCTATCTCTTGCAATGATTCGAGTAGTAGCTTGTGGTTGTGAAGTTGTTGTTTCTTCAACAACGACATGCTCATTTGGCGAGGAAGACTGTTGTTGCTCAACTGAACTCGGAATGGTGACAGGTGAAGTAGGAAACTCCACCTCCATTTGAGCTTTCTCTTCATTTGCTTTTGATGATGCGACTGTATCTTCTGTAGAGTCGGAAGTTTGATGAATCATAGCAGACTCGTCAAAAGTAACATCTATTGAGATGATGATTTTATTTAGATCATTGCTCCATAACTTGTAACCTTTAACTCCTGGATTATAACCAAGAAAGACACATTTAAGTGCTCTCGGTTCTAACTTCCCATTGTCAACTCGTGCATAAGCTGGACATCCGAAAGGTTTCAGATGTGTATAATCGGCAGGTTTCCCGGACCATAACTCATATGGAGTTTTCTTTTCGATTGCTTGTGACGGTGATCGGTTGATAACATAGAAAGCAGTAGAAGCAGCCTCCGCCCAAAAGGACTTTGGCAATTTGGAATTTGAAAGCATACATCGGACTTTCTCCATAATGGTGCGATTCATCCTTTCGGCTACACCATTTTGTTGAGGCGTATGGACTACCGTGCGATGTCGAGTAATGCCTTCCTTTCGGCAATAGGCATTAAACTCTTCTGAGCAAAACTCTAGTCCATTATCCGTACGAAGATACTTTACCACCAATCCTGATTGCTTTTCAACCTGAACTTTCCAGTCTCTGAAGGTAGAGAAAACGTCTCCCTTATGTTTTAAGAAGAAACACCACACCTTCCTGGAGAAATATTCAATGATAGTGAGCATATAGTTAGCTCCACCTTTAGAAGCAACTCGAGCTGGTCCCCACAAATCCGAGTGGACATAGTCGAGTGGTCCTTTTGTTGTATGGATACCACTTGCAAACCTCACTCGTTTTGCCTTGCCATATACACAGTCTTCACAGAACTCCAAATCAACAATCTTTTGTTGACCAAGTAAACCTCTTCGACTCAATTCTGACATGCCTTGAAAACTCATATGGCCAAGTCGAAGGTGCCAAAGACGGGACTGATCTGGATCAGAAAGAGACTTTGAAACAACAGCAGCATCACTCGAAATTGTTTGCCCGTCAAGAAAGTAGAGGTCGGAGGTTTTTCGATTGGCTCTCAGTTTGTCGGAACCATCTTTGAACACCCTGAGAACTCCACCTTTACCGGCAAACTCGTATCCCTTTTTATCAAAGGAACTAAGAGATAACAAGTTTCTTCTGAGGTCAGGGACATATCTAATATCCCCAATGGTTCGGATAACGCCATCAAACATACGGATTCTGACTGAACCATGTCCAAGAACTGGACATGTAGTATTGTTACCCATCAACACATAGCCCTGGTTAACATTTTCAAATGTGTAAAACCAACTTTTGTTGTGACACATATGAAAAGTACAACCAGAGTCGAGTATCCAATCACCAGTGGAATCCAGTTTATCTGAATAAACTGTCAAGAGTTCTCCAATACATTCGACCTCTGCTACATCGGCTTCACCCGAAGTGCTAGCTTGTTTACCATTTGCTGCAGCCTTCTCTTTTTCTTTATTCTTCAACTTGAAACATTCTTCAAGCACATGTCCCTTCTTGTGACAATAGTTGCAAAACTTTCGTTTGCCTTTAGATTTGGATCTGGTTCTGTTGGAAGATTAAGAAGTTCTACTTCTCTCTGTTGTTCTTCCTCTGACATTCAAACCTTCGGCTTTAGCATCATCTGAACCACCACCGGTAATATATTTCATCTTCTCTTTAGAA
Source organism: Cichorium intybus (assembly GCA_023525715.1). Lineage (NCBI taxonomy): Eukaryota > Viridiplantae > Streptophyta > Magnoliopsida > Asterales > Asteraceae > Cichorium > Cichorium intybus. The sequence goes on along the minus strand of CM042013.1, from coordinate 57,817,160 downwards.
TCCAAAGCTGTAAAGACTTCATCTAAAACAAGAGTGTCACGGCTGTAGATGATCGTATCACGAAAATGGCTATAGGATTCGGGCAACGATGACAACAAAAATAAAGCCAAGTCTTCATCTTCATATTGAACATCCATATTCTCCAAGTTATTTACTAACTCTTTGAATGTAGACAAATGTTCAGCTATCGAGCCTCCTTCAATCATATTGAGATTGAACAACCGTTGCTTTAGATGCAACTTGTTCGGTAAGCTCTTTGTCATCAATAACTGCTCCAACTTCAGCCACAAAGCAGCCGCCGACGTTTCTTTTAGAACATCTTGTAAAACATCGTTTGACAAGTGCAAACGAATTTGAGATAAAGCCTTCAGATCTTTCATCTCCTTTTCTTCTTCGGTCCATGTATTGGGCATCCTTTCGAAGCCCAAGAGCGCCTTGTGTAAATCCATCTGAATGAGAATATCTCTCATCTTTACTTGCCACAGCGGAAATCGGGTATTCCGATCCAGCAGCGGAATATCGTATTTCACCGAAGACATGATTTATTACTTGATAAAATGATCCCAACAAGCTAATATCAAAACCCGGATGCTCTGATACCAATTGTTGTAAAATACGACGGATCCGAATTGACTTTAGACAATATTAGCTCAATGCGGAATAGGATCAAAATTATCAAACGGTAATAATCACAACGAAAAATACGAATGAAGTAAATAAAATAGAGACACGAGGATTTACGTGGAAAACCCAAATCGGGAAAAACCACGGGCGGAGGAAGCCGAGAACCAATTCACTATATTTTGTTGTGTTTACAAAAGGTTTGGAGAAATATAAAAATACAAAGAGTTTATAACTCTTATGTATTAATAAGAAGATGAATAAGAAAAGAAGATGTTTTTGGTGTGGTGAATGAGCTAATTTCTACTCCCTTTTATAGGGCATTCTTCATGTGTGAATCAAAGGAAATTTGTGGTTGTAATTGTTGAAAAACAAATATGAACAACCATAAAAATTCTAAGCTTGAGTTTGTATATTGTTGAAGAAAAAATCAGCCTTGTGTGAATTGTTGAATGCAGCCAAGTTGAATTTGATTTGCTCTAGAACATTTGAAGTCATATATTCACAATTATCTAACTCATTTATCTTTTATTTTAACTTTTAAGTTAGAACTTATTAGTGTAAGAATAGGGTTATTTGATCTATGTTTCCTCAATTTTTTTTCTTTTTCCGTTTTCAGTTTGATTAACGAGAATTTAAACAAAACGGTAGATCTGAACTTTCGATTTACCAAATTTACTATTATTTCGCTTATTTTTAACTTTTGTTTTTTTGTTGAGATTAAAGCTATTTGTGTACATATAAATCTGTGTGTATGCATAAATATCTGTGTGTATATGTGCTAATATGATAAATATGTACAAGATATGTGTGTACGTATGATTCTATGCAGCTGGGTGTGTATTTCTTTGATAAATTATTATGTCTATATATATATAAAGTTGTATGTGTATGTATACATCTATAAATGTCATAATCATGATGCAATGTACTTTTTATTTTTTTTTATAAATAGTATCATACTTTCTATCGCTCTGTTCGTTTTGTGCAGGGAACCAAGAATTGTTGGCATCTCTATTTTAGCTTTGGGGTATAGTTTTGTCTAGGCTTGTACAAACCAAGGCCAAATATGTCTCTTAGATATTATACCCTCGTGACTCACTTATCCTCAATTATATTTTTACATATGTGGAAAATATATAATTGGTTTAAGAGAAATAACTCAAATTTATTAGCTAGAGGACTCAAAATTTCGGAACAGGCATGGTTATACATCTTTTAAAAATGTAGCTATATTTCAAATCAATATAACACATGGGTTAAAGTAAAAGACATTCATGGTATGTTCTTTAAGGCTTCACCTATGTGATATGAATGACTTCTATCTTACAACTTTTTTTCCAAATTGAGTTTTGGTGTTGAAGGACAAAGGGCAATTGTCAGATAAGTCATTTCTAAACAGTTTGACCTCTGTCATAGGTGCCTTTTGAATATGAAGTAACAAAGGTGAATAAGTAGCAGTTCGTGAGGAGATTCACGGCCAAAACGAGGAAAATAAAGTAGGCAATTTGGCCTTCAAGCTAAATATATTAGTGAAATTTTAGAAACAAGAATAGGAAATTTGAAAACGGTCGAGCATAACTCTTGGAATTTTCTGTGATTTTAGTGTGTATTTGAATAATTGATGCTGAGAGAATGATAATAAACATAATATCATTGACAAAATGAGTTTACTGATAAACATATTTGTGTGTTCTAGATGCAATAGAAGTTGAACAAAGACAATGAATTATAGCTGCTATGTCAAAAACCAAATAAGAGCAACATGCCCTAAAAATGATCGTGAAAATATACGCATTATTTTGTCGTAGTTCATGAAAGGATTATGTTGGTTATGTGATATGTCATTTATGTAGGCTATTAAAATGATTACTACTTTTTAGTGGTTTTATAGATTCTAAAAGCAAAAATACTTATGTCACTTAGCTTCGTCAAACATGGAAAAACTTTATTCTGATGAGATGTAGAGTACTAAAGTATATTATTTAGATATCAATAGGCTGCATGCATATTATAAGATGAAAGTAATCAAAAGAAATATGGATTAAATGAGTTAAGATGTGAAAATGGGTTCAAGTAAAAGCATTCACATGAAATAGCAAAAAAAGCTCCATGTATTGCACTATTGCTTATCCATTTAAGTCATCTAAGAAAATTAAAAAGAAAACAATGTCTTTATTCCATGTTTCCGTGTTCTTTGTATTTTTTGCAATGTTATATCAATATTAACTGATAAATGGTAATAACAATTAAGTTGTTGTCTTATCTAATAAAAACATTAAAACTTTTTCCAAGGTTTATATAAAAATAATGTTTTCACCAAATACCTACTAATATCGTATGTCCAACCGGGAAAGTAGTGGTTAAAAGGAAGTGATATTTTCACTTGAAAATTTGATTCTTCCACATGATGTACAACACATTTGAAGCTATCGTACAAGTCAATAAAGCATACATTTAATGTGGATGAATCAATTTCGTAAATGAAAATATCACTCCCCGTGATTAAACATATGAAATCTCTAAAACGTTTTTTTATTAAAATATGTTAATATTTTTGTAGGTTTTTCCGACAAATTTGTAGGCTCGACCTTCCAAAAATGGCAAAAAACTTTTAAAAGTAAATTTTTTTTTCTATAGGCCATCTAAATAATATATTTTTAGCTAATTTTAATTAAGTTAACAAATATAACCTACAAATATTTATAAACTCATCGATATATTAGTGAGTTAATTTGTAGTTGAAAATATAACATGGTGACATAAATCAAACAACGAATATCAGTGATAAAAGTCAAGTCGAACAACTTGCATATATCTCTAATGAAACTCGAGATTTAAAAACACTACGACAAATCAGAGAATAAATTACGGTGGATAGAATACGGTTATAGAGATATCCGTATTATATAATCTTGGAATTTTGTATTGCGTACTACTACAAAATGTGTTATAAAACCAGTTAAATCACTTAAATAACCCGGTTGAATGGCCGGCGAGTCATATTTGAAAAACAAAATACAACCCGGTTTTGATCAACCGGGGCCTTTTACTCTAAATAGAACCAGGTTTTGATTAAAAAACCGAGATATATATGGACATTATAAAACCCGGTTCCTCGGTAAGTAGACAGGTTCTATGAGTAAAATAGAATTCAAATAATCCATGAATATTTTATTCCAATCAATCAATCATCCCACAACATTGTTACTTACTATTCATGTAAGTCATGTTTTAATTGAGAAATCTATAAAATATGGAATCCTTCGTATCCAAGAATCAAATTATTAAAGTACAACAAAATTGATTAAATTGAAATTGTAAAACTCCATCTATAAATTGTTGCAATAAATAGAAGAGGTCTATATTACAGTGAAAAAATAAGTTGTTTAAACTGTTAATCTCGACCAATATCAACATACTAACATATCATATGATCTATATATGTTGCATAACCAATAATTTCTCAAGCTCTTCATCACATCTAATGGCCAACAGATCATGCCTTGGAAATTACTATGTTTTACATGTCCCGATGGCAATCCTAGCCAACTCCAACACCTACAACAACAAAATCAAAATTAGAAGATGTTCCATGATTAATAGTTCAAATCAAACTAGAAAATTTTATATTTGAGTTTGAAGTCCTTCAATTTAATTCAAAACTTTTGAAATTTTATATGTAATCGGAAACATAAATAAGTAAACGTATATCTAGGACTTGAACCAAACCAAGAGACGTAAGGTTGCAAAATCTTAACGTCATTTATGGAGCTGTAAATATATCAACTCTAAACCATTTACTAAAAAAACTCAATGCTGATGTTAAACTTGAAAAATAAATCCATATCAATTTTGAACTTCAAATTTCAAACTTGCAAAATAAATCCATATCAATTGTGAACACAAAGGAAATATATGCTTTTTTCAGAATTAACAGTTTTGGAATAGAGATGCATTTACAAGTCAAAAGCAATAACATCACTATTAGGGCTATCAATTCGATCTGAAAAGGAAAAAAAAGACAATTCCATACACATGAACCTAAAATGAGATAAATTCAGCAACAATTCTTGAACTAGGATAAAAAATAAGCCTACCACGCAACAGATGCTTCCAAAAGCTCTGATTACTACAATTCGATCTTGCCACTTGTCAAACTAAACTTCGTTTTCTAAATTTTGAGTATTTCCCGAGCAAAGATAATAAACTACTTTATGAGTCATTTGTCGGTAACATGTAAACTACAGAAAAGTTGAAGAATAGATTAGCAAATTGTTACTTGTAAGCAACAACCGTAAGTTTTTTCTTCTCCATATATTATGAGCCCTAGAGTCGCACAGTAGAGAGGAAAACAGAAAATACAGGGAAGAACATAAAACGTTTAACAAACATGATAGAGTCGAGAATCGTACCTATTTGTAGCCCTAGATGCGCACTAGTGTAGCGATAAGAATAACATAGTTCAGAGCCAAGAATCACGCACAAGAACAAACTTAGCAGATGAGGAAGCAGAAGGTGGGTTCTACAATTCTTGACTTGGTTTTATTTTTGCCGTTCAAAATTCTGGGAAATAAAGCGCGCATCGATTGGCGGGGGTTTGAAATTTTGGTATGGATTCAAAATTCAGTCAGTGTGCCAAAAGCCACATTTATATTTGCTAGTATTACTAATAGAACTCAGTTGTTTGCTTGGAGACCGGGTCACATACATTTACAGTTAAAAGCCCCGGTTATTATACGAGGGACCGGGTTACTTTAAGTTAAGATATAACCCGTTTTCTTACATTAAACCGAGTCATATAGCTTTACCCTTTATAAATTCCGGTTTTATTAAAATATATCACAGTTTTTCCAAAAAAACAGGTCCTATTTGGCGAGTCATATGAGGCATTTTGTAGTAGTAATACGATTTATCAAACCCTAACCGTATTTTATTTGGCGTAGTATTTTTTGTATTGCAGAAAAAGGGAATAAAATACGCTACAGTAGATACAACCGTATTCTATAAGCTGTGCAGTATAACAATATCTCCTTAATAATACCATTAAATTAGGGCCCATATAACAATACATTATACCGTTAAAATTTAAATTGGGTCGTAGCAGGTGTATATATAAACACGTATTCCCTGATTGTCAATCCATATCTCATTGAAAAACCTATAAAAATCGACCTCTGTTTCTACATATTTGTGTGAGTTGCTTGAGCTGAAGACTGGTATCGGCATGGTGATGATTTGCAACTGAATACCACCAGATCGTTGTCTCTATTTCTTAATTTGGATCGAGTTTGCTATGTTATTGGCAACTACTCTTTATTCTTATCATGCTCGTTCAATTCTGCATTGTTTGTCCGTTAGTATAAATTATTGTCCAATCATAAAATTTTGTTTGCTTACCACTTTTGAGCTTTCTGAAACATGTATGATGCTCATAATACTGGTTGGGGAATATTATCGAACAGTTAGTAGGCATCAATGAATTCTTATTCTTTTGGCCTTGCTTTTTCTTGTTCTTATTCTTTCCAGCCTCCTTTCTAGTCTCACCATCTTTAACTATCTAAAGATCGTTACATGATAACAGAGGTAAATATAATCAGAAATTAGAAAACGATATGTATTTGTGTGTATTGGATAGATATAATTAAGAATTAGCAGGCCTATTACGGTGGTAAGACTCGTAAGCCACCATCAATGATTTCGTAAAACATCAACCAAAAAAAACAAACCAACCAAAGAGACACTACAGCAAGGGAGATGGGCGATAGACAGTACATTTGGTCCAATCGGGAAGCAGTGAACGAGACATAAGGCTTTCTTTTCATTCGGCGACAAAACAAGGTCTCTCTAGGCTATAGAAAAATCAAGCACAAGCGTTCTTGTTATATACCTCTAATTTAGCGATTGGTTATCGGGAAAAATTAAAGTCGTCAATAGACAAATTTAACTTTGGGGAAGAAAGGGAAGGAAGGGAGAGAATGAAAAAGAAATCGAGAAAACATAAAATCGTCCATACGTAAATTAAATTTTTCGGAAGGAAGATAAAGGATCATATCAAAAAGCCCCTTTTTTCTAATATAAAGGTAGCAAAGATCAGTAGAAGAGGTGAAGGAAAGAAGCAGCGTAGTGGTACGGGTTCAATATATAAGGCACTCAGGAGTGGGCTTAGCACCATCTCTTACTTTTGGGTGCCACCTCAGCATCCAGTCAGCATCCCTCTATTCTTCTCTCACCCATGAAAATGGTCACCTCTTACTACCTCTCACCTCCTCTCGTTTTTTAATTTAAAAACTAAATTAAAATTAAAATAAAAATAAAAAATACTTTCATAAATAAAACATTTCATTAAAATATATAAACTAAAACTAAAAATTACATTAAAATTAAAATTAAAAACCAAATATTATGTTAAAATAAAATTAAAAAAACTAAAAATTACGTTAAAACTAAAATTATAAAAACTAAAAACTACATCCCGTATTTTTTGACAATGTCGTCTTTGAGCTTCAACGCCAACTCGAGAGCCTTGACGGTGATATGCTCGGTCAGTTGCTTCAAAACTAGCATGTCGATCGCACGATCTTTGTTCTCGCGGGATTGATTGTTTTTCAACATTTGCTCTTCGTTGAATTTGACGTGAGATGAAATGGTCGTCATAATTTGATCGAATTTTTGTTCACTTCATCCATTCGGCCGTCGTTGACCGAACTCGAAGACGCCGCCGCCTTTCCTTTCGCCGATTGCGGCCTATCAGTCTTTCGAAGTCGTCGGGCATTTCATTGACGTCGGCACCGATATGTGCATCCAAAGACATTCTGTATTACGTCTCGGATGTTTTGGATCGTTTCGATGCATGTGTCGGTGCCGACCCCCTTCCGCCTTGGGTATCGACGGACCACCTCCAAAAAATCCATGGGTCTAAACGGTTTACCCTTGTTATCATTTTGGTAAACCACAACTGCTTTTTTAAGTATATCTTGGCGCTCTCGTCCGATTCTCGTTGTCCCATAAAATTAACGAACAAGCCGTTAAATTTAGTCGCGTACCCGTTAACGACTCAAAATTTAGTCATCAACATATCCTTGGAAAAACAAAAGTCGTGTTCCAAATTTTTGTGGAATAAAATGCGTGTGGACTCCCAAAAGTGTGCTTTGGATTGAGCGTTTACGGCCATTTGTAAAACTTGGGACAAAATCCAATAATAGAGCTTATAGATATCAAATGCTTTTCAAAACCATTTGTAAAACTTCAAATACAAACCAATTCATTTCCATTACATTTATTGTCATGTGTTAGTTATGGAATTCGAACAATGCAATATAATATGAGATAAGGATTATGATTCAAGCAATAAGCAATGGAATGAAGAACAGATGAATTGAGTGAACCAGGTGTCGAATGATTGTATTGATGTTTTAGAGGTTTTATAATTGGGGTGATAACAAGCACACTTGAACCAAATGATATCATTGATATTTATATGTGATCAATGATATCAGTAGTTTAAAAAGATATATAATACAATAAAATATTCTATCCTAGTACTATCCAATCATATTGCAGCAACATGTCTGACATTACATCGTGCTGAATGGATAATGTTTGTTACAAAAGCCTTCGGATCCTCCGGTGTGAGACCTTCGGATCTTTAGGCATAAGACGTGACTCTTCGGATGGCTAGGCCTTGGGATGGGTGAGTGACACTTCAGCACAAATATATCTTCAACACATGTCTCAAGAGTTTTAATGAATATAAGTAAGTAGCTCTTCATTTATCCCAATTTCAATGGTGACTCATGGAAATACCGATTCAAATCATAATTTCATTAGGCTTTAAAGTGTCAGGATCTAGAAATAGCTTAGGATCATTCCATCTATATCTTGAATTAATCTAACCAATACAAGTGCATCTAAAACATAATGTGCAACTTGCCAAGGTCAAGGTACAACACATTCATGGATCTAGGATTCCCAAACACCCAGTTTCATCATAGTTTAGTGATTCTAGAGTTATTTTCTCAACACATTTTATTGGAATCATATGGAAACCATTTAAAAATGATCTCCTTCATCAACATGACATCTAAGAATTAAAACACAACTACGTTTATCCATATTTCAACATTTCTGGATTATCCATTGGCTGGATATTGATTATATAATGGTCTAGAAACATAAACCAAGACTTGGAATCATAGGAAATCCTCCACCGTTACATATTTTTCAATTAGAGTAAATACCTAAACCTTAGAATGGGTTTTCAAGCTAGAAAGTAGGAGATTATACATTAGTGGGAAACTTCAATAACTTGATTAATCTTCAAACCCTAGAACTTGATCTTCACTAAAATCCTAAAAATCACCAACGATGCTCTCTCTTCTCTCCTAAATATGTTTTCTAAACAAATGGGAGAAACCCTTCTCAGATTGGTGGTGAAACTTCAACAACTAGGTCCTTTTTTGTTTAAATGAAATGTCTAGTATAATCTAAATTCCCATTTCAACCCCTTATTATAATTTATCTAACATCTAAGTCCTTGAAAAGTCAAAACTAGATATGCAAATTTTGACAAAATTAAATTTTAGTACCAAGTCTTAATTTCTCACTTTAGGTCCAAAATGGATTTTTATCCTTCAATTACTCATGAAAACTTTATTTTGGCTAATTGGATTATATATCTAGTCTTTATGTAAATTTTAAATTTATTCTTCTTTATTTTTATTTATTTAATTATTTCTTAAAAAAATTATTTTACCGATTTAGGACCAAAATTTTATAGGCTCAAAACACGGATACTACAATATATAAGAAATAGTTAATCAAATTGTATGGATTTAGATGGGTATCAAACATCCGTATATAAAAAGTATTGTAAATCGAAATGTATGGATTTAGATGAAAAGATTCAAATTCGAACATAATTATATGATTGCATCTTTGAACGAAAAATCGACAAAGGACATCAGATTCTATGACATCAAAGTATTATTATGATGACATGTGTCACATACCATATTAAAATGATATGTAATATTCGAATTATTACTTTATAAGATAATATAGACTATATTTTAGATCAGATTAATGGCATATATAAATTCACAAATAAAATTCTCGAGTCCTTGAAATTTCTTCTTTTGGACATTGAGTGCGTGATTGGATGGAAAAAGTCAAAAAGGAGAGTTGATTTATTGGTTAAAAAGATATACAGGACTATATGGTAGATTTGAATATCAAAGGGAAACCAACCGCTTACAACAATACAACTAGCTCACGAAGCATTGACTTTTTAATTTTTGATCGTCCGATATTCGTATGTGTGTAATTCTTGTTTTTTCGTAATTTATATAATAAAGTTTTCCTAAGAAATATTTTATATTAATTAATGAGATCGTATCAGTTAATGACTATTAATGATATCGTATCTATTGTTTTAAAAAAAAATTGACTCATATATATATATATATATATATATATATATATATATATATATATATATATATATATATATACTAGTTGTGAACCCGCGCAATGCGGCGGCGACAAATAGTTTCATTCGGTAAATAGTTTCTGACATAAAATAGTCATATTCAGCGAATAGTTTATTTCGACAAATCTATTTTCATTTGGAAATACGTTTATATTCCAAGGAGCACGAAATGCTATTTAGGCAAAAGGATTCACTTCGAACTATGTCTACTCGCGCAATGCGATGTCGACGATTACTTCGTTTCGACAAATAATTTCATAATGTCAGTTACTTTTCTTTTAGCATGTGCGGAATGGTGTTTCTTTTTGGGCAACAACTTGCTTTCAAAAGTTAGTTTACTTTTGTACACATGGAATAACAAAAATAAGACATAATGTAGGAGGTAGTGTATAGTCCTCTTTTGGTGATTCATTTCTTTTAAACATTTTTATTAAAATAGAATTTACAATTGATGCAGTGCTGCCTGCACAATGCGACGAAACGACAAATGTGATTCTTTTAAAAACATGTTATATTCTAAAGAACACACATGTTTACACAATTTTATTGGTCGACTTTGATGTTGTTGGATCTATGTACATAAATGTCGCATAATTTTTTTCTAAATGCAAAATTGGCAATGCAACAAGTTTATCTATTTAGTATTTACAACATCCATTTCATATTTTACGTTATATTAAGAATAATAGATGACAGCTTGTTAAAATATTTCTCCATTATAACAATTTAATCTTTTTTGTATAATGATGTTAAAATATTTAATTTATATCGCATAATAATAATAGATGACTGCATGTTAAAAATTTTCTTCATTATAACAATTTACTCTTTTTTGTATAATGACGTTAAAATATCTATATCTATATCTATATCTATATCTATACCTATATCTATATTTATATCTATATCTATATTTATATTTATATTTATATTTATATTTATATTTATATAAATCTTATAAAGGAGGCCATCCAAATGATATGGTTCAAGATATGTCTCATTCTTGCACCATATTCATTTGAAACCTCCACAACTTTCCAACTTTCAAGCAATTAATCACTACCACTCAAAAGTTTTCTAACTTATAGCTTCTTATTATTAGATTTAATAGATTTTAACTAATTGTTTCTTCATATTTATAAAACTAATGACTTTTTATCTTCCTCTCATTAATATGTAGTGAGTATATTAGTAGTATATAAACAAGATTTTCTCATAAAAATCATCATATTTTGAAGAGTTTGTGATGAAAATATGAAGAGGAAGAAATGGGTTTTGAAGCATCAATGGTTAAAATGTTAAATTTCTTGGGATAATATAGTTTGGGATGAGAGGTAAATCTACGATACCGATAATCTTCTTTTTTAGTAAAAGGATAAAAAAATGAGAGTTTGATAAATTTTCTCAAAAAAGAAAACATATCAAATGTATGTTGGTGCTTATATGTTCTTTTTGTATGATTTATGAATGTTCAATATGTTGAGTTTGAATATAAATGTTATCATAGGTGTTTTAAGATTTTTATGTTATTAAAAGTTGTTGTATTAATTTTCTTTCGTATTATTTGTTCTTTGTTATGTATAAAGATCAATATGTTTGATATGTTTGTTATTCAATATATACATATACACACATCAATTTAATGTGATAGATGATCAATGAGTCGTTAAAAAAAAGATGATCAATGATTTAAAATTATGATTAATTGTTACGGTTTATTTATTAATATATTAATTTAATAATCATAAAAACCATTCATATTATTAGTTTGTACTCATAAATGTTATGATAAAGTTATATATATATATATATATATATATATATATATATATATATATATATATATATATATATATATATATATATATATATATATATAATATGATATTATAATATTTATTATGCTAACTCATTTTAAATAAACGTTAGCTTTTAGTTGTTAAATTTGATGACAAAATATATTTTTAATGTTATTGTATATGTAATGTGTAAAATTTGTTGAATCGGTATATAATAGCCTTTAGCCTGATCAATTGGTATATTGTTATTATTTTGTATTTAAACAAATTATTATTTAAAATTGATATCAACATTCAACAACCAATTTAGTTGAAGTTGAAAATACATGAATTTTTATATTTAATGTTAGTATTATTCGTTATTTTAAATACCATAAGTATCAATTAACTATATTAAGGTTAAAACCATTTGGAATTATAGTGATTTAATGATAAGTTATATTAGTTAGAATTAAAGAGTTTTGACATTAAAATAACTATTTAATGGAACCAGTTAATTTTCATTGAATATGTAGTTTAATATAAATAGTTAACTTCAACCACATGAAAGGCGATTGAATTATTTTAGTGCAATTGTGTAGGATATGAGAAGCAACAAATCTTAAAAATAAAAATGTTATAATGAGACGAGGGATGGTATTTGTTTATGATATAATATATTTGTCTTTATTTTTGTATTTTCATTTTATGTTGCAAATAAATGCAAAATAATTATGATGTAAAATAACTAAATGTCTATTTTCAAGCATATTAATTTGAATATTATTTGTTAATTGCATTATATTATTATAACTACTTTAAAATATTTAATTTTAAGCTTTCTAATAGATATCTATTTTTTTATTATTGTTAAATATAATGTCAAAAGTGTATATCAACATTTTATTTTAGTATAAGAGTATTATTTTATAGTTAACAACAATAAACTAATTATTATTCACAATATATATTTGTTAGTATTTTGATTATATAATTTTTATTCATGCGCAACGCACAGGTATTCGCCTTGTAACTCTTATAATAGAGGTCATCCAAATGATATAGTTCAAGATAGGTCTCATTCATGCACCATATTCATTTGAAACTTCCACCTTTTCAACTTCTTCCACTTAATTGTTTAGTTAATGAAATATTTTTCTCTATATAAGAACATTATTTTCATGTTTTGTTACATGTATTTTCTTCTTATATTTTTGTTATTGTTATCTAAAGTATATGAAGATGGAAAAGAAGATGCAAGAGATCTATAGTCATCTAATATCTAAAAGAAAGAGTTGTGTATTGGGAAGAACTAAAGACGGGTATGCCAATCAAGATTTTAAAATGCTATAACTTATTTTAGTTATTTTTTTGTTCAATTTGTATTCACTTCTTTCTTGCTTCTACGTTCTTTAGATTTCAATAAAATATTTATGTTATACATTTATATCCAAGAGAACGAATGATTCTATTTCAATTTATTTGTTACAATATGTCGAAGATGTATGTTCTTATTTTGTAATATCCTATATAATTGTTTGATTGAATTTCGTCGTCGGGTGTGTAACTAATATAACGAGAAAAGTATAATTATTTTTTTGATGAATATTTCAATAAAATGTTTATGTTATACATTTAGATCCAAGAGAAAAAATGATTTTATTTCAATTTATTTATTACAATATGTTGAAGATGTATGTTCTTATTTTGTAATATCCTATATAATTGTTTGATTGGATTTCGTCGTCGGGTGTGTATATGTTACACAATCTTAAGCTTAAAAAGAGTGTGCACCAATATAAAACAATGAATGTATATGTATAATAACCTACAATCATGAAATGGTAATATCTAGAGAAGAACTCATTTGTGTTTCTCAAGTATTTTTATTTCATAAAAATACAAAGTCTTCATGAATACATTAATATAAATCAATAAACAAATACATGTACACTTATAAATATTATAATTAAGTTTATAATAATGAGTTTGTAGGTTTTTATATAATAAAATAGTTCCAATGTTTTTTAAAACTGATATGCTTTTTTTTCAATTGTTTATTAATTATATACTAATGAATATAATATAAACACATTTCCTACAATGAAATACTTTGAAGACCTGCAAATTCCTTACTGTCAAATAGCTTCTCACACATTCATTCGATAATCATATTCTAAAACACATGATTTGAAACTTTACTTTGAAACAATTATACAATAATAATCTATAATAAAAAAATTCAAAAACATAGAACTAACATATTTTTAGTTTTATTGGTGTTACAAATATTCAAATGTAAAATTCAAATATAACATAATAATATACAGTAGATGATCATATTATTTATTTATGTTACCAAATACAATTTAAATTTTTTTAATGCTCTTTAATTAAGTATCATAAGTATCAATTAAACACCATAAGTAGAAAAAAACCTCTTAATTGTACTATTTTAATGCTAAATAACTCTTATTTGGAATTTGAAGGGTTGTAATATTAATAAATATTCAATGCATTTAACGAACAATTTATTAAAGGTGTACTATTATTTTGAAATATCATATATGATTGTTTGATTGAGTTTCATCATTGTGGGTGTAACTAATCATTTATTAAAGATGTACATTATATTGATTTGAGACACACACAACTTTTTAATTGTTCTTTTAGTAATGATCCAAAGTTTATTTATTAATGTACTATAATTACACATAAATAATAAGTGGTTTTTAAATGTCTTCTAGAGCAACTTAAAAATAATAACTGATTTTAAACTTAATTGACGATAATAATAATATATAGTGACATAAATTATAATATATATTACATAACTTTAAAGAATGGTTGTTATTTTAAATAATTATTATGATTGAAATAAAAAAATGGTACAACAAGTAATATTTAAATTAGTTAATAATCACAATAGAAAAAGTAACACTAATTTGATAATTATATTTAACTTTATTCAAGCACAAGTCGCGGGTAACGACCATTGAGTATTGTGATTGGAATAGATGTTTATTGTTCAAAGTAGTTACAAGTTTATATATCAACTTTGTGGGAGAATTATTATTTTATAGGTAATGTTAATGACAAATTTTTTCTTACAAAACTTTAACCTGCGCAACGCGTGGGATTTCGTCTAGTTTAATTTATCTTACAAGGGGAAAAATCCTCCAACATGTGAAAATAATGTTTGAATCACCATGAACTTTATGGCAAGCTACTCTCTATAGTCGGCTATATCAGATCAGGCAGAAATTGCATATAATTAAAAAATTGAAGTAGAATTCAAAAGACAGATTAACATAACTACATTGACAATTCTTGCATAAATGGCCAACTTTCTTTGAACAATCCAACATATCACATATTTTACTGTTATTACATAAAAGGCCAACTTTTTTTGAAAAACAATATTTTTATCATTTGCGTTCCATCTGCTGTAAGAGTATTAGTTACACTTATGGATCAAGATTATCAGAAATTTCTACATTTAAAATATAATATGATGATATACTTGTAATAGTTTGAAAAGAGTAAACCGGTTCATCTATAGACCCTCCAACATAAAAAATGTTAATTACTCTAGTAAGGATGCTACTATTAACCCTCCAACATAGAAAAGTCACAATAAGACTCCAATAATAGTTGACAAACAGTGGACAATTTGTCAACTACTCAAATAGAATTTCAAGGAAGCAAAGAGTTTTCCAACTTGTAATTTACAGGAATATACAAAAATTCTCTTCATAGAAAGCGCCAACTTAAATGCCATATACATTTTAGGAGAATCAGATCACATAATCATTTTATTAAAACAACTACAAACTTTTTTCAAAGTATGTCAATTTGACATAAAAAGTCGTTTCAAAAGAAAGCTTGAGCTCAATAGCGTATTCAAAAGAAAGCTTCATCTCAATTAGTGCATTAACATTACTCTGCACCATTAGATTAAAAATACTATGTACAGAAACAAATAACATTATCATAAATTGAGAATATAATGTCAAGAAATGAATAACACTATAAGAAAAGGAAATATTCAAGATTTCTATAAAAATAAAAAGGAATTGTCGAACACATACCTTAAGAACCCAAATCAAACTCAATGCCAACATATTTCGTTTTATAAATTTTTAGAAAGTAAATTATTAATCATTGTTGCGCAAAATTACCAGGAAATAGAAGCAAAGCAGGTCAAAATGTTCATTTGCCAACATCATTGCAATGAATCAAAGCCTCTAGATTTTATATATATTCCACTCTAGCTCTCTCTTTTAGAAAGTAATAAAACATATTATAAGTATCCAAAAATAATGATGTAAATGGGACAACTGGGTGAATGTAGTGATGATAGTTGTTGTACAGAGTGACATCATTTGCTTGCTGGTAGTGCAGTAGTGCCTTTAGGCCATTTTAGTACTTGATTCAGTTTTCAATCAAGGTGATGATCAGATCCCCAAAGGTTCGCACGATTGTAAATTAAAAAAACGAATCGTAAATCTAGTATATCAAAGAGTTTAATACTGGTACAAAAGACCCCAAAAATACCTCCTATCAGGTCAACAAAAAAGTCAGCAACTTTTCAAAACCTGTGAGCCTATTAAACCAAAAATCAAAAGTGTGAACCCAAAAAACATAATAGATGGTCGGTAAAAAAAACCATGAAAGCTAGAAAATCAACACATCATGTATACATACTTTGATCTACCATACAAATTACAAAAAACACAAATAATTAGACCAAAGAAAAACCAGGCTGAAATGATTTTGTCGTTTGTAAAACTTTTGTGTAAACACTTCCCAGAACTTCGAATAATATAACCACCTGTACAGGAGACACTCTTCATCTTCAACCTGCCATTGATGATAATGAAAAATCAAAATCAATAGTAGGAAAGAAAATTCAAATCATTTACAGAACGCAAAACTCTTTATCTTCACGTATGATTTGAAATTACAATTTATGAGGGGAAAGAAAGAGAAAGAATTAAAGAAGGAGAGAGAGAGAGAGAGAGAGAGAGAGAGAGAGATAGAGAGAGAGAATGTAACTATTAAAGATAAACCCTTCATCGATCTTATGCTTTTTTTCTCCAACAGAAAATCATCAATGCATACACATATTCAAATTAAACCATACATTAAATTTCACAAAAATTCTCATTATTTCATAAAATCAATGGAAAATCAGAATATAGATGAAGCATATAGGAACCTGGAATATAAATGATGAAGGTTAACGATGGTGGAGCAGAAAAGGTGGAACAGATGTAGTGCAGCCGAGTTATCCGGATGTAGTGACTCTAGGTGGTTTACGGCAGAAGGAGGCACAACGACATCTAGGGTTGTGTTAGTGGTGTAGACGATTTTTAGGGTTTTAGAGAGTGACGCATGGGAAGAGAGAAGGCAGTGAACGAAGAAAGAACAGATAAATTCGTGAGTAAAAAACAAAGAAAGAGGGTTAGAAAACGATTTAAGAGAATGCCAGATCGTTAAATACTAAGAACTCACCATCACCACCAATGTGCGTGCATATCTGAAAATCAGAGAGAAGGATCTATAAAAACAAATCGAACAAAACAATAAAAATCACATGTAGACTTAGCAAAATGATTCTGATTTAGACGGAAAATGGAATAGACAGATTTGTGAGCATTTACCTACGATGGATGATGGGTTTCGGAGGGTGATTTAGGTTTTCAATTTTTGAAAAGGAAGAGTTTGGTCAGGGATTTCAGAAAGCAAGAGCTTCTCGGAAACCGAGAGATAAAGGGGAGGGGTGCTTTCAAATTTTGAAATGGAGGAGTGGAGAATTTGAGCATGGTTCGACTGTTTAGGAAGCAATTCATCATATTCATGACATGTTACTAACAACTCGGCCAATGTCAATGCACATTTGAGGACCATATGTGTTGAATACTCTGGCAATGTAGAATCGACGTTGAGGGTGGAGCGAATGTTTGCGATGACGGCTCATTGTTTAGGGTTTTTAGATGAGAGGGATGGCGGAAGAAGGGTTGAATATAGAGTCGATTTCAGCTTTATCAGGGATTGACTCCTAGAAAGGGGGAAGTTTGGTATTCAATTGATTTACGTATTAAGGGATTGAAATTTCTATATGCTTTATCATTTGTATTTTATGCATAATCAATTGCACCTCTTATTTTTAAGAGTTTCCAAATAAAGAAACCATTTTTCGTTTTATATATATATATATATATATATATATATATATATATATATATATATATATATATATATATATACATATATATATATATATATATATATATATATATATATATATATATATATATATATATATATATATATATATATAGGGAAAGGTTCAAAACGAGGACAATTAAAATGTTGAGAACGCGAGGACAATTCTGTACCAATCATTTCACAATGGTATAATAGTAATCTTAGTATATCTATATTAGTAAATAAAATCAAGATAATTATAAGTTACCTAAAATAATGGGATTGCATATAATTATTTCCTTGAATATAGCTTTTTTGAATTTTCGTGGGTTTTTTTTTGCTTATTTTTTTTGAATTTTCGTCACTGAATTTAGTGTATAACTAGTCGACATTGGCAATGAAGTAAAATGCGTCAACGAATATTCGTACATGGATATGTAACATGACAAATTCGATGTAATTCATTAATGAGTATACGTAAATAACATTGGCATTACAGTGAATATTCGTCACTGAATTAGTAAATAAGCATTCAACGTTGGTATTACAGTAAAATTCATCAATGAAATTTGTACAAGAGATATGTAAAATGACAATTCAATAAAATTCATACATGAATGTACGTGAAATTGGTTACAAGTTTGCTCTCAATTTTGGTATTCATCAATGAATACAATGATTTATTATACTAATGAATGCAAAATCAACAAGTAATCTGATTATTCATCAATGAATACAATGTTTGGATATACTAAACCCCTATGATGAACATATGGTCTAAAAAATATGAAGCATCTGCATCAACATTGTTCATGGTCGTCCTCCTCACCACGTATGCAACTTGAAAAGCCATATAACATATCAGACTCAAAGCAGTCACGCCACTTTCAAACAACAATACCCAGAAAATGTGTCGTCTTCATGCCTAGAATACAAGTATTCATCAATGAATACAAATATCCATCAACGAAAACAAGTATTCATCAATGATTGAGTCCTCCGTTACAGCCAAATCGCATTTGATTGAGTCCTCCATTACATGAAACCATTATGTAACCATTGTTTTGGTAAACACGTGCACATTCAATATAAAATAGTTTTAACGTTAAAATTGAAAAGTGTACCCAACACAAACTCTAATGAAAGTCGTTGCATTCATCAACGCATAACCACATTCATCAATGAATAACAAAATAAAAAATTGATTTGGACCCATTCATCAATGAATAAGCACATTCAGCAACGAATAAGCACATTGATAAATGAATACATAATATATTTTTTTAATGTTAACAATTGAGTCTATGTAAACAAGATCATAGGCAATTATGAACAACATGAAAAGACAAGATTTTTACGCTATAATTCTTAGATAAAGAAACATGCTTCATATCCATAAATTCAATTTGGATTTGGGTTTTGTCGATTTTCTAAAAGGAAAAGGTGTTGACTTTTAAGAGTCAACTTATAGTGGCATTTGAGAATGAAATATAAGCCTGTGAATGTACCCTTATTTTCTAATTTGCTTCAATGAACAATGAAGTTGTCGAAGTTGTCTTTGGAGCGACTCCAACTCATTAGTCGTTAGTGAGTCTATCTCCTCCCTATAGTAATTACTGAAAGTTACAACAATTATAAATGAGTTCACCACAGATTAAAAATGGATCGTAACTGTGAAAACGATGGTTCTTACCTTCGTACCGCTCTTTTAGCCTCATGTACTCCTGGTAACTGCTTTGCTTCTAATCACCGGTAAACATTAGGATAATACCTAAAACAATTTAATGGCTAGCTGTTAGGTTGAATTCTCAATATGAGCAATCAAAACACTCAGTCAGATTGATCGATTATAAAAGTTCTAGAACCTGGTATGAAAAATACGAACTCAATATTTTAATCGATCAATTGCATAACGTGATGATAAAATTTTGCAAGGACTTTCCTGATAACAATCGAAAATTTGAAAAAAAAATACAAATTGTTGATGAAGCTTACAGCATTGATCATCGGAGGAGCACCTGATTTGGCGACCGACGAAGAGATTGAAGGATCACAAACATATTGGAAGCCGATAGTAATGTAATATCGAAGAATCAATTTTCTTCTTGATTTTTAAAGAAAGGAGATAGCGTTTCCGAAATTTGGGGATTGTTTCCAAAGATCTCGTGTACCAATTTGACAATTCCGGTTGCATGAAGGAGAGACAGAAATGGGTTATAGGGTATAAATGTTGAAGTCGTGATATAGAGATTGATGAGAAATTCTAGGAGTTAGTTAAATATAGTCAAAGATTCAGTGACCATAATATCTTTTCCATCTTCTAAAATTTGCACTCTAATTCTCTTACTTTACTAAATTGATAATAATTGCACAATATTCTAAGCCTTTGATCTATCAATTTGAATGGATAAGATCTGTCCTTACGTTCTCAACCTTTTATTAGTCCTCAATTGAACCTACCTCTCTCGCTCTCTCTCTCTCTCTCTTTATATATATATATATATATATATATATATATATATATATATATATATATATATATATATATATATATATATATATATATATATATATATATATATATATTAGGCAAGGTTGTCAAGATCGGGATCTCACGTAAGATCGTTTTTGGGTTTGCAAGATCGGGATCGCAAGATCGAGATCGGGATCCTAAGATCCCACAAAAAAGCATGATTATATGTTCAAAACATAAAAGATACATCTAGTTGTCGTTTAGATGCTACAAAATGTTCAAAACATTAGTTATATCACAAATACACAATGACACCATCTAATCTAGTCTAACATAACAAATTCTGCATCTATATCATTTTCCTCTACAGAGTTCAAGATGAACGACTTGAATCCTGTGGGTCAGAAATCAGTAAAATACAAACTTAAATCTTGAACAAGTTGAATCGGACAACCAATTTCCAAGTCTCGACACACACATTAATCATTGTTCGAACTCTGAATTAATCTTTGAACTTGAACCGGCATCATTCCTCTTGTTCGTAATCGTGTTGTTGTCTTCAATGGTGGAGTAAAAAGTTCAAAAAGAAAACTAGGGCTTAACACTTTACAGCCGTAATAGACTAATAGCATATTCCTTTATTGAATAAAAAAATAAGGAAAAAAACTAAAACTTAAAGTGTAACCGGAAAAGGAAATACGGGAATAAAGGTTTAACTTTTTAAGTTTGTTGACTTTTCTTTGACTGAAAGCTTACATAGGATCGGATCGGATCTCGATCTTACGATCTCGATCCCGATCCCACGATCTTACTTGCGATCCTATATATGTTACGATCTACTAACGATCCGGCAAGGTTTTCAAAGTTGGGATCGTAGGATCGTGCGATCCTACAATCAGGATCGGGATCCTGACAACCTTGATATTAGGTGCATATGTGCGCAATGCGACAGTGAAGAATAGTTTATTTTAGGCTATTATGTTTTTTTTGACGAATAATTTCATTTCAGAAATTACGATTTAGGTTTTAAATTTTCCACTAATCTAAGGTTAATGTATGTCTATATTTTTTTAAATATGTTAAAAGGATGACTCGGTTAAAATAATATTATAAGAATTCGTAGCAAGATGACATTGTTAATGTATCCCACATTGGTGCGACACATCTTATAAGTGTGTATATATGTTGGAGTATCTATTCTCTGCACAAGAGCTCTTTTGGAGAGACATTATTGGGCTCCACATATATTTACATGGTATCAGAGACAGTGTCTCGCATCCCTGTAAACTTATCGAGCCTACGTCTCTGAGGGAGAGTGTTAGTGTATCCCACATTGGTGGGACATAGTCTTATAAGTGTGTATATATGTTGGATTCTCCCTTCTCTCCACAAGAGCTCTTGCTCCACATATATTTACATGGTATCAGAGCCAGTGTCTCGCACCCCTGTAACCTCATCGAGCCTACGTCTCTGAGGGGGAGTGTTAGTGTATCCCACATTGATGCGACACAGTCTTATAAGTGTGTATATATGTTGGAGTCTTCCCTCTCTCCACAAGAGCTATTTTGAAGAGACATTATTGGACTCCACATATATTTACATGGTATCAGAGAGAGGGGAGACTCCAACATAATAACTTATATTTACATTATTGAGCTCTTGTGGAGAGAGGGGAGACTCCAACATATATACACACTTATAAGACTGTATCACACCAATGTGAGATATACTAACAGATATAACGTACAAAACAATAGAACGTGAATCAAAATAATAGAAAATAAATAGGTAAACTTTGGATTAAATTTTGTTAAAATGAAAACATCAACTTGAATTATTTATAAATATACCACACAAAAGTAATAGAAAATTAATATATCAAATCTCAAATTTTACGGTTTAAATAAAATTTTACTTTACGTCAACCGAAGAATTCTCTTATAAAATATTAAAATATTTTTGTTATATATTATGGACACAATATCTATTTGGATTTTGGTTTCTAGTTGTATTTTTATCCAGCTTTTTGTTAAACTTGTTACACCATTTCACAGCGTCAAGTTAATAACAAGCTACTCTTTTTATATCTGTTACACTAAGGTGGTGTTTGTTTTTGAAGAGGTAAAATGTCTTTTGTATTTTTCCATGCCTGCGGAAGAAGATGTGGACCAAAAGTCCTTTTCCATGTCTTCGCTCTTCATAAAAAAAAAGTTGTTTGTTTTTAATGTTTTTTCGGAATCATTCATTCTAACATCAATTTTAGCTAAAATAAACCCGAGTGGGATGAGAGTGGGGTGGGTAGGTAGTGGTGGGTGGGGTAGGGGTTGGTGGTATGGGTAAGGGTGGGGTGGGTGAGGGTGGGGGTGGGGGTGGGGGTAGGGGTGGGTGGGTTGCATAGGGTGGGCGGGCGGGCGTGGGGGTAAGGGTGTGTCGGGTGAGGTGGGGTTAGGATGAGATGAGTTGAAGTATAGTTGAAAAGTTTCGAAAAAAGGTTCAAAAAGCTAAAAAATATGTCTTTTTGAAAAAGAGATGAAAAAGTCTTTTTTATGTCTTTTATCTTTTAGAAAACAAATGGTGTTTTTGCTAAACATCTGCCCTCCTACAGATGTTTTAGAGGAAAAAGACTTTTTGAGAAAAAACAAACACCCCCTTAGAATATCAACCTGCTCTAGTTGATATTAAAATATTCTCTTATAAAATATTAAAATATTTTTGTTATATATTATGGACACAATATCTATTTGGATTTTGGTTTCTAGTTGTATTTTTATCCAGCTTTTTGTTAAACTTGTTACACCATTTCACAGCGTCAAGTTAATAACAAGCTACTCTTTTTATATCTGTTACACTAAGGTGGTGTTTGTTTTTGAAGAGGTAAAATGTCTTTTGTATTTTTCCATGCCTGCGGAAGAAGATGTGGACCAAAAGTCCTTTTCCATGTCTTCGCTCTTCATAAAAAAAAAGTTGTTTGTTTTTAATGTTTTTTCGGAATCATTCATTCTAACATCAATTTTAGCTAAAATAAACCCGAGTGGGATGAGAGTGGGGTGGGTAGGTAGTGGTGGGTGGGGTAGGGGTTGGTGGTATGGGTAAGGGTGGGGTGGGTGAGGGTGGGGGTGGGGGTGGGGGTAGGGGTGGGTGGGTTGCATAGGGTGGGCGGGCGGGCGTGGGGGTAAGGGTGTGTCGGGTGAGGTGGGGTTAGGATGAGATGAGTTGAAGTATAGTTGAAAAGTTTCGAAAAAAGGTTCAAAAAGCTAAAAAATATGTCTTTTTGAAAAAGAGATGAAAAAGTCTTTTTTATGTCTTTTATCTTTTAGAAAACAAATGGTGTTTTTGCTAAACATCTGCCCTCCTACAGATGTTTTAGAGGAAAAAGACTTTTTGAGAAAAAACAAACACCCCCTTAGAATATCAACCTGCTCTATTTTTTTAAAATGTTACATAAAGAAAATGGCAATGTACTTTGATTATATACCCAATTATAGCATTGTGCTTTCATTTTCCTATATTTAATAAAATTGAAAAAAATAGGATGCTGTATTCGACAAAATAGAAAACTGAAAAATTACAAATTTGACCCTATGGCATAGCATTTCTCCCAATATTGAAAACTAAGAGAAAGACAAATGTGTGATGTGAAATATGACTAAAAAATAATTTATAAATGAAATATGACCAAAAAAATAAAAAAGTAAATAAAACTCAAATTACAATCCTTTAGTCAAAGTAATGAGTGCAATTTCGTCCACCACTTTAAGGTGTCCCGCCAAATATGAAAAAAAAAACACATCTATTGTTAACGTTTGAATTTAATATTTTCATCTTACGTATCAAAAATTAATTAGAAAACTAATTCTTATCTCCTGAATATATATGTAATCCTCTGTATCAACAATTTACTCACAGAGCTACAAACAAAAGCGTTAATCAAATTGTTATATGATATAAATTCAACAAAGAGACCAACTACTTTGGATAGATCAACAAACAGGTACCTAATATGGTTGCTTAACATAGTCAGTTTATTTGTTATTGCTTCAATTTGCATAAAATAAGACTACAAAAAAAAAAAATCAAAACATATATCCAGTTTCCATCCCAAGCTAAAAGATTGTTCAAATATAAGAGTTGCTCAATGCCTTTATTTCTGTTTCTCTTCCCCTTTGAAAGAAGTCATCTGATTCACACAACGTATACCAGATCTGGTAAGAACAAAGAGTAGAAGCAAATACAAAATTCTAAATGGCATAGAAAAGTAGAAATAAGTAAAGAAGGTAGAGATTTGTTCTATTGTTACCTAAATTTAGCGATTGTCCATTGGTGGTGCGCATTAGTGATGGCGATGGTAAATCAGGACATGGCGGAAAGCAAAGCGACTGTGAAATTGAGGGCGATCGAGTGTGGTGATGATACGAGATTGTGATGAAGCTAAAAACGTCTTTGGCAGTAAATGGCGTTGAGATCGAATACGAAAAAATGAACAAATAATAAAAAAGGCGATGATTTTTATTTGTAGGTTAAAAAGGATGGCGAAGACCGATTTGAAATCAAAAGGGAGTGGGGAGACGTAGTAGGTTAAAAAGAAGGGAAAGAAATGAGAAGTCGGTAATACATCCGGATACATTTTTCATTCGTTTTCAAATTTTGAATCAACCGCCCAAAAACCTGATTTCTTTCAAAGCATTAAGGGCAACTCCAACCCATTCTATAAATAGAGTTACTTCATTTTCTACTCTATTTTGCTCCAATCCAATACTATAACCAACTCTATATTTAGGTATTTGAATAGTATTATTTCAAATATAGAGTAATATTATTCATTTACACCAAATATAGAGTTAATGTTTCACTTGTCATTTTAGTCATCTAGTTTTTATTTTTATACATTTCTAGTTT
Organism: Cichorium intybus; assembly: GCA_023525715.1. NCBI lineage: Eukaryota > Viridiplantae > Streptophyta > Magnoliopsida > Asterales > Asteraceae > Cichorium > Cichorium intybus. The sequence continues at coordinate 57,791,689 of CM042013.1, read as the reverse complement.
ATTTAAATATAATAACAAATATTTACAATCATATTATATATATTAAATGATATTAATTAATTATAATTATCAAAATTAAATATTTATATATCGAATTCATATAAAAATTTACGTATATTTAAAAATTTACGTATATTTTAAAAAAGTTAAAGCAAAAATTCATATAAAAATTTACGTATATTTAAAAGTTAACGTATATTTAATAAGTAAAAGAGAGATTTTGAAAATTGTTGTAAATGAAGAAAAAAGAATGTACTAGGAATATACATTTTAAAGTAAAAATAGTGTGAAAAATAGAGGTGGGTTGAAGATGATCCACTTTTTACTCCATTTTTTACTTCAAAATAGAGTAAAAAACAGAGGTGGGTTGGAGATGGTATAAGTAGTTGTAAATGTCTTAATGTAAATGTCTTAAAAATTAAGATCTTAATGTATTATAGGACTTGTAAATTATGTATATATATATATATATATATATATATATATATATATATATATATATATATATATATATATATATATATATATATATAATGTTAGGATCAGATAAATTTAACAAATACTGTGTGATTGTAGGACCAAATGTGGAATGTCCGATCGAAATAAGCAACGGTGTAAGATTCAAGGGCCTACTTGTAAATTTATAACAAATTATTAATCAGATTTTGCAATTAAACCCTTATAAAGGGTATTTTAGTCTATTAATAAATATTTAAAAAAGAAATATCCAATTTATATTCTAATTTTGTGGGATTATGTGAATAAAAACTGCAAATTAAAACTATAATTTAAAAACTGAAAATAACTGCACGCAGTACAACACATTCTTAAAGATTACACAATATTATCAGAGAATACATTTTATTTTTGAAAAAACTGACTGTCTTTAAAGAAGAATAAATAAAAAAGATACATATTTTAAAAGAATAAGCATTCAAAAAAGAATAGACATTCTTAAAAAATAAAATTGGATTGCATTTTGATACATTAATCACACAGTAGAATAACGAGTTTCATATGACACATGACATACATGAAGAATAAACGAGTTTTAAAAAAAAAGATACTTCAAAAAATAAACATTCTTAAAGAATCATGCTTCATTCTTTTGAGCATGATAGATAGAACTTGGTTTTTGATCTTCCATGTTACAGTTCTGCAAGAATCAACTTCAATGCTCTTTTCCATTCAATATTTTGTATTTTCTGCATTTCATTCTTCAATAATCGGTTTCAATTTCGCATTCCATTCTTGAAGAATAACACATACTAAGCTTCAATATTAACTCCACTGCTTAATCACCACATCCATTTACCACCATTCTCGGAGAATACAAAGCTATTATGATAATATTTTGGTATTTTTCTTAATGCGTAAAAGCAAACCACGTCTCTTTACCACCCTTCGCGGAGAATACCAAACCATTATGATAATATTTTGGTATTTTTCTTAATGCGTAAAAGCAAACCACATCTCTTTACCACCATTCTCGGAGAATACCTAGTTATTATGATAATATTTTGGTATTTTCCTTAATGCGTAAAAGCAGACCACATCTTTTTACCACCATTCTCGGAGAATATCTGCTTTTTATGTATTTTAAAATAAGATTTAAATTATAAGTATTTCAAATATGAAAAAAATAAAAACATTAATAATAACAAAACCTATAAATACTAATAGTCATTGGAACATGAAAAAGAATAAGAAAAAGAATACCGTCGATTAGGTGATTCTTAGAATGTTAACGATTCATTAATACAATAAAGTACATATGTGGTTAAATTGAGCAAAATTTAGTAGCCTGTAAACCATTTAAATAAGAAACATGGGATTATAATTTTTTAATCAATTAAGCCATTTATATACTTCAAATAACACTTTACAAACTCCATCAACGTATTTAATTCACAAATTACAAAACACCCATATAAGCTCCACTAGTAGATATTTTTTATATGAGCGATAATTATTGGTTAACCTTTGTTGCCCCTTATTCGTAACTTTCCGCCCTAACTCATAAATCTTCATCAAAAAAGAAAATTGTAATTAATTATGAAAATAAGTCATAGCAGCAGAAAGAATTACATGTTCCTTATCAACACGTTTAGCAAATACCTAATTTTGATTGGTGGAAAGGTTTTCGAGTCTGATTGTTATCGTTGCAAAAGTACTACCGTCATTTCTTCAATTGCAGCAATTCTTCAGTAATAAGACCTTGAACGGCCAATCTATCGGAGCATCCCTCGAGTCGAAGTCGAAGAAGCTTCATTTGAGGAATTCGATCGGCAGCAGATGGGAGGAGAAAAATATGGAGGAATTCAATTTTGGAATGTGCGATTTTTATGGCATTAAATTTTACTTTCAAATTTAATTTAAATTTCAAATTTAATTTAAATTTCAAATTTATATACTGTTTCAATTCTAATTCAATTATTAATCAATTTTGATTCTTTAATTTGAGTTTTTTAATCAATTACATCGTTATATCAGTTAATTTAATATTATGATTCTAATATATTATTCATTCATTCTTATAGAATATAACTTCGTTAAGAATTTATTTTTTGTGAAATAACATTCTTAAGTAATACTACTAGATATATTATGAAGAATAACAATTTTTATTACAGTAATAATCATTTACACGATAAAAAAATATAGTACATTCTAACCATTCTTGAAATAATTACATCAAAACACGATCAACATTCTACTAAATTCTAACCAATCTCAAAATGTTACATTACATTCTTGACAGAATACATTGCAATTTGTAGATTTTTTTGAAGATGATGTTATTATTGAAAGAATATGTTGTTACCACCCAATTCTTCTATTGTATGTGAAACATAGCCATTAGGACCTATTGTGATGAAAGCATATAATGTCATTCTAACAGAATACAATGTCATTCTGACAAAATACAATTAAATCTTCAAGACTTACTGGTGTATAATATATTGTTCCATTTGTAAGATAATTAAAAAAATTGGAAAATTTGACATTTAAAATATATTATCAACGAATACTTATTAGAATACACTACAACTGTAACATCCGTGTTTTGGGCCAAGGAGTTTTGGGCTTAAACTGTCAAAAAAAGAAAAAAAACTTATTTTTTAAATAAAGAAAAACAAACAAATAAATAAATTTAATATTTTTTTATATTTTTATGTTGTGGATAAATGAGCCAAATATAATTTTAAAATCTATTTGTAACAAAATATGAGAAATTTTGTCATAAGGACTAAAAGTGTCGATTTGACCAAACTTACCCTAAGTAGACTTGACTAGTCATGGAGTTGGAAACTTAGAAGATATTATGAAGGAATTTATGTAGAAACTTAGAGTAAGTTAAATATGTCCTTAAGTCTATATTAATGACCAAATAGTGAAGGATTTTAGTGTAAAGGACCATTTGTGTAAATTTGGGAAACTAAGGGTTAGGGTTGACCTAGTCAATGACTCAAGAGAAATAAATAATTGTATTTGGGGCATATGTATGAATATGGAGACTTCTAATGAGAATAATGAACTTTTGGGGTGTTGGGTGAAGAAGGACTAAACTATACAGACTATTTTTGCCAATTGTGAAAGATATCAAGTTTTTGATGGGGGGTTTCCCCCATTTCAGAAAAATCACGTTTTTGAGAGTAGTAGAGGAGGAATATGGCAATTTCTATGTATTCCAAGAAGAATAGGTGCTTGTTCTTGAAGATTGATCATATACTTGAAGTTTCCTAGCAATCTAAGGTATAAACTCTTCATCTTCTAGCTTTGGATTCAAGTTAGGGTTTGGGGTTTGGATCCAATCCGAGTTTTATGATGGGAGGAGGTCTTTCCTATGATTCCCAATGTTTGTTTAATGTTTTTAAGTTGTTGGGGTCTACATTCAATCCATGGATGCTCTAGATTCAATTACTTGATTGATTTCGGTGTTATGAACCCTATAATTTGAGGATTTGATTAATAGTTGAGGAATCTAGAAATTAAGGGTTGGATTTGGTAGTTTTGGATGAGGGGATTCATTTCTAATGATTCCCTAAGGATTCCAACCTTGATTTGTAGTCTTAAACCTTGAATCACTAGAAAATGAGAATTTGGGTGTTAAAATGGGTTTTATTCATGTAGATGATGATTGGATCTCTTGTTTAATGGATGAATGAGTTTATTGCATCAAATTGGAAGTAATAATGGAGTAAGGATCATTTCCTAATGATTCCATGGAATGGAAGAAGGAATCTCCACTTGTAATCAACAATTGATGGAGTGGAATTGGGTATTCCATGGGTTTAACCTTTTGAACCAATGATTGGAATTGGAGATTCCATGAGGCTATCTTCTTTAGAGTTATGTGGGAATGATTCCCTTGAGGGATGACCTTGGTTAAGAACTTGATGGGGGTACTTAATGGTGTTAAGTGTAATGATTGACTATGAACTTGGTGCTATTTCATCTTGCTAAGAGATAAGAACTTGGATAAGGAATTTCAATTGGGTTGAGTCATGAACACTTTGAATGGAAGTTAAATCATTGAAAAGTAGTTCTTAATCATGTATTTTCATGTATATTTAGTCTTGGGATGAATTGGGACTTGATTTGGGTCAAAAGGGAGTTAAAAAGACCGAAAACTAATCTACAGCATGCTGAACACGACCCGTGTTATAAAACACGCCCCATGTTAGTTTTTGTGCTGCCAAATGTATTTACACGACCCGTGTTTTCTGAAACACAACACATGTTTCTAGGTTTGTCCAGATTTGTCACTTTTTGGGTTTTGAGCTTTATGGTTTGGGGTTTGGGTCCTTGTTTTAATGCCAAACTTTGGGGATGTTTTAACTAAGATTTTCCTTATATTAAGGAGCTAAGAACTTTATTTTGCATGATGGATGATAGTTCCTTCTTGGTTTAAAAGGAAGTAATTATAATGCAACTTTTAGATGAATCGAGTGTGACACCTTCTCTTTTGGTATTGTAGGAAGGAAGTAGAGTGTAGCAACTTGGGGTTTGAGATGGATAACTCAAGTTACTTGTATCAAAGAGGATTTGGAGGGAAGATTTAATGTCTAGGAGCACTTATCTATGCATCAAACCTTGTGTGGAGTTAGCGTTGACTCGTCAGTTGACCTTGGGTGAGTACACATCCTTCCCACTACCTTTTGTGTGTGTTATCAATTACTTTTCATGCATGTTATTATGTGCAATGTCTTATATGATTAGTACTTATGCATTGCATGAAAATGAGTTTCTAAAGATGTTTTCAAATAAAGATGATGATGATGTTTTGAAAGAAGTTTTGAGCATCCTATTTATGCATTGCATTGCATATAGGATGGGATTGACCGTGTGAACCTTATGATGACCTTGATGATATTTGGCTGAGATAGCCACCTTTATGATGTTATACCCATGTAGAGGGCCTTTTGGGCTGGATAGCCACCCTCAATGATGTCTTGGGATTGTTTCCGACAATAAGAAACTGCATGAGGGAGTTGCTAACTCTCATGGGGCTAGTGTGATGGCCAGTAGTTCTAGTTTAACCTATACAGGGATCGAGTGATATGCTTTATACGTGTCATTTGTGAATTTAGGTAGGTGTCATTGTGGTGAGTTGGACTTTTATGATATGGACATGGGTTGGGATAGTTGCATCATGCATTGAATTGCATTCTATAACTATCCATTTTCGAGTAAACCTTTATGACGTACTAATGCTTTTTGCAACTTTTGATATGATGAGTTAAACAACTTTTGAAGTGTGTGTCAAAACTATTTTTGGGGGTTTGTCCCGAGTGTGGTTGTTCACTACCTACTCGTAACGGGTCAACCTCGGGTAAGCTCATTAGGCATTTCAATAGCCTAACTTATTTTGATGTGTACTTAGGTTGAGAAGTTTAGAGGGCTTTAGAGGAGCTGAATGTTTTAGAAGGCCACAGGTTGTGTGGTTTCATTTTAAACTGTGTAATGGTATTTGAATTGTAACAACCTCGCTACTTTAAAAACCAAGATCTTTTATCTAAGTGGGACCAAATGATTTTTCGCAACTTAAACTCTTAAACAGGTTTTTAATAAAATCTAATGCGTTTTGAAATGGCGTTTCAACGTAAAGAGATTATTTTGAAGATGTTGAGATTTTAAATTTCCAATGGAAAAGGATTTTTGAACGATGATGATAAAATATGAAAACAAAAAGGGTATTTTAAAAAATTCCTTACGCGAGGGTGTTTCAACAACCTTTGTCACAATATCTAAAAAATAATTCTCATTCTTAGAGAATAACAATATAGTTATTGAAACGCCTTAATTCATAATAATTCTAAATATCATTATTTAAGAATGAAATAAATAAAAATCTTATGAGATGTTGCAACCTTAGTCACAACGTCTAAATACATATATATATATATATATATATATATATATATATATATATATATATATATATATATATATATATATATATATATATATATATATATATATATATATATCATTCTTACAGAATGTGAAATGTCGTTACTTTTACTATAGAAAGTGATGAAATCTGTTATTCCGACAAAATAAAAAGTTCATCTGGTACTAAAGTATTTCATATGATAGGTTTTTAATAAATGAAAAATGCATTCTAATAAATAAAAATTTGAATTAAAACTTTAAATAACAAACCTTAATTGAGATTGCTACTTCCATGTTCATCGTTGTTAAAATCATTCATTATATCAGATTCTTCACAAACGAAATCTTTATCTTCTACTCCTGAATTTATTGCTTCAATGTTGTTTTAATCATTATGTAGAGGTTTTTGTGATGGTTGCAATGGAAGGTTGATGCCGACATGATCAGTTGGTGGTGGCGGGCATCTTCCTCAATGATGAACGGTATTCAATTCTTCCCTTGGGGTGCGGATTCGAGTGCTGATTCATTGTTAATCGGAGATGCTCCTGGTAGGGTTTCAATGGTGATTGGCGGCAACCATAATAGGTTTTCAATGATGATAGTTGTATAAGTAGAGAATTAAGAGAGAGAATGAATTTAATTAGTCAACTTCCCTAAATAAATGGATACAATTAATATGCAATTAATTAATTATTATATTAAGTTACTATTATACCCTTGACTTCTTCTGAATTCTGATTGGGTCTTACGTCCACAGAATAATTAGAGTCCTTAATATATCCTAAATCTCTCTCTCTCTCTCTCTCTTTCTCTATAAAAAACTTTTACCTTCTTACCATAATTTTACTTCTTATTTGATCATTCTTCTATATATATATATATATATATATATATATATATATATATATATATATATATATATATATATATATATATATATATATATATATATATATATATATATATATAAATATATATATATATACTAGTTGTGTACCCGCGCAATTTGGCAGGACACAAATTGTTAGGGGTGAGCACCACATGGTTCAGTTTGATATTTAGCTAAACAATGAAAAAACCGCAGAGTTTAATAACTTGTGTGAGACGCAAGTTATGCAATTTGAGAAGAAATTAACATAATTATGTAACGCATGAAATAAAGTCACGTTGTTTTTTATGATAAGATGTAGCGAGACATAAGTTGTTGGATTAAAAATAACAATACATGGTTTTTAAACAAATTCACAATGATGTTCTCCGTTGCTATCTTATCTTCTAAACTACTATTATTTGAGAAATAGGTGGTTCTTTGGAATTAGGGATGAGCATATAGACCAGAAAAACCGAATCAAACAAAACATCTTCGAATGACATATATATTTTCGTTTTCAATTTTCTAATTACGGGGCATTATGTTTTAATCCTCTTCGGTTTAGGTCCAATCCGGTTTTTATCCAGTTCAGTTTGAGTTTGATTCCTGGATTAAGCTGACCTAATGCTGCATCTATATGAAATGAAAAAAAAAAATCCCTTTTGAACCCATTTTGGTCCTAAATTGGTTTTGATCCCGAAAAGTCAAATTGAAACCAAATCGAGGCCACTTACTTATATTGAGTTTGGTCTTTGATTTATAAATTAAAGCAATTGGCTTTGGTTTGGTTCGGTTCGTGGACGCCCCTACTCTTAATTGTTTTAATCATTAATCTTAAGATTATTATCCTTAGCTTTCAAACGGTATTTCAATTTAATATACTTTGGCATACGTTTTTAATACTCGTGTGTGTGATTATCTTATATTGGCATAACTTTTAATAGTTTTGTTTACCCGCGTGATGCGGCGACGACAAATTATTTGTTTCGATATTTTCATATGGAAATTAGGTTTTTTTCGTTGTTTAATTGCTTTACATCGATTAATTGTGGCGGGCAGCAATTAATTTGCTTTCAACAAGCAGTTTCATTTCATTTTAGTTGATAGGGTACTAATGGGTTAAGACATTCATTTATCATTTATTATTTCTACTGTTTGATCTTGCGTGATGTGTCTACAACGTCACGGTTAATTTTTTTTAGCATACTTGACTAATATATTTATATTGTTGTAAGATTTCAATATCCATAGATAAAACTATGTAGGCAATCTCTATCTATGTGTTCTAGTTGAAATGACAAAACGAAGTTGAATAGGAAACTAATTTCCCTTCTAATTGTAAAATTGATAAAATAGGTTTCCGAGTTATCTTGAAATGACAAAACTAAGTTGAATAGGAAACTTCGGTTCCTCGGTCTCGGTTCCCTAGACCGACCCATACTTTCTTATACATAATAATATGTAATAAGGTGTGGTTCCCGGAACCGATGAGGTATTGCGTGGACCGGTTTCGCCTCTTGTATCCAATACTTTTTTTGTTTGGTTGTTTCTCGGGTCGGTCCGGTTCCATGCCCGAGCTCATCCCTAGCATCTACACACAAAAAGTGATGTTAGGGTAGAACCGTTATTTTCGACAAACAATGATTTTTCTATAATTATCCTTATTTACAAATATAGAAGTTTTAATAGGAACCAGAACTGCATCTTATTACATATGTGGGTCTCTATCTGTGTTCTAGTTGAAATGACAAAACTAAGTTGAATAGGAAACTAATTTCCCTTCTAATTGTAAAACTGATAAAACATGTTTTTGAATTATCTTGAAATAAATTTCGTTAGAAAACTCTTAAGTTTGTAATTCTTTTATGTTTTTACCCTAAGTGTGTTTTTTTTATATTATATGTATTTATGCACGACATTTATACATTTATCTTTTGATATAAATATAAAATATATTGTTTTGGGTCAAAACATATAAATATTGCTGTTTTGAATTAAAGAAAAAATATACTACTTTGAGAAGGCGATGTTGTAACAAAATTGTAATAATAATGGAAAATAAAAGTATTAACGGAAGTAAACCAATAGTTTGAAACAGGCAAAACTTATGAAAAAAAATCTTTTAACCTATCAACCCAATTCAACCGCACCACTTTAACCAAAATCTCACAACTTAAAATTTACACATGCTAAAATTTTTGAAATAGAAAAATAAACATTTGTTAAGCGTGTCAACGTTTTTTTTTTAATAAAACTATTTTGAAGGTGATAAAATATGACGCAACTAAGATATTTCGAAGAACTTTTCCATAAAAAATACAACTTAAAAAAGTCATTTTTGCTATGTTACAATAGATATGAAAAGTTTTTAAACATAATATGAGTTATTTATTTCATCTTTGTTTATCGTTATTAATACTAAATATCTTAATTTTCTATTTGTTCTCACAATTCCTGGACACATCTCAAAACCACTACAAAAGATATTCTTGCTTTGCACTCATACCCACAAACATTCACAGACGTTGTAGAATTGCAACATGTGAAACGTATAGGGAATTCCTTTTCTTGGCTTAAAATTATGCAAACAATTCGCTAACCCCCCTCGCCAAAATCTCGCCAAGCCTCGCCAAACCACACCCTCCTCCCTCGCTTTCGTTGTCGCCATCCACCCCTCGCCAATATATCAGCGACCTCGCCATCAGCAACATGACTTGTACTTTTTAGCATGAGATTTGTACCTTTTAGCATGGTTAGCACATGCTGACTGCTCCCACCAAATTTGGTCAGCATGTGCTAAGCTGATGTGACATAGTTTAGCATGCTCAGCGCATGACTGCTCCCCCAGCCTTATTATTTAAACCATCTACATAGAAAGTAGAATCATGTTTAATATTATTAATAAGAGCATAAAAAGCTTATGTCGTTGTAGAAAAAAGCATATACATTTAGGTTAGTCTATTGATACTCCGTTGTCTATCAGTCCCACTACTCCTATATGACCCGTAGTTGGCGACCAACTTGTGTACCTGGAAACAATGACAATAAGTGTCTCTTCCCACAAACTCAAACCATTAACATCCATTTTTTATGATTATTGAAAGATTAAATACTTATTTTTTTAGGAAAGAACCTGTTTAGTTGTATTGACAAACTGAGATTTGAAATAGGGAAAGGGGGTTTAAATGAGTAGGATATGTTGAAAGACTAAATATGCTTCATCAAAACAGATAACCAATACATGATAAATGAAAAAAACTAATGCAAATATTTTGACAGAAACAAATATTACACATATTGCCCTTTTCCCATTTAAATTTATGGTGGCAATCTGTCAAACAATAAAAATACCAGGATAGCTTAAAAATCAACAACATTTTTGTACAGAACAACCACATGTGCTGCATAAACATCAACATTGAAGCCAATATCCTCACCGTTTTCATCAGACTTTGGCCCCCTGTTTTTCTACAGAAGATACATTCAACAGATAGACATCTACTTAGAATAAGTCTAGAGATCCAAAATGATCGAGTCATTATAAGAAGAAAAAGAAATTGTAACAATAAAAAAGTACTAAAACGTAGATGTAAGAGAGCTAATGAAAATAGGGGCGATGAGGAAAGAGGCCAATATAGGGGTTTTAAAGAGAAGATGGAGATGTAAAGGTGGTGATGGTGGTGCAGCGGTAGTGGTGATATTCAGGGCTTCCTGTGAATGTGGTGACAGTGGCAATAGTAGTGGATGATGGTAACAACGATGATGGTAGTGGACGATAGTGATTGTGAGAGAGATTAGATGTAGCAGTATTTTGATGGAAGGCTTCTCGATCTGCAACTACCGTTTGATGGTGAGTGCATAGGAGCAGTGGCGATCCTATTGATTAACCGTTTGGATGTGCTTATAAAAACTGCTTATTGACTTATTGACTTTTTGGAAAAGCCATAAGTCATAAATAAGTAAGGGATTCCTTACTTATTAAAAACTGCTTATTTACCTTTAGTAAGGGCAAATAAGCAGTTTTTAATAAGTAAGGAGGCCCTTACTTATGACTTATGACTTTTCTAAAAATCCAATAAGCCAATAAGCTGTTTTATAAGCACATCCAAACGGACCCTGAGTAGCAGTGCGAGGAGTTGGTGATAGTAGAAGTGGTGATGGCTGATAAACGGGAATGAGGGTTAGCATTTTTAGAGTGATAAATGAGAAGATCTGGTTTAAAAGAGACGAAGAGATCTGGAATAGGAGACAAATTCAAAATTTTCTTCAAGCAAAGATGCTGCTCCGATCTCAGTATGAGAAAGAGGAAGATGGGTAAAGAAAAGCTACTTTAGGTGTGGGTTTTAAAGGGAAAATCTTTCGAAAACTCTCAATTTTGCGATCCGTGTGGTTTAATTTAGGCCATCCATTATTTACTAAATCCAAAATATTAAGGGAGTGGATTCATGCCATGTCAATGATCTTTATAAAGACCTTCGTATCATCAATTGTGTTGCCCGCTTTGTTCTGATTCAGGTTGCCATTCATGCAAAAGATATTGTACTATCTTAAAAATTAAAACTATTGTGCTTAGATGGGTTGTAATTTATAAATGTTTTATATAATGGTATATATATATATATATATATATATATATATATGTATACATATATATATATATATATATATATATATATGTATATATATATATGTATGTATGTATGTATGTATGTATGTATGTATGTATGTATATATATATATATATATATATATATATATGTATGTATGTATGTATGTATGTATGTATATATGTATGTATGTATGTATGTATGTATGTATGTATGTATGTATGTATGTATATATATATATATATATATATATATATATATATATATATATATATATATATATATATATATATATATATATATATATATATATATATATATATATATATATATATATATATAGGCAAATACCAAGAGACTAATCCATCAACACGATTGTTCAACTTACGGTGGACGTGAATGCACAGGATTATAAAAACCCACTTTGTTTTTTTTATTTTTTAAGACTTATTTTTTATCGAAAAAAATCTGAATATATAAAAATTTATAACTTTTTGTTCTCTACAAATACACATCCATATTGATATACAAAAATGATTTTTTTTTAAATTTTGCTAGTTGAGATTCACATGTGAATATGAACTGTTATTCTGTTATTCACTGTTGGCATTCACAATGGCATATGATATTTTCATGTGAATCTGAATAAATTTTTGTGTGAATGTGAATGGAATTAACTTATGAGTCATAGTAAGTTCACTATAAATGATTAAAATGTTGAAGTATTAACATTTTCTAAGTAAATTAATCACATTCATATTTCAGAGTATATTTAAAATATCATATGATATTGATATATGAATCTGAGTAAATTGTTGTGTGGATGTAAGTAAATTCAATTGTGAATCAGATTAAATTCATTATAAATGGTTAAAATGTTGAAGTAGTAAAAAACTTCTAAGTAAATTCTCAATATTATATGATATTGATGTGTGAATATGGGTAATTTTTCTATAAATGTGAGTAGAGAATCAAGTACATTACTTATAAATGGTTATAATATCGAAATAGTAAAGGTTTTAAAAGTAAAATAATTACTCATATTCAAATTGTTATAGTTCAGATTCACATTATTGCATTCAAGAGTATGTGGTTATTGTGGATGATGTTGAAGTTTATTCTTTGAAAGATAAGAAGAAGAGTAAGAATGGTGATAAAGAAGTTAATGATGGTGAAGATTCTGATGCTTATTATCGTAACACTATTCCTGATCTTTGTCCTAATATCTGTTACAAGGTATTTCAATTATTTTTATGTAATAAATGTTAATGTGACATGTGAAGCTGTTTATGTTTAGAACATTCACATGTGTATTTTTGTTATACTATGTTGTTGTTTACAAAATTTTCTTGTGAATATTGTAAATAGTTGCATACTAATGCATCTAAATGTTATTATTTATAATCATTGCAAGTTGTCTTTAATTCAAAGGATGATACCATCAATTGTAGCTGCATGCTTTATGTCCATGAAGGAGTGTTATGCCGTCATATGTTTTACATATTAAATATGAAAGAGATAGATCAAATTCCATCAAAATACATTTTGAGGTGGTAGCAAAAAGACATAATTGGTGATGGTATTTTGAAAAAGAGTTGTTCTTATTCTCAGTATGGAGGTAAAATTGATACTATGATTCAAGATGCTTATGGTATTATTCTTTCATCCATCAATAAGCTTGTACATGATGAAGATAAGTTAAGCAAATTTGTAAGTCAACTTCAAGAGCTTAACAATGGTATTTCTTCATGTACATCATCTATTGCATCATCTAGTAAAGGGGGTCAGATTAGGGCGATACTTGGAGTTACAATACCTGATGTTATAAAGATTCACAACTCGGTAGGGATATGAAACAAGGGTTGTGGAACTGGAAAGAGACTAGAGTAATAAAGAGAAAGCAGTTGAGGCCTCTAAAAACGGTTGAGGGAATGTACTTTGTGTCATAAACCTTATCAAAATGCTAGGAGTTGCATTCTTAGAGAAATGAATTCAGAAAAGGTTGAATAAGATTAGAACTTTATTTTTTTAGTAAATTTTTTGAATGGTTTGATATTGAAAATTTTCATGTGAATTTTAGATACCTTGTTTGAAACTTCATTTCTATGAATAAATACATTTGTTTTTTTACTTTTATGTGCTGAGTGGATGTTATTGTTTTTTTAAATGTGTTGTTTATTTTGTTATATTTTAAAATGTAAAATTCATTTTAAGTATTCACATGTAAAGTTGTGTTTTATTTGATACTTATTTAGGATATTCACATGTGTATTTTCGTAAACTATCTTTTTGTCTACAAGATTTTGTTGTGAATCTTTTAAATTTTAATATACTAATTTATTAGGAGATTAAGGATTGACATGTGAAGTTGTTTTTTCAGTTGATATTTGTTTATGAGATTCACATGTGTATTTTCTTAAACTGTATTATTGTTTAAAAGATTTTATTGTTAATCTTTTAATGAGGACATTAAGGATTCACATTTTGAACTTGGTTATTCAGTTGATATTTCTATCTTATTGTCTAGAAGAATTTATTTGTGAATATTTTAAATTTTCATATATTAATTCATAAGGATTAAGGAACCACTGAATTTGGGTTTTAAGTTGATATTTGTTTAGAGATTTTCTGAAGTTGGTTTTAAATATGATCAAAAATTGATTTTAAGTTGGTATTTTTAGGAGATTCATATGTATATTTTCTTATCTCATTGTCTAGAAGATTTTATTGTGAATCTTTTAAATTTTAATATATTAATTCATAAAGACTTTTATATTGTTTTATACAAGACATTTATTAGTTTAGGTATCGTATTACTACATTTACACTTAACCTCAAGCATAAGAAACAAAGTACAAACATTTCAAGGATTAACATCAACAAGTACATAGTTTTGCATTCTCTTGTTTCATCCATACAAATAAAAAAGTAGTCCCAAATTGAAAAATAACCATTGTTTCATGCATATTCAAATACAAACATCCATATTTATCAAATATCACAAGTCTTGGCAAAACAAACAACCATTTTTTCATCATAATTCACTTCTATATTCTTCCTTCTCTTTTCTCCCATCCCTTCTTCAACAGTGCATCAATTTGTTCATTAGATTTATTTTACGAATGCTTCTGATTATTTTATAATTCTTTTCTTTTGAATGTTTATTTTACTAAGAATAATTTTTGTTAAGTATTTAATTCACAGACCATTCAGTTGAAGAGCTAAATAACCTACTACTGATTCCTTCTTAAATCCACTATCCCAGCTTCCTGTGTGATCGCCCATACAATCCTCCATATGTCTCATACAAAAAACAACACAATCAACATAGTTCTTCCTGGTTTGCCAAAACAATTCCAGTCTTTCTGAGACAACATCTTGTAGTTTTAATGCAGATTTATGTTTTGCATTCATCAAATATTCACTGAAGAGTAGTTTCTGCAAATAAGAATAAGTTTGATTGAATGATTGATTTTTTTGTATGTCCTATAAATTTATATTATGCTTACCAGTTCTTCAGGTGCATTATGATAAGCTTTCTCTAACTTTGCTGTTGAATTCTTGTTGTCAATGACTTCAATTGATGGTTCTTTTAAGTTTATACTGATGACGTAGTAATGATCTTCACGATGAACATGGAAAAGTACATGTTCTTAACAATGGAATTTTGAATTTGTGAACTACTTATAAAGATCTAGAGAGCTAATATTTTTCGTTTTGAAGAAATAGAAAAATTAATTACCAAATCGACTTTATCAAATGATAAATGCTCATTATCTTTTTTCATTGCTTCTTTTATATTCGACTCAAATATTTTAAATCGTTTAGTGAAAGGTATTTTTGCATCATATATGTTTTTTCTCTGCAAAAAGGACAAATTAAATTCAAATTTTAATTTATAATAACATAAAACAAAATGTTAATTACTAAATGTGAATCTACAATACCATAAATATCATTTAAAATTATGCAATAAAAACATACTAAGCAATTCATAATGTGAATTTCTACAAGTCTATTAGTAAATTAAGATGTGAATATATAATTCAATAAAAAGTTAAATAACATCTAATATAATATGTATTTACTAGGAGATTCACAATTAAATTTTATGTAATTTATTTTGAACGTACCACAATCATTGTATCAAAGAAGTATCTGAATAGTGGTTTGTTTGTACGACCTTTTTCTTCAAATTTTAAAATAGTTGACCAAGCATTAATGACACTTGTGTGCACCCACAAACCAGCCTATAAAGTCTCTATCATTACTCTTAAGACAATGACACCATTCTTCATTTCAAATACCTTTTCACTGGATTTGTTATCCAATAAAAGAATAATAAGTTAATAAAGGATATTGCAAATGTGAATGTTAGTGTAATAAAAGAAAATATTAAGTGTGAACTTTTACCTAGAAGAACAATTCCTCATAAATATTCTGTTTGACACTTTTGTTTCTGTATCTTTTAGAAAATTCTCCATGGGAACAAACTTCTGACAGTAAGGAGATGATAAAAATGGAGATGGTTTTGTAACTCTTTTCTCAACAGTTCTTTTTAATTCCTGAACTCTTAAATCATCGCCGGTCTCTTCTGAATCATAATTCTCCTCCTGAACAATACTTTTTTCTTTTTCACCTTGTATTACATTTGTTTCTTGAAATTCTTGTGTTAAACCAAGTGAAAAGCTAGGTATTGATGAATCAATTAACTTTTTTTACAAGTTATTTTTGTGTTTGTTATATTTTTTTTAGTAATTTTGGGTGCATTTTGTAACTCAATGTTATTTATATAAAATTCCAAAGTGTCTATGAATTCAAGAACCTTGGGATCTTCAAAGAAATCTTGTTAAGTCATTTATTGTTGAGTCAATTGTGTCTTGTAATTTGCCTTTTAGTTATCGGGTGGGCCTGTCCATTCCGTTATTAGCTTAGACTATTTAAGGCATGCACGTACCCTTGCTAGGGTTAATTTTTTTGTAATTATTGATTGTAACTTACGTTCACGGAGCACTCATACATAATAGTTCTCTTTAAATTGTTCTTAAGCGTTGAATACAGTCATTCGACAATTGTTTTGCCATTTTGATATTGTTCTTATTTATTCCCCATTTATAGAATCAAACGATCTTTAGTTTTTACACTCACAATTGGTATCAGAGCAGGAGTTTGTGTAATTGATTTACCATTATTCTGTCGAGTTCATACTAAGGTTTAAACGTAGATCTGATCTTGATCGTCTCTATCGTCTCAATCGATTTTGGACATCGGATCTAGATATTTTGTTTTTTCTTTCAAACTCGATACATTAGTTACACATCTGATTCTTTTGAATACAAGATAAATGGCTCACGAAGATCCTCTTTCTCTGTCGTTCAATCTATCAAGTAGTATTGGATCTACCACGAGAATCCCAATACTTTTTCCAGAAGATTATGAAGTGTGGGCATTTCTTTTTGAAGACTATGTTCTTGGTATTGATGAATATGGTGCCATAATATGACATTCAATGACCGTAGAGACGTTTGCACACACTGTTTCAAGAAAAGTGATAAAAACGTTGGGTGATTACAATACCCTTCTCGTGGATCATCCGAACACTCCTACGGACGATAAAAATAAACTCATGAGCAATATCAAGACGATAAGAATCATCCGATTCGCTTTGCCTCCTGACACTTTTTGATTGGTTAGTTCATGTGACACGGCGAAAGGAATATGGGATAGACTCAAGGAGTTGTATTCTGAAGACACTGATCTTGAACATTCGGTTCAAACCACTCTTCTTTTTGAATTCGGAGCATTCACACAAAAATCCAAAAAAAAAGCTTGTACAAACTTTCAACCGCTACAACCATTTGTTGAGTCGTATGTTGAAATATAGACTCGAAAGAAGTGTCATACAGAAGGTCACATTCCTTAATGGCCTACGTTCGAAATGGAAAGCAGTTGTGCCTACCGTGAAGGCACATGAACAATTTAAAACTTACACTTTCGCTAAACTGGTTGGCATTCTGAAGTCCCATGAAGATGAAGTCACCAAGGAAGTCCAAGTAGCTTCCAACATGGGTTCTCTTGCACTAGTTGCTAAGGGGAAGAAAGTTATAGAAGAAGATTCCGAGTCTGATATCTCGGATGAAGAGATTTCCAGAGAAGACAAGGCTCTCATGGTGTCCAATCCGAAGAAGTTTTTCAAAAAGAACTTTTCCAAATTCCGGAGCCGAGCCAAGCAAGGAAACTTTGGTTCCGAGAGGCCCAAGGAAGAAAACTACAAGAAGGCCAAGCCTGAGGAAGAGAAAAAGCTGATGGGTGATTCTGGTTATGATTTCCACTATTGTCATGGCAAGAACCATTTCGCAAAAGAATGTCTGCTCCGAAAGCAAAACGAAAGAAAGAGCAGGTCAAGGATGAGGCGTACTATGCTCAGAAGATCGAGGAGCTTAGGAAGAAGGACGCTTCAAATGTGAAACCAGCTTTTATAGTCCAGGAAGATGATGAAGACGGTGCTGTTGAAGTTTGGTCAACAAATTCAGAAGATGAGGAGGTAAGGAAGCCCACTCATGGGAGGTGCCTGATGGTTCGGACCAACGTTTCGGAACAATGGGGGTATTCTACTGATGGATGCCAGACTTTAGGTAGCTGCTTTGCAGCGAAGCCAATTTCGGAACAGGTGAAGGAAGTTGAGAAAGTCATCGACAAGGTACACTCTATTCTCAAAACTCTTAATATTTCCTCTTCTAAATACGATTCCGAATTAGACGATTTACGATATACAGTTTCAAACTTCAGTGATAGTTTAAAATGTACACGTCTTGGTAATTCTAACTTGCATGATGAATTGAATAGGGTATCGTTTAAGAATGAGGAGAGGAGGTCAAAAATTGAAGCTTCAGAGTTAGAGTTAGTTAGGTCAAAAGATGATGTCATTTATGTTAAACGAGACAATCTTGCACTTTTAAAACAGCGGAATATTTTCTGTTTAATTGCAAAACCTTTGTATTACAATATTACTCAACTGCATCTTGATTGTGATATAGGCAGGGGTTTGCACAAAAGGATTTTGCCCTTTCTTGGTGAAAGAGGGTGAAATCGACGCTGATTGTTATAAGTGTGAAACCATTATTTCATCTGATGAAGTGTCGGAATCTTTTCGTATTGGACTTGAGAAAATCAAAAGTTACATCGGTCCAAAGAAAACAGAAACATGATAAAAAAATTTTGACAGAAAAAAGATAAGCACGAAGTCAAATCAGCTTCTATTCAGAAGTATCACTCGCTTTGCAAGAAATTGAATTCGGAAGATTCTCTTGATACTGAGAATGTTTCTGAGTTCGACGAAAGCGAAATGAGTGAGATTTCAGTAGAGGATGAGATTGATTGTTCGATTTTTATAAACGAAAACAATGAACCTAAGAAAAATCTTATTTCTGAAAACTCAGTCGAATTCATTCGGATAGTGGAAAATAAAGGTTCTCAAGTTTTGAATGAACAAGTAACAGTTTTTCCAAAAGTAAAAACTCTTCCAAATCAAGTTTTCGTAAAAGCTGGACTGGACATAAAAGACACGTCAGAACTCACTGTCCTTGTAAACAACAATAATGCCGATAGATGTGATGCATTCTTTTGGTCAGAACCAATTGACAATGCAAATGAAACGAAGGGTCTTTCAGAAATGACCTCGTGGAGATCAAAAGAAAAATATATATATTAGAGCCATTGAATCGTGTAGATTCTTTCTCTCAGCCAGGAACAAGTGACATAAAGCATATTTCGAATTATCGCTCTTCGGAACAAAGGACAATACCAGCCATTTCAAAATTTATACCTAACATTCATAAGTCTCCAGAAGAGCTTATAGCTAAACGAAAACAAATGAATGCTAGATATAAAAATAACTTACAAGAGCGAAAAAGATTTTGGAGAAACAAAAATGAAAGTAAAAGTTTTGTCCATTCTAAAATAAGTTCTAATCAAAAAGCTGGTTCTCCTCCAATTCCGACATTAAAACAAATTTCCAAACCAAAACAAGTTTTCCAACAGTCATTTATTCATAAATCACCTGAAAATAAATTCAAACTCCAAACATTTTGTTCAAAATAAACCTAATTTTGCTAACCGAAACTGGTACTCTAACAAAATGAAAGTGTTTCGGATCGAAAAAGGAAAGAATCAACTTGTGAAAAGAAAATCATTTTGGGTTGATAAAACAAATTTCTTTCCTGTTTCCAAGAAATTCTCACATGGACTCACATTGGTTCGGGTTCCTAAATTTCTTTAAATTTTGCAGGTGATGTGTGACGAACAATATGATTCGGAATGGTGTATTGATAGCGGCTGTTCGCGTCACATGACTGGAAGAAAGGAGGATTTAAGAGATATCGATCCCTGAAGAATGGTGGAAGGGTTCGTTATGGAAACAATGCGATGGGAGAAATTAAAGGCTATGGAATGATCACTATTGGAGAATTCTCAATCTGGAAGGTAGCTTATATGGAAGGTTTGCAGCATAATCTCATCAGTGTTTTGCAACTGGTGGTGGGATCTGGATTAAAAGTGTCATTTGAAGAAGAAGGGTCGAAAATCATTGAAAAGAAAACAAAGACCTTCGTTTTGAAGTCTAAAAGAAAGGGGAGAAATGTTCCTTTTGAACATGAAACCAATCCGAGGGAAGCCTTCAATATGCATACTCACGATAGTAGCGAACGATGATAGTTGGCTCTGGCACAAACATCTTTCACACTTGAACTTCAAAGATATCAAAAAGCTCTTCAAGTTTTATCTCGACCAGGCGAAGCCCCAGTTCGAATCATGGAGCCTGAAGAAATTAGTTGGGCTGAAACCTAGACTCCTTAAGATGATTGATCCTTTTGCGAATGGTCGATTCAAGGGTGTCAGAGGCGACAATGGGGAAACGGATGAATTTTCTATGGCGGATCTGCCATTCATGAATCCATTTGATTGGATTTCCATGTTTAAGATATTGTCTAGAGAATATAAGAAGTATGAACCCGTTGTTGAACACCTCAGAAGAATGCTCATCTGTTATATGTTGGATTAAGGTGTCTAAGTAATAACTATAATTTAGAAGTATACTTAATTTGACAGCAGCACAGTCCTTTTGGGTTGCCCTCATGACTGGCAAATGACTAGATGATTAATTAAGAGAGAGAAATAATGATTTATTAATATACTATGAGGATAATATATTAATTATAAATCATATTATTTAATTAATAACTGATCAGAAATTAATTAGAATTAATTTTGGGATTAATTGGATTAATTAATAGTGCAGGGGCTGAATTGTATTTGTTCAATAGTTGGGCAATGAATAACCTGGAAACCCTAATGGGTTGGACGAAATACAAGGCTTGGAGCCTTGTGGATTTCGCAGCCCATGTGGTTGTTTATGGCAGTAATAAGCAGATCTCTTTATCTAATAAAAGCCTTATCATATAATGATCTTAAATAAGGCAGTTATACTCCTTATTGTTTATCACCTGGAGACTATAAATAAAGGTCCTTGGCACCCCATTATTCACGCCAACTTTCAAGGAATCCTCCTTGTTCTCTCTTTCTCATCTAGCTTGTTTAGTTCTTGGGTGTGAGCTATTAGAGGCACGACATTTGTGGTGCTAGCTTCCAAAGGTCAAAGGTATAAAATTCATCTTTTGTAATTTTATTATTGGCCTTAGATATAGGTTTAATTGAGAAAAACATAGACCCTATAAGGTACATGTGAACTTAGGATTTTAGTTTAAAGTTTGCACTAAAACCCAACAATGGTTACAGAGCCATGATGTTAATATGTTAAACTGCTATATTGCGATTTGGACATAGGGTTTATCGAAAATAAACCCTTGCCCACATGCTTGTCGATTTTGTGCTAGGGTTTCTAAAACTTTAGCCTCCACCCTGTGTTCTGCGAAAATTGCTGGCCTCCCTTCTAGGGTTTTCTATTTTTGGTAAATGTGATTAGTTAATAATATGAAACCCCTTAGCCTTATTTTCGATTACACGTAATGGGCATGGATTAGGATTTTAATTAACTGGATTAATTTTATAATCCTTACTTGATTGAATTAATTTAATTAATAGTTAATTAAAAAGACATAAAATTAAATCATAGACTTTTTTAAATTGTTTAAAATACATCTTATATATATTATTATTATAAAATTAATATTATATATATATATATATATATATATATATATATATATATATATATATATATATATATATATATATATATATATATATATATATATTTAAGATTAAGTCAGTCAAATCGCTAGTATGCCTCATTCACAAAAGTAGTCTATAAGGGGGTATAACCGTATAAGGAAACTATCTATAAAATGACGATTGAATGGGTGTCCACTCTCAACCACCGCTTCCTTGACTAGTGGAGTGTCGTTAGCAGAATGGATTTGATGGGACAAACCTAATCCCATTAAAAGTATAATGCTATTAAACAAAGTACTAGAACATTTAACAAATCCCACTCTAGTTACTTTAGGAAAAGTGAATATGCAAACCCATGAAATCACACATTACACTTTGTGAATCGTTAGTGGAGCTCATGTGGTTAACCGACACACTAATAGGGATTCATAAAGAGTGGTGATGGGAACCTCACAAATTATCATTGTTGATGGAGCTCGTATGGTTAACCGGCACATCAATCGAGATGATAATCGACTGTAAGGTTACCATGTGATTTGCATGGTTATTCACACCTTGTTTGTGATCTAGGTATTTCACTTAATATGATTATTTCCACAGTGAAATTGGTAAATTGTCATTTACCTACCATTATGTAATTTACAGTTAGATTGCGACATCCCTTTTCTAAGTTGTGTAATTACATATTTGGATCCTAGCCATAATATTTATCATTCGGTTAAATATTGTGGATTTCCCTATCTAATCAAAACTATCTTCTTTTATAGATGTCTTCTTCAGATACTCCTGTTGCTCCTACCGTCCCTCACTCCACCAATAACACCAACTTCTCCTCGCCCCTCTCGCTTTGTTCTAAGGTGACATTAGATGGCACCGACAATAACGATTGGATAAGAAACATCAATATGGCACTCATGTTCGAGGACAAAGAGCATGTTCTTGAAAAGGAGCTCGTCGAGATTGATCAAGAAACCGCTACTCCTGAGTAATGTGCCTCATTCAAGAAACACTATGACGATGCTACCAAATTGGCTAGCATCATGGTCGCCACTATGGTCCCTGAATTGCAATGGTTCTATGAGAACTACTGGCCATACGAGATGAACAAGGACCTTATGGAAAAGTTCCATAAGCGAGCCCGTCAAGAGAAGTATGAAGTAGTCAAGGCACTCATGGCCTGCAAGATGAAGGAGGGAGAGTCTGTTTGCGCCCACGTACAGAAAGTGTAATGATACGTGGAGCGGCTTATGAAGCTTAATGTGCACTTTGACGAGGAACTAGCTATTGACATAGTTCTAAACTCATTTCCCGGTTGTTATGATCATTTCATTATGACCTATCATTTGAACAACAGTGAGACAACTCTCGTGCAGTTGCACAATATGCTATAGACTGTTGAAGCCAACATGAAGGGTAAAGCTATATTCTATGCTTCTAGCAATGCTCCCGTAATGGCTATTGGACATGGGAAAGGGAAGAAGAAGAAAGGTCCTCCAAAACAAAACTGGAATGGAAAGTCCCATGCCGTGTCATCTAGCAGTGGCTCAAAGGCAAAATATAGTTCTGATGTTCCTCCCGTCTCAAACCCCAAAGATGCTGAATGCTTCTATTGCAATGAGAAGGGACACTGGAAAACGAAGCTGCCCCAAGTACTTGCAGGATATAAAGGATGGGAAAGTAAAGCCATCATCTACAGGTATATACACTATGTTGGATTAGGTGTCTAAGCCATGACTTTATATTTATATTTATCTTGTTAATTGAAGCAAAGTCCATTTGGGTTGCCCTCATAGCTGGAGGTCAGGATAGAGTTCAGTAGAGTAAAAGGTTGATTTATTAATTGTTTAATAAATCAATAAAATTAATTAAATGGTTTATTAATATATTTAAGTGTTAATATATTAATTAGAAACTATAATAATTAATTAAGATTTAATCTAGAATTAATTGGATTTAATTCAGTGATTGAATTAATTAATTAAAAGTGCAGGGACTGGTTTGTATTTATTCAATAGTTGAATTACTGACAAACCAGAAGCCAGGGGCTAGATTTGGCGCCACCTTGGAGGCTTCTTCCAAGGGTGGCGAAAACCCTAATTAGGGTTTAGAAAGTCTGGTCCAAGTGGTCAACAGGCTTGCCCACTAAGAAGGATCCTTAGGGTTTCAGGTGTAACCCTAGAGGCTATAAAAGGAGACTCCTGGCACTCCATTTTCTGAGCCACTTTTGAACTAAGAATACTCTGCTGGACTGTCTTCTCCATTGCTTTGGGTGTGACTTACATTTGAGGCAGGACACTTGTGCTGCTAGCTTCAAGAACAAGATTCAAAGGTTGGTAATTCTTGTTTTAATCTTTAGTAATTATTGTTGGCCTTTAGATATTAGTTTATTATCTTTATAGAAGAAAACATAGATCTTTCTAGGGTTGCATGTGAACCATAGGTATTTTGTGTTCATTGTTTGCTAGAAAACCCTTCAGTGGTATCAGAGCTATGGCTTGTTTTCTTATGAATTGATATAAACTGCTTGTATGATTTTTGGCTTGAGTGTTTTTGCCAAAAACTCTCTTGGAATGGCCTCAATTTTGTGGCCTAGGCTAGGGTTTCCTAACCCTAGCCGCCACCTTCTTTATTCCCCCCTTAATTGCTTGATTTGCTGCCTTAAATAGTTGGTTGTTGTTTTGGTAATTATTGGATAATTAAATAACTGGAACCCCTTATTCTTGGCATGCAATTTTCGAATTAGGGAATAAGGATAGGAAATTAATTTGATTAATTTTGTGGTCCCCCATTCTTGATTTAATCAGTTTAATTAAATTGTTTAATTAAAAGACCAATTAAATCACTTAAAGAATTAATTAAATTTTCGAAAAATAGAAATAAATTTGCGAAAATTCTTAGAAAATTAATTCTAAAATATTTTAATGAGATTAAAATATATCTTATATATTTATGATTAAAAGTTAATATTTATATATAAGATAAATTGGTTAGTCTAACCGCAAGTAGGCCTCATTCACAAAACTGTCCTCTAAAGAGGGTATAAGGCGACTGACTATAAAATGTTAGTCTAATGGGTATCTACTCTTACCCACCGCTCTCCTGGTCAGTCGAGTGTCGTTAGCCGAACGGGTTTGATAGAACCGCTAAGCCTCTTAAAAGTATAATGCTATAATTGAAAGTACTAGAACCTTAAACAAATCCCAATCTAGTTACTTTAGGTTAAAAATGTGAATTGGTGCTAATCCATGGAATTGCACATTGCACTTTGTGGAACGTTGGTGGAGCGTGTGTGGTTTACCGGCACGCCAACTGGGGTCCGCAAAGACTTGCAATGGGTTTCTCGATTTTGTCATTATTAACGGAGCGTGTGTGGTTAACCGGCACGTTAATTAGAGATGGCAATTGACTTCAAGAGTACCAAGCAAATGTGCATGGTTATTCACACCCGGTTTGTGATCCTCGGCATCCCAGTCACAAACAGTGGGGCACATTCAAGACTAAACATGCCATTGAACAGTTCAATGTGTCTCAACAGATCTAGGAATTTCATAAGATGAAATTGATAAGTGTATTATCTACCTTAATGACCATTGTGTTGTGATTACGGCATCCCTTTTCACACCATAGTTGGGGCATTTTGGGTCTTAGCCTTTACAAATAATATATTGGGTAATTATTTAAAAAGGATAAATTAAACGAATAAATTCGGTTCGTTATAGATGTCTGAAACAAGTGTCTATTCTCCTCCTTATCCTCCTTCACCCATTTCTGAGAGCTTCAGAATGCACCTGCTACATATGGTAAGGCTGACTGGCCTAAACTATATGGTATGGCTTCATAAATAGAGAATAGTTTTCTGTTTTGCTGGCAAGCCATATCTGACTGAGTGTCCGCTCCCCAGAGCATAACATCACATAGTAGCTTGTGATGAGCATGACTCCTTGATTGTTAAGTCAAGGAAAGTTCGTTGCCTAATACTATTGATCATTGACCCCGAGTTCCGCAGGAATTTAGAATTCCTGGGGTCAGATAAGTTAACACAGCTAGTTGTGGAAAAATTCCATGAACTGGTTGAGAAAGGACGAGCTAAGATCTTCAAAGAGTTTGAAGTGTGCAGGAAGTAGCACCAGCTCACATGTTCTCAAGACTAAGAGACACATAGGTGAACTGTATAAATTTGGTCCCCTTTTGATCGGGAGTTAAAGCATTAGCTCGACTCGCTGATCCGTTCATCCTGATGTACAAGAAGGGAAACCAGATAAGACAATCATGGATATGCATTCAATGTTGACTCTGTATGAGTCGTTCATAGAGAAGCATAGTTCCATTGATTCAGCTGCTTCAGGATTGAGTCCAGTAATAGGACACATCAAGAAATGATCCAGATCGTCTGGACCGGTTCCTCGATGTTCAAACTGGGAATCCACAGGGTGGGACACAGTCACAGAAAGATTGGAAAATGTTCTGAATCCGAATAGTTTGGCAACTCAGGAATATCTTAAAACTCAGAACCCCTGATCCTTAATTCCTTGATATAGGATGTGTTTCTCACGTTCTCTGTATGCATGGACTCTGTAGGATGTGGGATGTTGTTGCATAGGAGCATATTCAGATTGGATCTGAAGCTCATGCAGTTTTAGAGTTTAGTTAGATATTGAAATCATGTTATTAGCTTATTAGATGCGTATGACATTGTCTATCATATAATACATTGTTCAAGGATTTTGTTTTAATAAAATTGTCAATTTTCTTTTAACACATGTTGTTTGAAATATCCTTGAAATGTTGTATGATTGTGTTGCATGCAAAATTAGTAATAACCTGAATGTTGAATACATCCAAAGTGTTTGGATTTTAGGAATTGTGTCCCTTATGATTGTTAAATGTTATAAGAATCAATTCAACCAAAGGTCCAGTTGGACAGGACTTTGGAATCACTTGACTTAGAGTCACATGATGAATTGAGTTCTTAATGTGTTAAGAAAAGAATCAACCAAAGATCCAGTTGGACAGGACTTTGGAATCATTTGACTTAGAGTCAAATGATGATTAAGTTGTTTATAAAGCACATGTGGCAAGAAATGAATCACCCAAAGATCCAAAGGATAGGATTTTGGAATCAGCTGACTTAGAGTCAACTGAAGATTGCAAGTCTTGAACAAAGTTAACAAAGTCATAAGTTTACATAGAGATGTAAAAGACATTGAGATTAGGAGAAATAAACACATCAGTTGCCGTGTATTGCATGAACAGTTCAAGGACTTCAAAGGATGTACAAGATCCGCAGAACCTGAGTGACAACATAAACTGGGAAAATGTTTCACAGTTATTCTCTTCCAAGAACATTAATAGTTATAATGTGTCTTAGGGAAGATGATAGAGCAATGGTCGAAACAGTTCGATCCTCGATGTATGAGATACATTGCCAATTAGTTTCCCGTAAAATAAACACTAAACCAGTCAGACCATATAAACCATATTCCAACCACATCTTCGACTAAGTAGGTTTTGCAGGCACTGTCTGAAATGTAAAGCTGGGATTGTCCCACTTGTACATTAAAGGTCCAGGGACTTGTAGTGTTCGTCCGAACCTCATGACTAGCCTGAACCTAATCAGAAATGTCGTTTCACTGGCTATCCCGCTGTACCTGGAAGAGAAAGAGCTCTTTTAGAAAGAACTCATGTTCTAAGGAAACAGTGGGAGTTTGGGACAGTCCTGAATGAGTTCAGGATTAGCCAAGTGAAATAACCTTTAGTCATCACTAGGCTTAGAGCAGAAATCAGATTTCTGTTTTTAATACTGACATAATCTTCTCTTGACTAGTAGTATTGATCGCCGTCATAAGTAGTTATGATCGGGGTGACATACCGAATAGTGGTGAAACACTATAGTTGGTACGGATTTACAATCCGACTACTTGGAAGCATTGGTGAACCCGGTTGCTGCCAATTTAGAGAACCTTAGAACGAGATATAGTCTATGTGACAGTTTGATTGATTCTACACCTGGTCTTAAAACCAGTGGGAGTAATCATCAAAAGAAAGCAGCATGGACAGAAACGTACCTTCGGAACATCTGGTTGAGTGAGACGATACTCAGAGTCAAGTAATTGACTCCGAGAGAAGCACTCTCAATAGAAGATGAAATCCGAAAGGATACTGCATATTGTAAGTCGTTAGTGGAGCGCGTGTGGATCACCGACACACTAATAGGGACTCACAAAGAATATGCCAGTATAAAGGTACATGGGCCCGGGATTTCCCCACGGGCATCTCGCAAGAAAGGATATTCAGATTCTCAAAATATGCCAAAGGATTGGATTTTGAAAAGGGGCTGAAAGATATCCATTAAGATGTCAGAAAGGTTTGGATTCTCAAAATGTGCCAAAAGTTCTGGATTTTGCGAGTAGTCCATAACCATGCTAAAGCCAGTGGGAGTGTCGCTGTTATCTCTATCTCCATATGTGTGTTACATAATGTTTCTAGGAAACGCCTCCTTTCATTACAAAGTGTAATGACTTGGTGTTAAGAGACGGATCGCTATGAAAGACTTAATAAAGATACGGCATGCTTCGGTGGTTATAAACGTCTATGTGATAGATCGAAACTCTGCCAAAATGATCTTGATGAGACTCAAGATGCATTGCCTAGGAAATAGCTTTCTATCATTGCAAAGTGTAATGATTTGGCATGAGAAATATAAAGAAGGTGCAGCATACTCACATAATCCATAGACATCTATAAGATAGATGTTGTCATCAGTATGGACCTAGCCATAGTAGTAAGCATGATCTTGATAAGATTCAAGATGCATGAGAAAAAGTCTCCGAAATGATATAGTTATTAAAAGTCGTGACACAAGGATTATAAGTAATCCTAAGATTCCAAAAGATTTTGGAATAGGACTGGATCGAATCCAACAAGTTTCTTGGATCGATCAGAAGTGTCATGAACATGTCTTGATGACTTAATGCTTAGAGCATAGTGAGTCAGATTCAGGATATGACCTGGCTGGGAATACTTAATGGATTTTGTACATACGTGAGAAATCATTGGAAAATGATTAAGGGGTGAATGTTGATAACAAATTTGAAAAGAGTTTTAAAATAAGGACTTAATGGTTAAAGAATTTCGATGACATTCCGATGGAGCGCGTGTGGATCACCGGCACATCGTAACACCTCGAAATAGTCTTAGGGTGTAGTCGTGTGGACTAAAGATCCCGAGAACCATGGAAAGTCACAGTATATAGAATGGAGTTGTTAGTGAGAATGACGGTATGACCAAAATTGAAATATCATCGGAAGGATATCCGATCGGATAAAGTGTATAAATGTGTAACATTTGAATACATAGAAAGAGTGAAAGGTCAAGTAGACATAGATACATAACACGAATTAAATAGTTTAAAAGGAATCTAGAAACCGATAATAGTTTATGTAAAATCCGACTTGGTGATTACCTCGTGGAGACTTGGTAATTAGGCAATAGTAGCCACCAGTCAGATTTTAAGTTTCAATTTTGCATGTTTCACTTCCCGAATAATTTGATTATTCAAAAGTCCAGAGTCGTTCATACTTTTCGGGAGTAAGTATGAACAAAGATTGTCGTGAATTGGTTTGTAGATTGTCTAAGGAGTTAACCATTGCAGTAAGACTGCTACAACATTCACGAGTACTTAGAAATAGAGATTTGAGTATTGGATAAACCCGCGCTCAATAGATTGCTTCATGGATTACATCACGAGCAATGTTGAGACGATAATATCGTATGATCTTGAAGCGGAGACATATGAGTTGAAATTTACGAGTCAGTTGTGCATTGATAATGCGAAAATGCATCACTAACTCGATGTTACAAAACGCATTGTTGTGTACGATTTGATAAGTAAAAGACACAACCATATGAGTCAAAGCTTATTCGTTCCTTGACCCTGATAGGGAAACAGATATCTGTAGGCCTCTCGATGATTTTGAAGTTGACTTAAGTGCTGGCCAGCCTGGACTAAATTGATGTGTTCAATTAGAAGTCCGAAAGTCATAAGCAGAATCGGAAATCGGGAAACAGAGTATCGGACAGAGATTGATCACAATCCATGTCTCGTGTTTGAAAATATCTTTTTGGACGGAGGATCATATGATCACTTATCTATGGACAGAACTGACTGGGTCAGAGTTCGGCAGCAGTTTCTAGGAAGCTGTAGGTTGTTTATTAATCAGAAGATAAATTAAAGTCATAGACTTATCCAAGTGGGAGACTGTTGGATTAGGTGTCTAAGCCATGACTTTATATTTATATTTATCTTGTTAATTGAAGCAAAGTCCATTTGGGTTGCCCTCATAGCTGGAGGTCAGGATAGAGTTCAGTAGAGTAAAAGGTTGATTTATTAATTGTTTAATAAATCAATAGAATTAATTAAATGGTTTATTAATATATTTAAGTGTTAATATATTAATTAGAAACTATAATAATTAATTAAGATTTAATCTATAATTAATTGGATTTAATTCAGTGATTGAATTAATTAATTAAAAGTGTAGGGACTGGTTTGTATTTATTCAATAGTTGAATTACTGACAAACCAGAAGCCAGGGGCTAGATTTGGCGCCACCTTGGAGGCTTCTTCCAAGGGTGGCGAAAACCCTAATTAGGGTTTAGAAAGTCTGGTCCAAGTGGTCAACAGGCTTGCCCACTAAGAAAGCTCCTTAGGGTTTCAGGTGTAACCCTAGAGGCTATAAAAGGAGACTCCTGGCACTCCATTTTCTGAGCCACTTTTGAACTAAGAATACTCTGCTGGACTGTCTTTTCCATTGCTTTGGGTGTGACTTGCATTTGAGGCAGGACACTTGTGCTGCTAGCTTCAAGAACAAGATTCAAAGGTTGGTAATTCTTGTTTTAATCTTTAGTAATTATTGTTGGCCTTTAGATATTAGTTTATTATCTTCATACAAGAAAACATAGATCTTTCTAGGGTTGCATGTGAACCATAGGTATTTTGTGTTCATTATTTTCTAGAAAACCCTTCACACTATCCATGACAAATCATCATATTCTCATTCTTGGGTCCTAGATACAGGATGTGGATTTCACATTTGTTCTGATCTGCAGGGACTAAGAGAAAGTAGGGAGATGGAGCATGAGAGGATGAACCTGATCATGGGAAACATGCGATCGTCATCTGTCACCAAGATAGGGGTTTCTGGCCTCATGCTTAGAAATGATATTAAATTAGATTTAATTGATTGTTGCTACTCGCCTGATATGGCTCGAAACATTATTTCATTTCATGCTTTGTTTAGACAAGGAAATAGATATTCATTTGATAATGTGAATGGTTCTATTTCGGTATTTAAGAATGGTATCCTTTTATTTAATGCCTTACCTTTTCATGGTGTGTATGAAACTGTGATGTGTGTAGACTACTTAGGCAATAATGTATTTCAAATTGATTCATCTATCCGTATAGACAAAGCATGCTTGTGGCATTGTCGTCTTGGACACATTAACAAGAAACGTAGCGCCCAACTCCAAAAGGATGGATTGTTGGAAACATTTGACCTAAGGTCAGATGATGTATGCGAGACTTGTATTTTGGGAAAGATGACTAAATCACCTTTCATTGGACATTGTGAAAGAGGTGAAGCTCCGCTGGATCTCGTACACACCGATATGTGCGGACCCTTCAGGACTAACACAAGGGATGCAAATCGATTTTATGTGACTTTTACTGATGATTATACTAGATATGGATACATCTACTTAATCAAACATAAGTCTGAAACCTTTGAGAGATTCAAAGAGTTTAAGCATGAAGTCGAAAATCAATTGGGGAGGAAGATAAAGATGCTCAGATCGGATAGAGGCGGTGAGTATCTTAGTATCGAGTTCCTACACTATCTTAAGGAATGTGGAATGGTTTCATAGTTGACTCCTCCAAGAACGCCACAGTCGAATAGTGTAGCTGAGAGGTGAAACTGAACCTTGTTGGACATGGTTCGTTCCATGATGAGTCGAGCTTCTCTTCCTTTACAGTTCTGGGGGTATGCCTTAGAGACAGCTGCCCACATCCTCAATCTTGTCCCTTTTAAAAAGGTTGCTAAAACACCTCGCGAGATGTGGACAGGGAAAGTTCCCTCGTTAGCACATGTTAAGGTTTGGGGCTGTGAAGTCTTCATAAGACGAGAGACTCATGACAAGCTCGAATCTAGAAGTGAGAAATGTTATTTCATTGGTTACCCGAAACAGTCATTTGGATGTTTGTTCTACAGACCAAGCGAGGATGTGGTCTTTGTAGCACGAAGGGGAATCTTTCGAGAGAGAGAGAGAGAGAGAGAGAGATCTCCTATTCAAGGAGGACAGTGGGAGTACTATTGATCTTGAAGAAATTCAAGAACCTGAAAATGAACCCGTTGTTGAACACCTTAGAAGAATGCTCATCTGTTATATGTTGGATTAAGGTGTCTAAGCAATAACTATAATTTAGAAGTATACTTAATTTGACAGCAACATAGTCCTTTTGGGTTGCCCTCATAACTGGAAAAGGACTAGATGATTAATTAAGAGAGAGAAATAATGATTTATTAATATATTATGAGGACAATATATTAATTAGAAATCATATTATTTAATTAATAATTGATCAGAAATTAATTATAATTAATTTTGGGATTAATTGGATTAATTAATAGTGCAGGGGCTGAATTGTATTTGTTCAATAGTTGGGCAAGGAATAACCTGGAAACCCTAATGGGTTGGACGAAATCGAAGGCTTGGAGCCTTGTGGATTTCGCAGCCCATGTGGTTGTTTATGGCAGGGATAAGTAGATCCCTTTATCTGATAAAAGCCTTATCATATCAGGATCTTAAATAAGGCAGTTATACTCCTTATTGCTTATCACCTGGAGACTATAAATAGAGGTCCCTGACACCCCATTATTCACGCCAACTTCAAGGAATCCTCCTTGTTCTCTCTTTCTAATCTAGCTTGTCTAGTTCTTGGGTGTGAGCCATTAGAGGCGCGACATTTGTGGTGCTAGCTTCCAAAGGTCAACGGTATAAAATTCATCTTTTGTAATTTTATTATTAGCCTTAGATATAGGTTTAATTGAGAAAAACATAGACCCTATAAGATGCATGTAAACTTAGGATTTTAGTTTAAAGTTTGCACTAAAACTCAACATTATATTCATGAGGTTTCACAGCTGGATATAGATCGCTACAGTTCTGAAGACACGACCTACCGTTGAGGCTGAGCCGGCATCTTCCGATATCAAGAAACGCAAGCTCGGAAAGATTGAAAATCATCACTGGAGCGTTGTCTACCAGATGAAGGAAGGAGATGTCATTCTGAAGAAGATGTTCTTTTTGATAGGCAAACACTTGTATCGAACATCAGCCTTGAAACAAATTCTCGGTCTTGTCAACAAATGCAAGAAAAACACTGAAGAAGACAAAAAGTGTTTCTCAGATATGATCAACTGGTCCTTGATCATACGAAGGACTCTTCTGAACTTGATGCCGAAGTTGATCAAGGTAGCGGTCTCGGCTCCGAAGCCAGAAGAGTGATGTCTGACTTTCACAATCTGGCTCAAAGGGGCAGACCGCTAAGTCATTTATTGTTGAGTCAATTGAGCCTTGTAATTAGCCTTTTAGTTATCGGGTGGGCCGGTCCATTCCGTTATTATCTTAGATTATTTAAGGCATGCACGTACCCTTGCTAGGGTTAACGTTTTTGTAATTCTTGATTGTAAGTTACGTTCACGACGCACTCATACAGAATAGTTCTCTTTGAATTGTTCTTGAGTGTTGAATACAGTCATTTGACATCTGTTTTTCCATTTTGATCTTGTTCTTATTTATTCCATATTTATAGAATCAAACGATCTTTAGTTTTTATACTCACAAATCTCCTAGTGTCAGAGTGGTTGATTCATTCAAATTCTTTTGTTAATTGTAGTGGTTGTTTGAACTTCAATGTCATTCACATTCATTTCATTCCTTTCACCTTCATTCACGTTGGTTTGATTCATTTCACCTTCATTCACATTGATTTGATTCAGTTCACCTTCATTCGCATTGGTTTCATTACTTTCAACTTCATTCAGATTGGTTTCATTCATTTCACCTTCAGTTTCCAATTCAAATTGAACTTCAACTTCTTTTTCACCTGTTTGAACTCCAAGTTCATATTCTTTTTCATTCATTTGAACTTTATCTTCTTTTTCATTCCTTTAGACTTCATCTTTAACATATTTTTCATTTTCATCATTTTTAAATTCACTTTCTTTCCTAGTGAATACTTCTTCAAAATTTCTATCAATCTCCTTCAAATTATCATTATCAGGAAACTTTGAAACGGAAAAACTTATCAAAATTTCAAGCTTTTCTTTATCTTCAACCAACTTTTCATACTTTCTTTTAACTTTCAACTCCAATTCCTGCAAAAAGAATGATATAACTTAAATTTAAATATTTAAAACAAAAACTCACTAACAGATTCAAAACTTAATGTATATAGAAAATTATTTATTTAAAAATCATATTGTGAATGTGTATTGGTAAAATGTATTTGTTTTTGATGATTCACAAATTAAGCATGTGACTCTAAAACCAAAAATATATTAATGTATATAAAAAAGAATTATTTAAAATTTATATTGTCAATGTGTTTTGTAAATATACTTGTTTTAGATGATCCACACCGTAAGAATGTGACTCTAAAATCATAAATATATTATGATTTGTGAGTATAAAACTAAAAAAATGATTAACATGTTATAGCAAATCACATTGTGAATTTACATAATGATATATTCACAAATTAAAAATTACATTGTGAATGTACTAAAAAGTTACATTAACTATAATATATTCATCTTCATCAGATGATTGTTCATGTGATTCTAAATAATGATCATCAAGATCAACATTACCAAAAGACCTTTTAAGATTTCTGCCTTTTTGTCTTCTTGTCATCTTTTGAATATTTCAGTAGTTAACGGGAAGACCTTCTCTTTCATTTGCTTCTTTCTTGAAACTTGTCATGAATTCTAAGTAAGCAAGCTGCAATGTGAATAATATATAATAGTTATATTGAATAAAAAATAACATTATATATATATATATATATATATATATATATATATATATATATATATATATATATATATATATTATAAACACGATTACTAGTAAAACAGTAAGTGGTCCACAAAAGTTGTCTCCGCGATCAGTTTCATTCCATTGATACTTGCATACTCTCAGGCAGTTAACAATATGCCCACACCAGTTTATATCTTTGATGTTTCTCTAAATAAATGAGGTAGAATTGTTAACTTGCATGTTCCAAGCTTGTTTTGTTCACAAAAAGAATTTGCAAACAAGATAACAAAATTAATCTTGAAAAGCATTCCTGAGTCATTTGATTTTTTGATTCTTGTTTCAATGTCGGTTGGTCTCATGGGCTTTCTACCATATTGGTCCTTCCATATCACAGTGTTCAATATCATATAAGTTTTTGTTTCCTATCAGAATTCCAATTAAGTTGTGGACCAACTCTTGTGTGATATCTATTAAACCTTTTGGTAAGTGAATCTTCATGTCTTCTAGTTTGAATTCGTTCACTACATATCTAGAAAGCTTTCCTAGTTTTCCATCTACTAATATTCGTAACAACGAGCCAAATCCTATTTCTCTCACTACTTTTTCTTGGTCTCTGTTCAGTGATTTATAATGTTATACAGTTTCTTAGTGCTCTTTGTTGTTCTTAGCGATGTTGGTTTGTTTGGATTTATGGGCATTTTTTTCTACTCTTTTTTTCTTTGTGCAAGTCTTTTCGTTTTTTTATTTGGACGTCAGTTTTCTCTTTCTTGTCACTGCTTGAAAATTATTGAAAAACTTGTTAGAAATTAATATATGTTAATAATAAATAATTTTATTAAAATATAACTAAAATATAAACCAACCTATTGTTTTATTATTTCTAGTTTTCTTGACAAGAATACTGTCTATTTGTATTAAGGTGGGCTGCTTTAAAGAAACAATGTCCTTTATTCTTGGACTTTGTCTAATTGCTATAAAGTTTACGTGTAAATTTCTATCAGAATTCAAAATAAATAACATATCATAAAGATTTCAGTTTGTGAAGTTTAAATGTCTTAATATTCAAACTCACAAAAAAAAACTCCTTTTAATGATTCACATTATAATTATTTAATAGAAATTTGCTTTTTGTGAATTTGAATGTTTGAATTTTAATTCAAAGCTTTTAATAATTCAAAATTTGAACTTTTTAATAAAAAGAATTCAGTTTGTGAATTTTTAATGTATTAATATTCAAACTCAGAAGAAAAAACCTTTATATAATGAACAATGTGAACATTCTTATAAGAATAATTCACTTTGTGAAATTAAAATGTCCTAATATTCAAACTCACAAAAAATATCCTTTTAATTAATGATTCACATTGTAATTATTTAATAAAATTTCGCTTTTGTGAATTAAAATATGTTAATATTGAAATTCACAAGTAATTTACTAGAATTTTAAAAATTCATACTGTGAATATGATAATGACAATTCTAATGTGTATATTTTGTTATATAAATAAATGAAACAATGTACTAACCTTTTGTTGGTTGCCTTGGAGTGGTTTGAATTTCTATTGTAGGTTGTGTTGTTTATGTAAATGAATAATAATTTTTAATATACTAAAACTAAAAGCTTTAAGCATAAAGTCATAAATATATAATCATTAACATGTTATACAAACCTTTTGTTACTTTTTTGGAGTGTTTTTGATAATGATTGGACTAGGTGGTTTTTCTGCTGTTGGGATTTTTGGAACACCTTTAAATTTATCCAAGATCATTATAAGTGTTTGCTTTGTATACTTTACTTGAGGTTGAGCTGCATGATATTAAATATTTAGATGTTAGTAAATTGTATTAATAATACAATATTTATAAAATTTGTTTGAACTAACCCTGTGCTGGAAAGATTTTAGATTGAATGTTTGGAAGAACTTCTGATAGCTGGTCTCCTTTATCTGTAAATGTTAATAAGTTATATTAAATAAATGATTTTTTAATTGTATTGAATGTATTCAAGTATGAAAATATAATGGTATGTTATTCAAATTCACATTTGAATAACATAAAAATACTCTACAAGAACTCAAAATATTAATCTGTTTATAAGAATATAAATTATAAAAACAGAATTCACATTGTGAATCTGTTTTTAAAGTCTCAAATAACTGACATTGACTTTGAATTCTTTTTGATTCTTTTATTTTCAATTTAACTTTCTCTGTTTGTAACATGTCCTCTTTACATAAAACAATAAATATATGCAATTAGAATTTAATGTAACCAATACATATGTAAATAGTAAGACATTAAATATGTGAATGTAATAAAAGTAAATACAAGTTTTCATCTTCACAATATGAATTAGGTTTCATAAGGAAAATTAGAAATTCAATATGTGCCCATATTTCATTTAAGACAGTGGCTTTCAATGTCATTCATTTTCTTGCCATCTATACCTTTTAGGACAAGAAATGTCCATCACTAAATTCCTTTTTCTGTCTATTATATGTCTTCAACTTCAACCTCACAATTTGTCCCTTCAAGGCTATTTCGGTTTTCGATTTACACTAGCAACTGAAGTAGCATTAAGGTATATTTTCGCCTATTTAAGGCATATGTTCGGTCATTTTTGACCTGGTTCATGGACTTCTTCCTCCCTCACGGTTTTCTTGAAGGATGTTTTATGTCTTCATTTTGGTCACTTCTAAGTGATATATAACGCTCACAGTTATTTGCTATCCATTAAAGTGTGCTTTATCTTTGTATGTGTTACTTTAATTATTTGTCATTTTATCATATTATTGCATCCTAGTTTGTTACCTTAGTTGTTTATAGGACCCCTTTTGGATATTTTTGGATTTCCAAGGTAATCATATGCATCTGCAATTGGATCCCTAACAACCACCTGTATTTTATGACTTATAAATCACCTTTGCTATACACCAAGTTTGGTAGTTAGACACAACGTTTGAAATGTTCATATATATAACATGTACATTAGTATAGAATTTGAATTCTTATCTGTCAATGAAGTACCCATTATTTTTTTTAACATAATATAAGCTTCATATCTTATACCAACAAAAGAGGAACAATACTAGTTTCCAATCCCACCAATACAATTTGTTGAAATAATCCGAAAACAACATGGCATAGTACAAGAGTACTAATTATTATAAAAGAAAACGACATTACATTCTTATTTCCTCGTCTTTGCTAACTCAAATCATTGGGACAAAGCATGAGGTGTTAATTTGGATCATCTTCACGCAGCAGCTTCAGCTTCAAGTAGTTTCTTGCTACCTTGAAGAAATCTCTTGAACCATATTGCAGAAGTTTTTGGGTACCTGGTGTATTTCCCATGAGCATAATCTATATAAAATAGACCAAAACGAACAGAATATCCAGAGTTCCACTCAAAATTATCCATCAACGACCATGCGAAGTACCCGTGTACTTTACTGCCATCTCTACAACAGTTTAACGAGGTTTGATTAGAATGAAGAAGTAAAGAAAGAATCATGCCACAGAAAATACATTACGTGGTATAAGTTTACCTAATGGCATCTCGGAGACTTTGGAGATGTGTATTGTAATAATCAACACGTTTAGAGTCGAGACGAGCTTCTTCAAGTTTGATATCGTTATTGTTCTCATCAGGCCAGCCTACATAAACAATTTAAAGGACACAGTTATATTTCCAAAAATTTATGAAGAAATAAATCAAAAGGTATATGAATGTGAAAAATCAAAATTGATTACCATTTTCCGTTATATATACATCTGGATCTCCATAATTATTTTTTACTTGCATCAGGGATTTGTAAAGACCAGGTGGATACGAATAGAACCAATAAACGCCTCCCTGCATTGTTCAATTAATATAAATTAAGAAACAAATTAACGAGACGACATCTAATATCAAAACCAATGATCATACCTTTGGACCAATAGGTACCCCATTAAGATCCTCTGAAAAAATGAAACATACAAAAACTTAAATTCGAACATTGAGTATTTCATAAAACAATACAAACATGCGTTTGATGTACAAGTATAGTTCTTTCTTCTTATGAAGTCACATCATATAACTGACACGTTGCTTATTTTTTGGAAACGGCAAACGATATATAAGCGGAAGCCTCACCCGAATATTTCACAGGTGACACCGAGTTCGAGCTCCGCAAAGCGGGCAAACCCAGCCCCCAAGGGGATTTCCAGGGAAAAATCCCCACATGTGCCCATATGAGGTGTGAGACAATTACGCTTTCGCAACGCTCTCAATGGGAGTCGAACTCACAACCTGCAGCCCACATGGGTAAAAACCCGGTGCATCACTACCAGCTAAGCTGGAGATCACTTGCGACACATTGCTTATTAAACGATGGAAGCCTACATACACAATTATACATATTTAGGTTTTATTCAGGCTATAAATTGGTCATTTAAACATACCTGGTTGTTGATGGACGTTGCTATCTGTCAAGTAGGAGACTACAACTTTGTTTGGAGCATTGGTAGCATATTGTGCAGTATAGTAGTTCAACCCAAGAAAATCGAAAGATCCTGTTAATAACTCGGCTTGATCTTTTGTGATTATGGGCAAACGACCATCGGTAACATTATCTATCATAGTCTGCGGCCACTTGCCACTGTAAATTGGCTCCATGAACCTGCAACAATTAGATCAATATACTTGTTGATTCTTGTAGAATAATCATGAGATCAATTCAATTTTAGCTCTCATGAAGTTCAAATAGTACATATGGACTCACCATCCGAAAATAAAGTCAATGGCTCTATTGGCCGCATCGATGTCATCCTGACTTGTTGGATCAAGTGGCTCGTAGTACTGTGTGTTCAACGTGATTCCGATTATACCCCCTTGACTTTCCTGAAGGTATGATTTCCAGTTTATTAACATCGTTCATAACGTTTGTTGAACGTCTAACTACCGCTTTATATGTTTTTATTATGTGGGTGCATGGTTTTTGTTAGTTCATGCATCATTGACATGCAACTGACATAGTAAAGTGACACAACCAAAAACAATATATAACCTGCCAACCTTTAAGGAATATATAGGAGGTATTATTTACCTTAAATCTATCACGATATAGTTTGACAGTATGAGCGTGACAAAGGAGTAAGTTGTGTGCTACTGTGTAGGGCTCGGTGGCAGGATTCCCAACACCTTTATTGTCGAAATTTCTTGTGAGGCCATCAGTACGGTTCCGAAATCCAAGGTTATTTCCAGACGCAAATACTTGTGAAAGCTCGGTGAGGGTGCCTCCTCGACCAGGTGCCATCGTACCGTAAGCATAACCAAATGCAGCATAAGTATAAGGCTCGTTCAACGTAATCCAATGCTTAACCCGATCACCAAATTCCCAGAAGCACAATTCGGCATAATCCACGAAATCAGGTCTGATAATCAAATATGCAAAACAATATATTAATTACTTGGAGGTTTGCGTTCGGTATTTTTGATTAATTAGTCGCGCAACATATTTTTCTCTTGTAAAGAAAAAACTATATTAAAAGTTAAAACTGAATCATGGAGTCATTGATCTTTTTTTATAGTACTTACACAATTAGGTCGGATAAAAAACCCATGTAGTCTTCTTCGAGAGCATTGGGAGTGTCCCAATGAAACAGAGTGGCATATGGCACAATTCCGTTGCTTATCAGCTCATTGATTAGGTCATTGTAGTAGTCGATACCTTCCTGGTTGATGCCCATGCTGAGTTTTCCTCCTAAACATTGGACACCAACAAAGTTTAATACAGTGAATCTAATATTGTTTATTTATTTTCTTGTAATTCACCTGGTAATATTCTACTCCATGAAATTGAGAATCGGTAGGCTTTAAGACCCATTTTCTTCATTGATTGCACGTCTTCCTGTTTACAATCAAAAAATATATAAAGGAAAATATGGTTAGCTTAATGAAGTTGTAATTATTCAGTAACACAATGTTCAATGGGGATTACCTTGGTTTTGAAATAAGCATTGATGGCCTTGTTTCCATTGTCACCATTGGCGATGGCACCTGCAATATAATGCAAAAAGAATTCATGAATTCAAACGAATGGTCGTGCAAGCAAAAAATGTGCATGGTCTTCGTATTGAAAAGGAAAGAAAATAAAAATACCAGGATTTTTTAGGCAGAAGGCATCCCAGATGCTCGGTTGTCTACCACCTTCAAATGCAGCGCCTTCAATCTATGTGAAACGAGAATATGATACTCGAATGTTAGTTTATAATTACAAATGCTGAATATAAGTCAAAATGAAATGTAATCCTAGTTACCACATTTAAATTATATTTATTACATTTGAATAATTATTTTCTTTAACGGACGTCCTACTTCTAAACTATCAACAATATAAAACAATAAATAAAACCAATATGCATTCAACGGATACGTGTTTCTCTCTATGCGAATGTGTACTTATAATATATTTTCTCTAGATTTAACTTAATAATAGAATGTTAACCTAAATATGAATAGTTGAAATCAAATTATCGACATGCAGATATTAAAAAATGATCGTAAATAGAACTTCACATATAATACTTATAAGCAACGTAAAGAAAGTTTACTTAGGTTAATCGTAAACTCAACATTCCAAATGAAGA
The DNA here is from genome assembly GCA_023525715.1 of Cichorium intybus. NCBI lineage: Eukaryota > Viridiplantae > Streptophyta > Magnoliopsida > Asterales > Asteraceae > Cichorium > Cichorium intybus. The sequence continues at coordinate 57,749,890 of CM042013.1, read as the reverse complement.
GTAAGACGTCTATCTTTTTTTATCTTTTTTTATTTTTTTTCAAGTTTCGCGCTTGAGGGTACCTTAGTTTTAAACCAAATGTGGTTGCTAACGTGATAGAATAGCATTACATGAGTCAATTGTAAGGCTAACCACAATGTAATAAAAAATATAGCAACATGCATGATGTAACCATATATACCTGATAAGCAGAACTAGCAGCACCCCAGACGAAATTAGATTTGAAATCGCCACTACTTATCTCATCGGGGAAAGAGTAAGTGAGGTTTTCCTTCAGAGTTGCTTCCATATCTTTGGATCAAATTTCGAATATGTGAACTGTGAAGAGGAAGTGTGGATTGGCATCCTATTTATAGACAAAAGTAATGCTGCATCCTTCTCACATTCCAATAATTTAATTTCTAAAGTGTATTAAATTTTAAAACACAATACCCGATATGCAATAATAATAATAATTTGTCTTGAATCACGTCGACTTAATTGAGATATCATTAGAAAAATCCCAGAATTCCTAGCTCATAAGTTCCATTCACGTGGCTCAATTTAATATTCTTTTACACTGTCATGGACTTCAATTAAAATTTTAGATCATAAGTTTGAAGCACGTTGCTCGATTTAATATACGTTTACACAATGGATTTCGATGAAAATTTTCACATGAGCTGTCTAAACTACTTTTAATAATAATGAAATAGATAAGATCCATCCACCACATAAAATTATATCTAAACGATATCCTAATTCAAGGGGTAGCATTATATACGTTTTTATGTTATTTTTAGACAAACTTTTGGTTTACCCGGTTTTAGACGAATTGTGTAACCTTTTGGTACTAGTTGTTATGTTATTAGACAAACATTTATGGTGTGTATGTTTATTTTGTTGGTTTATATATATACATAGGATATAATTTTGGCTACTAAAAACAGCAAATTGAGCAATAGCGACGAAGAGTTTGCGGAGACACGATGTATTACCAGCGACACGATGAGCAATAGCGACGAAGAGTTTGCGGCGACACATTATGGGCGACAAATCGCCGCTATTAGTATTACCGGCGACATGTGCTACGTTTAGCGGCGACACCTGTTTATATCTTTGATGTTTCTCTAAATAAATGAGGTAGAATTGTTAACTTGCATGTTCCAAGCTTGTTTTGTTCACAAAAAGAATTTGCAAACAAGATAACAAAATTAATCTTGAAAAGCATTCCTGTGTCATTTGATTTATTGATTCTTGTTTCAATGTCGGTTGGTCTCATGGGCTTTCTACCATATTGGTCCTTCCATATCACAGTGTTCAATATCATATAAGTTTTTGTTGCCTTTCAGAATTCCAATTAAGTTGTGGACAAACTCTTGTGTGATATCTATTAAACCTTTTGGTAAGTGAATCTTCATGTCTTCTAGTTTGAATTCGTTCACTACATATCTAGAAAGCTTTCATGGTATTCCATCTACTAATATTCGTAACAACGAGCCAAATCCTATTTCTCTCACTACTTTTTTTTGGTCTCTGTTCAGTGATTTATAATGTTATACAGTTTCTTAGTGCTCATTGTTGTTCTTAGCGATGTTGGTTTGTTTGGATTTATGGGCATTTTTTTCTATTCTTTTTTTCTTTTTGCAAGTCTTTTCGTTTTTTTTATTTGGACGCCTGTTTTCTCTTTCTTGTCACTGCTTGAAAATTATTGAAAAACTTGTTAGAAATTAATATATGTTAATAATAAATAATTTTATTAAAATATAACTAAAATATAAACCAACCTATTGTTTTATTATTTCTAGTTTTCTTGACAAGACTACTGTCTATTTGTATTAAGGTGGGCTGCTTTAAAGAAACAATGTCCTTTATTCTTGGACTTTGTCTAATTGCTATAAAGTTTACATGTAAATTTCTATCAGAATTCAAAATAAATAACATATCATAAAGATTTCAGTTTGTGAAGTTTAAATGTCTTAATATTCAAACTCACAAAAAAAATCTCCTTTTAATGATTCACATTATAATTATTTAATAGAAATTTGCTTTTTGTGAATTTGAATGTTTGAATTTTAATTCAAAGCTTTTAATAATTCAAAATTTGAACTTTTTAATAAAAAGAATTCAGTTTGTGAATTTTTAATGTATTAATATTCAAACTCAGAAGAAAAAACCTTTATATAATGAACAATGTGAACATTCTTATAAGAATAATTCACTTTGTGAAATTAAAATGTCCTAATATTCAAACTCACAAAAAATATCCTTTTAATTAATGATTCACATTGTAATTATTTAATAAAATTTCGCTTTTGTGAATTAGAATATGTTAATATTGAAATTCACAAGTAATTTACTAGAATTTTAAAAATTCATACTGTGAATATGATAATGACAATTCTAATGTGTATATTTTGTTATATAAATAAATGAAACAATGTACTAACCTTTTGTTGGTTGCCTTGGAGTGGTTTGAATTTCTATTGTAGGTTGTGTTGTTTATGTAAATGAATAATAATTTTTAATATACCAAAACTAAAAGCTTTAAGCATAAAGTCATAAATACATAATCATTAACATGTTATACAAACCTTTTGTTACTTTTTTGGAGTGTTTTTGATAATGATTGGACTAGGTGGTTTTTCTGCTGTTGGGATTTTTGGAACACCTTTAAATTTATCCAAGATCATTATAAGTGTTTGCTTTGTATACTTTACTTGAGGTTGAGCTGCATGATATTAAACATTTAGATGTTAGTAAATTGTATTAATAATACAATATTTATAAAATTTGTTTGAACTAACCCTGTGCTGGAAAGATTTTAGATTGAATGTTTGGAAGAACTTCTGATAGCTGGTCTCCTTTATGTGTAAATGTTAATAAGTTCTATTAAATAAATGATTTTTTAATTATATTGAATGTATTCAAGTACGAAAATATAATGGTATGTTATTCAAATTCACATTTGAATAACATAAAAATACTCTACAAGAACTCAAAATATTAATCCGTTTATAAGAATATAAATTATAAAAACAGAATTCACATTGTGAATCTGTTTTTAAAGTCTCAAATAACTGACATTGACTTTGAATTCTTTTTGATTCTTTTATTTTCAATTTAAGTTTCTCTGTTTGTAACATGTCCTCTTTACATAAAACAATAAATATATGCAATTAGAATTTAATGTAACCAATACATATGTAAATAGTAAGACATTAAATACGTGAATGTAATAAAAGTAAATACAATTTTTCATCTTCACAATATGAATTAGGTTTCATAAGGAAAATTAGAAATTCAATATGTGCCCATATTTCATTTAAGATAGTGGCTTTCAGTGTCATTCATTTTCTTGCCATCTATACCTTTTAGGACAAGAAATGTCCATCACTAAATTCCTTTTTCTGTCTATTATATGTCTTCAACTTCAACCTCACAATTTGTCCCTTCAAGGCTATTTCAGTTTTCGATTTACACTAGCAACTGAAGTAGCATTAAGGTATATTTTCGCCTATTTAAGGCATATGTTCGGTCATTTTTCACCTGGTTCATGGACTTCTTCCTCCCTCACGATTTTCTTGAAGGATGTTTTATGTCTTCATTTTGGTCACTTCTAAGTGATATATAACGCTCACAGTTATTTGCTATCCATTAAAGTGTGCTTTATCTTTGTATGTGTTACTTTAATTATCTGTCATTTTATCATATTATTGCATCCTAGTTTGTTAACATTAGTTGTTTATAGGACCCCTTTTGGATATTTTTGGATTTCCAAGGTAATCATATGCATCTGCAATTGGATCCCTAACAACCACCTGTATTTTATGACGTATAAATCACCTTTGCTATACACCAAGTTTGGTAGTTAGACACAACGTTTGAAATGTTCATATATATAACATGTACATTAGTATAGAATTTGAATTCTTGTCTGTCAATGAAGTACCCATTATTTTTTTTAACATAATATAAGCTTCATATCTTATACCAACAAAAGAGGAACAATACTAGTTTCCAATCCCACCAATACAATTTGTTGAAATAATCCGAAAACAACATGGCATAGTACAAGAGTACTAATTATTATAAAAGAAAACGACATTACATTCTTATTTCCTCGTCTTTGCTAACTCAAATCATTGGGACAAAGCATGAGGTGTTAATTTGGATCATCTTCACGCAGCAGCTTCAGCTTCAAGTAGTTTCTTGCTACCTTGAAGAAATCTCTTGAACCATATTGCAGAAGTTTTTGGGTACCTGGTGTATTTCCCATGAGCATAATCTATATAAAATAGACCAAAACGAACAGAATATCCAGAGTTCCACTCAAAATTATCCATCAACGACCATGCGAAGTACCCGTGTACTTTACTGCCATCTCTACAACAGTTTAACGAGGTTTGATTAGAATGAAGAAGTAAAGAAAGAATCATGCCACAGAAAATACATTACGTGGTATAAGTTTACCTAATGGCATCTCGGAGACTTTGGAGATGTGTATTGTAATAATCAACACGTTTAGAGTCGAGACGAGCTTCTTCAAGTTTGATATCGTTATTGTTCTCATCAGGCCAGCCTACATAAACAATTTAAAGGACACAGTTATATTTCCAAAAATTTATGAAGAAATAAATCAAAAGGTATATGAATGTGAAAAATCAAAATTGATTACCATTTTCCGTTATATATACATCTGGATCTCCATAATTATTTTTTACTTGCATCAGGGATTTGTAAAGACCAGGTGGATACGAATAGAACCAATAAACGCCTCCCTGCATTGTTCAATTAATATAAATTAAGAAACAAATTAACGAGACGACATCTAATATCAAAACCAATGATCATACCTTTGGACCAATAGGTACCCCATTAAGATCCTCTGAAAAAATGAAACATACAAAAACTTAAATTCGAACATTGAGTATTTCATAAAACAATACAAACATGCGTTTGATGTACAAGTATAGTTCTTTCTTCTTATGAAGTCACATCATATAACTGACACGTTGCTTATTTTTTGGAAACGGCAAACGATATATAAGCGGAAGCCTCACCCGAATATTTCACAGGTGACACCGAGTTCGAGCTCCGCAAAGCGGGCAAACCCAGCCCCCAAGGGGATTTCCAGGGAAAAATCCCCACATGTGCCCATATGAGGTGTGAGACAATTACGCTTTCGCAACGCTCTCAATGGGAGTCGAACTCACAACCTGCAGCCCACATGGGTAAAAACCCGGTGCATCACTACCAGCTAAGCTGGAGATCACTTGCGACACATTGCTTATTAAACGATGGAAGCCTACATACACAATTATACATATTTAGGTTTTATTCAGGCTATAAATTGGTCATTTAAACATACCTGGTTGTTGATGGACGTTGCTATCTGTCAAGTAGGAGACTACAACTTTGTTTGGAGCATTGGTAGCATATTGTGCAGTATAGTAGTTCAACCCAAGAAAATCGAAAGATCCTGTTAATAACTCGGCTTGATCTTTTGTGATTATGGGCAAACGACCATCGGTAACATTATCTATCATAGTCTGCGGCCACTTGCCACTGTAAATTGGCTCCATGAACCTGCAACAATTAGATCAATATACTTGTTGATTCTTGTAGAATAATCATGAGATCAATTCAATTTTAGCTCTCATGAAGTTCAAATAGTACATATGGACTCACCATCCGAAAATAAAGTCAATGGCTCTATTGGCCGCATCGATGTCATCCTGACTTGTTGGATCAAGTGGCTCGTAGTACTGTGTGTTCAACGTGATTCCGATTATACCCCCTTGACTTTCCTGAAGGTATGATTTCCAGTTTATTAACATCGTTCATAACGTTTGTTGAACGTCTAACTACCGCTTTATATGTTTTTATTATGTGGGTGCATGGTTTTTGTTAGTTCATGCATCATTGACATGCAACTGACATAGTAAAGTGACACAACCAAAAACAATATATAACCTGCCAACCTTTAAGGAATATATAGGAGGTATTATTTACCTTAAATCTATCACGATATAGTTTGACAGTATGAGCGTGACAAAGGAGTAAGTTGTGTGCTACTGTGTAGGGCTCGGTGGCAGGATTCCCAACACCTTTATTGTCGAAATTTCTTGTGAGGCCATCAGTACGGTTCCGAAATCCAAGGTTATTTCCAGACGCAAATACTTGTGAAAGCTCGGTGAGGGTGCCTCCTCGACCAGGTGCCATCGTACCGTAAGCATAACCAAATGCAGCATAAGTATAAGGCTCGTTCAACGTAATCCAATGCTTAACCCGATCACCAAATTCCCAGAAGCACAATTCGGCATAATCCACGAAATCAGGTCTGATAATCAAATATGCAAAACAATATATTAATTACTTGGAGGTTTGCGTTCGGTATTTTTGATTAATTAGTCGCGCAACATATTTTTCTCTTGTAAAGAAAAAACTATATTAAAAGTTAAAACTGAATCATGGAGTCATTGATCTTTTTTTATAGTACTTACACAATTAGGTCGGATAAAAAACCCATGTAGTCTTCTTCGAGAGCATTGGGAGTGTCCCAATGAAACAGAGTGGCATATGGCACAATTCCGTTGCTTATCAGCTCATTGATTAGGTCATTGTAGTAGTCGATACCTTCCTGGTTGATGCCCATGCTGAGTTTTCCTCCTAAACATTGGACACCAACAAAGTTTAATACAGTGAATCTAATATTGTTTATTTATTTTCTTGTAATTCACCTGGTAATATTCTACTCCATGAAATTGAGAATCGGTAGGCTTTAAGACCCATTTTCTTCATTGATTGCACGTCTTCCTGTTTACAATCAAAAAATATATAAAGGAAAATATGGTTAGCTTAATGAAGTTGTAATTATTCAGTAACACAATGTTCAATGGGGATTACCTTGGTTTTGAAATAAGCATTGATGGCCTTGTTTCCATTGTCACCATTGGCGATGGCACCTGCAATATAATGCAAAAAGAATTCATGAATTCAAACGAATGGTCGTGCAAGCAAAAAATGTGCATGGTCTTCGTATTGAAAAGGAAAGAAAATAAAAATACCAGGATTTTTTAGGCAGAAGGCATCCCAGATGCTCGGTTGTCTACCACCTTCAAATGCAGCGCCTTCAATCTATGTGAAACGAGAATATGATACTCGAATGTTAGTTTATAATTACAAATGCTGAATATAAGTCAAAATGAAATGTAATCCTAGTTACCACATTTAAATTATATTTATTACATTTGAATAATTATTTTCTTTAACGGACGTCCTACTTCTAAACTATCAACAATATAAAACAATAAATAAAACCAATATGCATTCAACGGATACGTGTTTCTCTCTATGCGAATGTGTACTTATAATATATTTTCTCTAGATTTAACTTAATAATAGAATGTTAACCTAAATATGAATAGTTGAAATCAAATTATCGACATGCAGATATTAAAAAATGATCGTAAATAGAACTTCACATATAATACTTATAAGCAACGTAAAGAAAGTTTACTTAGGTTAATCGTAAACTCAACATTCCAAATGAAGAGTAAGACGTCTATCTTTTTTTATCTTTTTTTATTTTTTTTCAAGTTTCGCGCTTGAGGGTACCTTAGTTTTAAACCAAGTGTGGTTGCTAACGTGATAGAATAGCATTACATGAGTCAATTGTAAGGCTAACCACAATGTAATAAAAAATATAGCAACATGCATGATGTAACCATATATACCTGATAAGCAGAACTAGCAGCACCCCAGACGAAATTAGATTTGAAATCGCCACTACTTATCTCATCGGGGAAAGAGTAAGTGAGGTTTTCCTTCAGAGTTGCTTCCATATCTTTGGATCAAATTTCGAATATGTGAACTGTGAAGAGGAAGTGTGGATTGGCATCCTATTTATAGACAAAAGTAATGCTGCATCCTTCTCACATTCCAATAATTTAATTTCTAAAGTGTATTAAATTTTAAAACACAATACCCGATATGCAATAATAATAATAATTTGTCTTGAATCACGTCGACTTAATTGAGATATCATTAGAAAAATCCCAGAATTCCTAGCTCATAAGTTCCATTCACGTGGCTCAATTTAATATTCTTTTACACTGTCATGGACTTCAATTAAAATTTTAGATCATAAGTTTGAAGCACGTTGCTCGATTTAATATACGTTTACACAATGGATTTCGATGAAAATTTTCACATGAGCTGTCTAAACTACTTTTAATAATAATGAAATAGATAAGATCCATCCACCACATAAAATTATATCTAAACGATATCCTAATTCAAGGGGTAGCATTATATACGTTTTTATGTTATTTTTAGACAAACTTTTGGTTTACCCGGTTTTAGACGAATTGTGTAACCTTTTGGTACTAGTTGTTATGTTATTAGACAAACATTTATGGTGTGTATGTTTATTTTGTTGGTTTATATATATACACAGGATATAATTTTGGCTACTAAAAACAGCAAATTGAGCAATAGCGACGAAGAGTTTGCGGAGACACGATGTATTACCAGCGACACGATGAGCAATAGCGACGAAGAGTTTGCGGCGACACATTATGGGCGACAAATCGCCGCTATTAGTATTACCGGCGACATGTGCTACGTTTAGCGGCGACACCTGTTTATATCTTTGATGTTTCTCTAAATAAATGAGGTAGAATTGTTAACTTGCATGTTCCAAGCTTGTTTTGTTCACAAAAAGAATTTGCAAACAAGATAACAAAATTAATCTTGAAAAGCATTCCTGTGTCATTTGATTTATTGATTCTTGTTTCAATGTCGGTTGGTCTCATGGGCTTTCTACCATATTGGTCCTTCCATATCACAGTGTTCAATATCATATAAGTTTTTGTTGCCTTTCAGAATTCCAATTAAGTTGTGGACAAACTCTTGTGTGATATCTATTAAACCTTTTGGTAAGTGAATCTTCATGTCTTCTAGTTTGAATTCGTTCACTACATATCTAGAAAGCTTTCATGGTATTCCATCTACTAATATTCGTAACAACGAGCCAAATCCTATTTCTCTCACTACTTTTTTTTGGTCTCTGTTCAGTGATTTATAATGTTATACAGTTTCTTAGTGCTCATTGTTGTTCTTAGCGATGTTGGTTTGTTTGGATTTATGGGCATTTTTTTCTATTCTTTTTTTCTTTTTGCAAGTCTTTTCGTTTTTTTTATTTGGACGCCTGTTTTCTCTTTCTTGTCACTGCTTGAAAATTATTGAAAAACTTGTTAGAAATTAATATATGTTAATAATAAATAATTTTATTAAAATATAACTAAAATATAAACCAACCTATTGTTTTATTATTTCTAGTTTTCTTGACAAGACTACTGTCTATTTGTATTAAGGTGGGCTGCTTTAAAGAAACAATGTCCTTTATTCTTGGACTTTGTCTAATTGCTATAAAGTTTACATGTAAATTTCTATCAGAATTCAAAATAAATAACATATCATAAAGATTTCAGTTTGTGAAGTTTAAATGTCTTAATATTCAAACTCACAAAAAAAATCTCCTTTTAATGATTCACATTATAATTATTTAATAGAAATTTGCTTTTTGTGAATTTGAATGTTTGAATTTTAATTCAAAGCTTTTAATAATTCAAAATTTGAACTTTTTAATAAAAAGAATTCAGTTTGTGAATTTTTAATGTATTAATATTCAAACTCAGAAGAAAAAACCTTTATATAATGAACAATGTGAACATTCTTATAAGAATAATTCACTTTGTGAAATTAAAATGTCCTAATATTCAAACTCACAAAAAATATCCTTTTAATTAATGATTCACATTGTAATTATTTAATAAAATTTCGCTTTTGTGAATTAGAATATGTTAATATTGAAATTCACAAGTAATTTACTAGAATTTTAAAAATTCATACTGTGAATATGATAATGACAATTCTAATGTGTATATTTTGTTATATAAATAAATGAAACAATGTACTAACCTTTTGTTGGTTGCCTTGGAGTGGTTTGAATTTCTATTGTAGGTTGTGTTGTTTATGTAAATGAATAATAATTTTTAATATACCAAAACTAAAAGCTTTAAGCATAAAGTCATAAATACATAATCATTAACATGTTATACAAACCTTTTGTTACTTTTTTGGAGTGTTTTTGATAATGATTGGACTAGGTGGTTTTTCTGCTGTTGGGATTTTTGGAACACCTTTAAATTTATCCAAGATCATTATAAGTGTTTGCTTTGTATACTTTACTTGAGGTTGAGCTGCATGATATTAAACATTTAGATGTTAGTAAATTGTATTAATAATACAATATTTATAAAATTTGTTTGAACTAACCCTGTGCTGGAAAGATTTTAGATTGAATGTTTGGAAGAACTTCTGATAGCTGGTCTCCTTTATGTGTAAATGTTAATAAGTTCTATTAAATAAATGATTTTTTAATTATATTGAATGTATTCAAGTACGAAAATATAATGGTATGTTATTCAAATTCACATTTGAATAACATAAAAATACTCTACAAGAACTCAAAATATTAATCCGTTTATAAGAATATAAATTATAAAAACAGAATTCACATTGTGAATCTGTTTTTAAAGTCTCAAATAACTGACATTGACTTTGAATTCTTTTTGATTCTTTTATTTTCAATTTAAGTTTCTCTGTTTGTAACATGTCCTCTTTACATAAAACAATAAATATATGCAATTAGAATTTAATGTAACCAATACATATGTAAATAGTAAGACATTAAATACGTGAATGTAATAAAAGTAAATACAATTTTTCATCTTCACAATATGAATTAGGTTTCATAAGGAAAATTAGAAATTCAATATGTGCCCATATTTCATTTAAGATAGTGGCTTTCAGTGTCATTCATTTTCTTGCCATCTATACCTTTTAGGACAAGAAATGTCCATCACTAAATTCCTTTTTCTGTCTATTATATGTCTTCAACTTCAACCTCACAATTTGTCCCTTCAAGGCTATTTCAGTTTTCGATTTACACTAGCAACTGAAGTAGCATTAAGGTATATTTTCGCCTATTTAAGGCATATGTTCGGTCATTTTTCACCTGGTTCATGGACTTCTTCCTCCCTCACGATTTTCTTGAAGGATGTTTTATGTCTTCATTTTGGTCACTTCTAAGTGATATATAACGCTCACAGTTATTTGCTATCCATTAAAGTGTGCTTTATCTTTGTATGTGTTACTTTAATTATCTGTCATTTTATCATATTATTGCATCCTAGTTTGTTAACATTAGTTGTTTATAGGACCCCTTTTGGATATTTTTGGATTTCCAAGGTAATCATATGCATCTGCAATTGGATCCCTAACAACCACCTGTATTTTATGACGTATAAATCACCTTTGCTATACACCAAGTTTGGTAGTTAGACACAACGTTTGAAATGTTCATATATATAACATGTACATTAGTATAGAATTTGAATTCTTGTCTGTCAATGAAGTACCCATTATTTTTTTTAACATAATATAAGCTTCATATCTTATACCAACAAAAGAGGAACAATACTAGTTTCCAATCCCACCAATACAATTTGTTGAAATAATCCGAAAACAACATGGCATAGTACAAGAGTACTAATTATTATAAAAGAAAACGACATTACATTCTTATTTCCTCGTCTTTGCTAACTCAAATCATTGGGACAAAGCATGAGGTGTTAATTTGGATCATCTTCACGCAGCAGCTTCAGCTTCAAGTAGTTTCTTGCTACCTTGAAGAAATCTCTTGAACCATATTGCAGAAGTTTTTGGGTACCTGGTGTATTTCCCATGAGCATAATCTATATAAAATAGACCAAAACGAACAGAATATCCAGAGTTCCACTCAAAATTATCCATCAACGACCATGCGAAGTACCCGTGTACTTTACTGCCATCTCTACAACAGTTTAACGAGGTTTGATTAGAATGAAGAAGTAAAGAAAGAATCATGCCACAGAAAATACATTACGTGGTATAAGTTTACCTAATGGCATCTCGGAGACTTTGGAGATGTGTATTGTAATAATCAACACGTTTAGATTCGAGACGAGCTTCTTCAAGTTTGATATCGTTATTGTTCTCATCAGGCCAGCCTACATAAACAATTTAAAGGACACAGTTATATTTCCAAAAATTTATGAAGAAATAAATCAAAAGGTATATGAATGTGAAAAATCAAAATTGATTACCATTTTCCGTTATATATACATCTGGATCTCCATAATTATTTTTTACTTGCATCAGGGATTTGTAAAGACCAGGTGGATACGAATAGAACCAATAAACGCCTCCCTGCATTGTTCAATTAATATAAATTAAGAAACAAATTAACGAGACGACATCTAATATCAAAACCAATGATCATACCTTTGGACCAATAGGTACCCCATTAAGATCCTCTGAAAAAATGAAACATACAAAAACTTAAATTCGAACATTGAGTATTTCATAAAACAATACAAACATGCGTTTGATGTACAAGTATAGTTCTTTCTTCTTATGAAGTCACATCATATAACTGACACGTTGCTTATTTTTTGGAAACGGCAAACGATATATAAGCGGAAGCCTCACCCGAATATTTCACAGGTGACACCGAGTTCGAGCTCCGCAAAGCGGGCAAACCCAGCCCCCAAGGGGATTTCCAGGGAAAAATCCCCACATGTGCCCATATGAGGTGTGAGACAATTACGCTTTCGCAACGCTCTCAATGGGAGTCGAACTCACAACCTGCAGCCCACATGGGTAAAAACCCGGTGCATCACTACCAGCTAAGCTGGAGATCACTTGCGACACATTGCTTATTAAACGATGGAAGCCTACATACACAATTATACATATTTAGGTTTTATTCAGGCTATAAATTGGTCATTTAAACATACCTGGTTGTTGATGGACGTTGCTATCTGTCAAGTAGGAGACTACAACTTTGTTTGGAGCATTGGTAGCATATTGTGCAGTATAGTAGTTCAACCCAAGAAAATCGAAAGATCCTGTTAATAACTCGGCTTGATCTTTTGTGATTATGGGCAAACGACCATCGGTAACATTATCTATCATAGTCTGCGGCCACTTGCCACTGTAAATTGGCTCCATGAACCTGCAACAATTAGATCAATATACTTGTTGATTCTTGTAGAATAATCATGAGATCAATTCAATTTTAGCTCTCATGAAGTTCAAATAGTACATATGGACTCACCATCCGAAAATAAAGTCAATGGCTCTATTGGCCGCATCGATGTCATCCTGACTTGTTGGATCAAGTGGCTCGTAGTACTGTGTGTTCAACGTGATTCCGATTATACCCCCTTGACTTTCCTGAAGGTATGATTTCCAGTTTATTAACATCGTTCATAACGTTTGTTGAACGTCTAACTACCGCTTTATATGTTTTTATTATGTGGGTGCATGGTTTTTGTTAGTTCATGCATCATTGACATGCAACTGACATAGTAAAGTGACACAACCAAAAACAATATATAACCTGCCAACCTTTAAGGAATATATAGGAGGTATTATTTACCTTAAATCTATCACGATATAGTTTGACAGTATGAGCGTGACAAAGGAGTAAGTTGTGTGCTACTGTGTAGGGCTCGGTGGCAGGATTCCCAACACCTTTATTGTCGAAATTTCTTGTGAGGCCATCAGTACGGTTCCGAAATCCAAGGTTATTTCCAGACGCAAATACTTGTGAAAGCTCGGTGAGGGTGCCTCCTCGACCAGGTGCCATCGTACCGTAAGCATAACCAAATGCAGCATAAGTATAAGGCTCGTTCAACGTAATCCAATGCTTAACCCGATCACCAAATTCCCAGAAGCACAATTCGGCATAATCCACGAAATCAGGTCTGATAATCAAATATGCAAAACAATATATTAATTACTTGGAGGTTTGCGTTCGGTATTTTTGATTAATTAGTCGCGCAACATATTTTTCTCTTGTAAAGAAAAAACTATATTAAAAGTTAAAACTGAATCATGGAGTCATTGATCTTTTTTTATAGTACTTACACAATTAGGTCGGATAAAAAACCCATGTAGTCTTCTTCGAGAGCATTGGGAGTGTCCCAATGAAACAGAGTGGCATATGGCACAATTCCGTTGCTTATCAGCTCATTGATTAGGTCATTGTAGTAGTCGATACCTTCCTGGTTGATGCCCATGCTGAGTTTTCCTCCTAAACATTGGACACCAACAAAGTTTAATACAGTGAATCTAATATTGTTTATTTATTTTCTTGTAATTCACCTGGTAATATTCTACTCCATGAAATTGAGAATCGGTAGGCTTTAAGACCCATTTTCTTCATTGATTGCACGTCTTCCTGTTTACAATCAAAAAATATATAAAGGAAAATATGGTTAGCTTAATGAAGTTGTAATTATTCAGTAACACAATGTTCAATGGGGATTACCTTGGTTTTGAAATAAGCATTGATGGCCTTGTTTCCATTGTCACCATTGGCGATGGCACCTGCAATATAATGCAAAAAGAATTCATGAATTCAAACGAATGGTCGTGCAAGCAAAAAATGTGCATGGTCTTCGTATTGAAAAGGAAAGAAAATAAAAATACCAGGATTTTTTAGGCAGAAGGCATCCCAGATGCTCGGTTGTCTACCACCTTCAAATGCAGCGCCTTCAATCTATGTGAAACGAGAATATGATACTCGAATGTTAGTTTATAATTACAAATGCTGAATATAAGTCAAAATGAAATGTAATCCTAGTTACCACATTTAAATTATATTTATTACATTTGAATAATTATTTTCTTTAACGGACGTCCTACTTCTAAACTATCAACAATATAAAACAATAAATAAAACCAATATGCATTCAACGGATACGTGTTTCTCTCTATGCGAATGTGTACTTATAATATATTTTCTCTAGATTTAACTTAATAATAGAATGTTAACCTAAATATGAATAGTTGAAATCAAATTATCGACATGCAGATATTAAATAAATGATCGTAAATAGAACTTCACATATAATACTTATAAGCGAACGTAAAGAAAGTTTACTTAGGTTAATCGTAAACTCAACATTCCAATGAAGAGTAAGACGTCTATCTTTTTTTATCGTTTTTTTATTTTTTTTTCAAGTTTCGCGCTTGAGGGTACCTTAGTTTTAAACCAAATGTGGGTTGCTAACGTGATAGAATAGCATTACATGAGTCAATTGTAAGGCTAACCACAATGTAATAAAAAATATAGCAACATGCATGATGTAACCATATATACCTGATAAGCAGAACTAGCAGCACCCCAGACGAAATTAGATTTGAAATCGCCACTACTTATCTCATCGGGGAAGAAGTAAGTGAGGTTTTCCTTCAGAGTTGCTTCCATATCTTTGGATCAAATTTCGAATATGTGAACAAGAGGAAGTGTGGATTGGCATCCTATTTATAGACAAAAGTAATGCTGCATCCTTCTCACATTCCAATAATTTAATTTCTAAAGTGTATTAAATTTTAAAACACAATACCCGATATGCAATAATAATAATAATTTGTCTTGAATCACGTCGACTTAATTGAGATATCATTAGAAAAATCCCAGAATTCCTAGCTCCCATTCACGTGGCCCAATTTAATATTCTTTTACACTGTCATGGACTTCAATTAAAATTTTAGATCATAAGTTTGAAGCACGTTGCTCGATTTAATATACGTTTACACAATGGATTTCGATGAAAATTTTCACATGAGCTGTCTAAACTACTTTTAATAATAATGAAATAGATAAGATCCATCCACCACATAAAATTATATCTAAACGATATCCTAATTCAAGGGGTAGCATTATATACGTTTTTATGTTATTTTTAGACAAACTTTTGGTTTACCCGGTTTTAAACGAATTGTGTAACCTTTTGGTACTAGTTGTTATGTTATTAGACAAACTTTTATGGTGTGTATGTTTATTTTGTTAGTTTATATATATATCCATAGGATATAATTTTGGCTACTAAAAACAGCAAATTGAGCAATAGCGACGAAGAGTTTGCGGCGACACGATGTATTACCGGCGACACGATGAGCAATAGCGACGAAGAGTTTGCGGCGACACATTATCGGCGACAAATCACCGCGATTAGTATTACCGGCGACATGTGCTACGTTTAGCGGCGACACCTGTCGCCGCTATTGATGTCGTTTCTTGTAGTGTGTTTAGATTAATGGTACTTCAAATAAATTCAAACACCTTAATGAAAGATGTGAATAACACAAAAACACAAATATTTAAGTGATTCATTTGATCAGAGTAATCAAGCTACGTCAATTGTGAAACTAGAAAATGATTTTATTGATAATCATCAATAATACAGATTACGATATACATTAGAGTATAACCAATGAGACGTATTTGCACAAATCGTTTGTAATATTTTTTCTTGAACTGTAACCCATAGGCCTATCATCGACATAAGTTGCTTATAAACGTACTAACTTGGTCCCCAAGAATATTTTTTCGCTTTGCTGCTCTTGTGCCAACAACCTCTTCTCTCACAACCAAGACCTCTATCTCTACAGCCGAACCGAGACCTTTATTCGTCAAACCGAGGTTGTCTGACCGAGGCCTTCTGTCCTCAACAGTGGTATTCTTCAGGTCGAAGCTTCGCTTATGATTCAAAACGTCTCTTGTGATTCGAAGCCTCTCTTCATATCACTTCTTACTAGAAGCCTATCTTCTAATCACTTCTTTTTAGAAATATCTCTCATTAGAAGCCTCACTTCTTATCAGACTGCACATCTCAACAATCTCCTACTTGGTGACTGATCAACTAATCGTTTGACATCCATGCTCGAAAACTTAAACCTCTCTCTTTCTAGTCCCTGTCTTCGTCTTTCTTCTCTAAAAGGCCACATGAAGCCATATATAACTTCGAGAACTCCATTGATACTTCCGTGGTAAACATGTTTGCTGGATTCTCCGTACCACTAATCTTCTTCAAGTTCAAGGTAGCATCAATTATCAGTTCTCGGATAATGTGATGTCTCATCTTCAAGTGTTTCGTTCTTCCAAGAAGCATCAGATTATTTGCCATCTGAACTGAACTCTAGTTTTCGTAATGTAGGATATGGGTCTCTTGATCCAAGCCTAACTCTGAAAGGAAGTTCTTCAACTGGATGGGCTCTTTGCTTGCTTCTACTATAGTTATGTATTTTGTTTTATTGGTTTAAAGAGCAACACTCTTCTATAGTCTTGACATTCAACTAATTGTTATTCCTCTAACTGTAAAAACATATCCATAGTGCTTTTCCACGAATTCACACAACCCCCCAAATCTGCATCAGTGAAAAATTCTAGGACGACCATATACCTTTTAGAACATAAGGCCACACATGATCAAGTCGGGCGTTACTACATCTAAGATCTGCAAAACACCACAAATAAACACCGTAAGCAAAAAAGTTTGGTGAATAACTCTGCTGCATCGACAACATTATACAACAGTATACTTTGAAGGTCTAACCAAGAGTTAAGTTTTCACGGCATACCACCACAAACAAACACCGTAAGAAAAAAGCTTAGTGAATAACTCTGTTGCATCAACAACCATATACTTTAAAAGTTCTAAACAAGAGTTAAGTTTTCACCACTTTTTTGTCACCTGAACATCGAACACAAAAATATATATATAATAACACCAAAGTTATCGTTAGTAATAACACCAACACCACAAAAGTTAAGACCAACACCACACATACTATATCAACACTATACACCATACCACCGCTACACACTACACCAAAGATCTTGGGTATTCCTCCAAACTAGAGATCTAACACCCATCTCCTGACATACCAATATATCACCAAATCGTTAAACACCATATAGTTGCAAATTATCCATTATACAACTATTAAGACACGACATAGATTTTCACCACACATCTAAATTTATCTATGATTAGACCACTCATATTTAGAGTTAATTAGTTTTAAATTTTATCTCCCAAACCAACATACTTATTTATATTAACTTTACCAAGATGTTAAGTCTAACACTCCATACAACACGCATGTACTAAATCAAAACATAGCAAGCAACATAACACCAAATGAGGGTAAGTAAAGTTACTCACCTTGTGTCCAAGATCAAAAGTAAGCTATATTTGATGTTTTCAAGCTTCCTTATTCCTTCTTATATATAGAGGAATAAATTTTAAACCTTCCTTAGTCATAACATAACACCAATCCAGCTTACACATCAAAATTTCTAAAATTTTCCATCACAACCTAAATGGAGGCGCTCTTTACATATAGAGTCCCTATCTATGAACATTGACTAATTCTAGCTCAAAAACTCCATTATTTCAACTCCAAACACCATATAAAACAAGATCTAACACATGCAACTTGATTTTATACCCAAACGCTACATTCCCAAACCTCCATATCATTCAATACTCAACAATTAAGCTAGAATCGACTAGCAATTTACACATATGTTAAGTTACTAACCTCAATCCTTGAGTTAGGTGAAAGCCCCCTTTGATTTTCAACTTCTATGGCTAGAATTGACCCCTAAATGCTCTTGGTACTCTTTTATCCCGTTTCTGCTAGTTCTGCATGTGTTTTTCCCCAAAATGTCCGACCTAAGGGTTTTTAAAGTGGATTGCTGTTAGACGCGCATTATCGTTGCTAACTTCACTTAGCGTCTGACAAGGCCTATCAATATCAAGTATTTTAGTCGTCGTAAGGCCTATTCTTAGTGAATTTATATCAGATATATATTGGTATTACTCAGTTTTGTGTTAGTACTTGTATGCAAGAAAATGATGAAAAGAGGGACTAAACACGGACAAAATGGAAGAAGTTTGGATAAACACCTTTTCAGTCGAAAAAACACGCGTGCCGCGACCAAAGGAGCACGCGCGACGCGGAATGTCAAAGATGAGGCGGTGAATTGAAATTCAAATTGTGAAATACGGGGATAATGGATAAGACGCGACGCAGATCCAAGCCCTACGCGATGCGATTAACCCGAATTTGGAACTAAAATAGAGACATCTAGGACGAGTTTCAGAAGCGAAGAATCAACCAAAGGGTGTAAACTAGTATTCTTTGACTCAAGTTTTCAGATTTCAGTAGCGTGGTATTTTTATGTTTTCTTGTTAATTTCATTATTTCTTAGTTTTAGTTCGACCTTGATTTCAGCGATTCTGAAGTGTAGAATCTGTTGGAACAAGTTAAGTTTACAATATTTTCGGAGTTGGAACATTGTAGTTTCTGGAATTGACTTTGGTTCAATATAATCATTCGGTTTCAGTTATTTTACATGTTTTTCGGCATTGTTATTGTTTGGATGTTTAGTTGGATGAATTGGATTGTTTGTTGCTTCTGATTTTCCTGGAATAACCTTCTAGAATTGGTAAGTAAGTTGGGGTTAAAATTTGAAGTAGTTTAGTTTAGTTTATGACTGTTTTAGTTTTTCGGTATTCGATTTTATCGGTTTTTCGGGAGGTGAAGGAAACAGCGCCGACTATAGCGTGACACTATAGTTTGTCATTCTGACACTATATCTTGACCACCAAACTCCCGCGGATCGACCCTTACTGCTACTATACTAGTTTGCATGTAAGGTTTTATTTTTCTATTTTTGATCGCATAACGACCTAGGCGTGTCAGCGTCGCTAACATAGAAGTTAGCATTGCTATCTGTCAGTTTGAGGAAATTCTTCGGTCAGCTTGACATTTTCCTCTAATCTTGAACCATAGTAGCATCCTACTTTCAATTAGTCGCTAATACACATAGTTAGCATCGCTAACTATGCTGGAGCTGTGTTTCAGCTCAGTTTTCCTGCTGCATCACTTCCAAAAGAATTTCTAACCACACTCAGCACACTTCCATTATTCTCTTCTATCTAACCAAGATTTCAACAAACTTACACACTTAGCAAATGACTAGATATCCTTTAACTCATTAAATCACACTGGAGATAGCCTTACTATACACTACTGCGCACGTCCAAATTTTGGCCCTATTGTCTGGCAGTTGTGCGCTTGATGCTTTGTGTCATTTTAGTCTAGTTTTGTGTTATTCCTTTTTCATCGCAAGCACTTAGTGCATGCGTACATGCCGTTGTGAACATCCTTAACTATTATTGTTTGATCCTGATATTGAGCAGACTATAGGAAAAAATCGTGTGGTCAGACGAATTTTCAGTATGAATAGGCATGCGGTGGTAGTAGAAGATGTCAGAAATGAGTAGCAAGGTGATGTAGAGTTTGTACAACCAACAGTACCACCAGCTCCCATTCCTAACAACAATGGAGCCAATGTTAACAATAACGGTGTCAACTATGTCGAGCGAGTGTTCCTTCAACCAGCACCACAACCCAATATCCGTGGACCCAATGGTGGGAACGAACAAAACTGGGGTTGTAATGGTAATGGTAATAACAATGGTGGTTAGCACCAACAACCACAACAACAACACCATAACAGAGCCTAACTAGGGGACATAGATTATGTGGAAGGCCGCAACGACGTTTGGAAGTTGAATTTCAACAAAGGTAACCCAAGGAACCAAGGTCGCAGGCCACGAATGAATCAAAATAGCAAGAACAACTAACAGGAACAACAATATTATAATAATGGTTTGTATAACGACGGTAATTACATTCCGCAACTATTTTTTCCACCACCTATTAGATAGTCGGTAGCCTCTCACTTCCGGCCGGGAGAATATGACGATGCTTTGACTATATTCTTCCCGAAGAGATACATTATTATAATAATGGTTTGTATAGCGACGGTATTTACATTCCACAACTATTTTTTCTACCACCTATTAGACAGTCTGTAGCCTCTCACTTCCAGCTGGGAGAATATGACGATGCTTCGACTATATTGGTTCTGGAGGGAAATGCGCATCAGGTGGAGATTAGGCTGCATTTGTTAAGTGTTTTACCAGAGTTTCGGGGTTATAAGCACGATGACCCCTACAATCATTTATATGAATTCTTAGTTATAGCGTATGCGAACATTTTGCGAGGAGGTAACAGTGATACATTCCAGTTACGTTTATTTCAGTTTACGCTTAAGGATAAATCGAAATATTGGTTTACATCATTGGCAGCCTAATGTATCACTACTTGGGACGAGTTAAAAACTATGTTTTTGTAGGAATTTTAGCCATCAAGTAAAACAAAAGAGATACGGGAGGTGGTTCAACACTTCCAATAGAAGCCCAACATGGAGTTTCACGATGCTTTCGAGCGTCTCAAGGAGTTATTGTGATAATGTCCACGACATGAGTTCCCACTTTGGCAGTTGGTGAAGTTCTTTTTTGATGGGGTCGAAAGTACAATTCAGGCAATGATTAACGGCTCATTGGGTGGTACAATTATGATGCAACACAATGAAGCAGCCTCACACTTCCTAGAAGAACTAAGTAATGGTTCCAAAACCAATTACTCGGCCAATAAGAAGGACAATTTGACTTCTTCAGTTGCCTTCGTGGGGGTTCACAAAGCTTGGAAGAATTAGGTGAAATCTGACATTAACGCTTTGAATAAAAACTTTGTCCTCTTATTGTAACGTCCCAAATTCCGTAATGAAAATTTTCATTTTTTAGAAACGGTTCAAAAACATAAAACGGGGCGGAAGTAAAACCATTCATTCTAGATTTGATATTTAAAACATTTAAAACTACAAATATTAAATCGAACACAAAACGTTAACTGATGGAAGACTTTGAATACAAAAATGTCGAATGCGATACAGTTACACCGTGCTCCAAAACTCAGTCTAGCGAGTACATGACAAACATTTAGGCTGAAAGAGTAAGCACAAAGCTTAGTAGGATTCCCAAAATACCACACGATCCATCACAATAAGCACATTCACATTTGTCTCTAGACTTGCTCCGACCTACCTGGCTCTCGCGCTCGCCCTGATCTGCCATTAATCAACTCATTCTTTAGACTCCTGGGCTTGCCCCGATCCGTCCGGTTCTCGAGCTTTCCCCGATGTGCTATCATACTTCAATCGGTAAAACAAATCAAATCACCATTACATACAAGAACAGAAGCCTAAGCATAAAGCTTAACCCATCTCCTATTACCAACCATACAGTCAAATAAAGTAAAGCACACCTAACTAGCACACGTTAATACTGATAGTGAAGTAAGGCTACCCACACAGTAACTCCAAATCCATTACTGTTATTGGAAAACAAATTGCTCAGCTAACAGAACAACCAAAGAAGAGAAATAAAGGAAGATTCCTAAGTACATCCCAGAAAAACCCATATCGTATAAGGAAGGAGCATCAAGTAAACAAAATGGTCATCTTAAGAAGCTAAAAGAAGGTACACAATAAGGTGAGTGCTCCATCGGTGGACGATGGCAGTGACATATAAATCATTTTTGATGAGAAAAAGGAATTAGAGAAGAAGTTGAGGACCGAGATGGTAACAACGGGTAAAACAGAGAAAGGTACACAATAAGGTGAGTGCTCCATTCTCATTTAAGAATAGTAAGTTGAAGATTATCTTGTTCAACATTGGTTGAAAATCATCCTCTAACCACGAGTGCTACTAAATATATATGTTTGATGAACTTGTTCAATAGTTAACGCCAGAAATATTGTGCTTAGACTTAGTGGAACTCTTCGAGGAGGAGGTATTGGAGGATGAAGAGATCAAGAAAATGAAGGAATTGTTCATGTGTAGAACAAGAACAAGCCACTAAATTCTAGCATATAGTGAAGGGATTTGATCATAATAACAAAACTATTTGTATAGCGGAAGAGGAAACAAGATCAAATCATAAGTTCACACAAAATATTAAGCATGGATCATATTGTTCATAAGAAGGATCATATAGTCCATAACAATCGCACCAACTAACAAGATGAATTATGAATTCATACCTTTGTTTGGATGTAAGGATCAAAACCAGAATCCTTCTAATGATTCACACCCAAGAACACGAGAAACCAAACTGACAGAACTTCCTCTAGGCTGAAGACAAGATCCAAAAACACTTGAAAAAGGTTATGAAATCATAAAAGGGAGAGGGAGGGTAGAGAGGGAAGGGTGTGGACACAAGGAGGCCATTGGATGCTTAGGGTTTGACCCCTAAGCCTCTATTTATACTAGAGGGCTCCTAGGGTTTCAAACTTAAGGTGCCTCCTTACACATTGCCTCCTGGACTGTCTTAATTCATTAAACTCTTTAATTTATTCACAATTCAGTCACTATAATTAATTTCATCAAATTAATTCCTAATTAATTTATTAATTAATTACCAATTAGTTTATAATTAATTTATCTCAACATAAATTAAGAAAATAATTTCACGTATTTTATTTCTGTCACTGTTTGTTTTTATAGGGTCGTAAGGGCAACCCAAAAGGACCCTACTATTAATAGAAATATCACCACTAGTTAATGACCCTGGACATTATTTCCAACAAATTGAACAACTCCCAGCTAAAATTACAGAACCATTTAAGCCATCACTATAAGAACCACCTATTTTAGAGCTCAAGACACTGCCATCGCATCTCGAATTTGGACTTTTGAGGGGCTAATTATAGTTTACCCGTCATCCTATCTGTAGAAGTGGCAAGAGTGCAATAAAAAGCATTACTGAAAGTGCTTTCTAAATATAAAGACGTGATTGGATGGACAATCACATATTTGATAGATATCAGTCCCGCTTCATGCATGCGTAGGATTATCACGGACAAAGGAGCCAAACCTTTAGGGACACTCAACATAGACTCAACCCAAATTTGTGAGAAGTGGTAAAGAATGAAGTACTTAAATGGTTAGATGTCAGCATTATCTACCCTATCTCTTATAGCGATTGGGTTAGCCCGATGCAAACTGTACCAAAGAAATTAGGGATCATAGTGGTATATAAGAAGGACGAAGATAATGTGTCAACTAGGCCAGTAAGAGGTTGGAGGGTTTGCATTGATTATCACAAACTTAGTGCTAGAACTTCTAAGGAGCACTTCTCGCTTCCCTTCATCGACCAAATAGTCGAGAAACTAGCAGGTCAGAAGTACTATTGTTTCTTAGATTGGTACTCTAGATACAATCAAATTGCTATCCACCCCAAAAAACAATCTAAGACCATATTTACCTACCCATATGGTACCTTCGTGTTTCGATGAATGCCATTTGGTCATTGTAATGCTCCTGCCACATTTCAACGATGCATGATGACAAATTTTTTCAAATATGGATGGTGACCGATTAGAAATTTTCATGGATGAATTCTCAATATTAGGTCCATCATTTGAGTCTTGCCTGGAACAATTGGAGAAGGTTCTTAAGCAATGCATAGATTCAAACCTAGTTTTAAGCTGAGAGAATACGTATTTTATGGTAAAAGAAGGGATTGTGCTTGGCTACGTTGTCTCTGAATTAAGGTTCAAGGTTGATAGAGCTAAGGTTAAAGTTATATACACCCTTCCTCTGCCAACATCAGTTAAAGGCATTCGATCACTCCTGGTACATGCGGGATTCTATCGAAGATTCATTAAAGACTTCAGTTGTATCTCCAAACCATAATGTAATATGCTTCTTAAAGATGCATCATTTGTCTTCGATGGAGCCTGTATAAAGTCATTTATAATCTCTATAGTTCGACACTAGACGTAGCTTGATCTCAGGATTGAGTGAACCATTTAATTCTTTATCTTTGTTGATCATTACTTGTTTGTTTTTCTTGTATTTCTTGCTGCAACGATTTCGTTGGTTCGAGTTCTTACCGTCGAGAGTTTTTTAGCTGTTCTTGATCTTGAGAAGTTGGAAGTTTTTGATCTTGCTTGTCGCTTACCCAATATTAACCATCAGATAAAATTTTTTCACTGCACATTAAAGGTTAAGAGCTTCCAAATTAGACTATGGGTAATTTCGTCAAGATGTACCATTTTGGCATACATTAACGAATACTCAACCGTAACTTCCAATTTAGAGTGCTTGAATTCTAGTAACATGAAATAAATAAGGTTATAATTCAGATTCAGTTTTTGGATGCTGGTTCTTGCATGAAATTCAGATTTAACACGATTAAAGTTCCCTCAACTAGAAGTAAATTACTCAAAAGGTAAATGTTTCGAACTACCAATCACTACTTCTTAAACTAACAATGAACCAATGATGACAGAATCTCATTATGTGCAAGTTCACAGGAAGTAGAAAAGCGAAAGAGCGAGACAGTGAGACATTCGGTTACATGGTAAGTTTGTAAATGTGTGAGTCTTCGAGTTCCAGGTCCGGCGGACTTCGTATTCGTCAATCATCAACCCCTGATCGAAGTCGAGAAAATTGCCAAGTTTGAAGTCGCCAACGCCAAGTCTTATGTCGAGAACATGGGAAATACAGCCGGAAAAGTGGAAACGAAAAAACGTAAACTTCAAATCACATGTATATCCTTATAAAACCTAATAAGTTCACATATATACCCATACGTTTAATTTAATGCTGATTAATCTTTTTAAAACTAAAAAATATCTTAAATTGATTTTATATTATTAAAAAACGATTAACTTGTAACATTACGATATTACCCTTTTCCCAAAAATCCTAAACATATCAATAGAAATCTGAATGTAGCCGAAATATTATTCGAATGAATGGAATTGTCATCGTTCCATAATTGACATTTATTTCATCAACCAAAATTCACAGTCAATTATTAGTTACTTCCAAGATGCCAATCGATAACAAATTGAACTCAACTGTTTCGAGTTCTCATGAATTTGAAACATGTATCAAATCCTAAAACCTACCCTAGATATCAATTGATTGCAACAAGTGAAAGTCCCAAATCTAAAATCTGACATGAAGTCAACCACGATTAATAAAAAATCAACCTAATGAATGTATTTTAAATTTTAAAAGGATTAGTTATAATTAAGTTAAGTATTTATATGTGACTTATAAGGTCTATAATGATATACATGTAATTTGAAATTTTACAAGAATATAGACGTAATTATGAAAGTCTATAAGGATATAGACGAAATTCTCCTAAATAATTATATGGTTTTGAATAATTTCCATAATACTAAAAAGTATATTAATTTTTATTTAATAGTGGGTCAGTTTATGTTCAATTTGTAACACCCTGTTTTCTTAAAGATTTATATTGCTGTGATTTTAATATAGTTCATGTTCATGTCTATAAGACATGAATACCAAAATGTGGTTTAATAAAAGCATTCTATTTACATATTTACAACCATGGGCATTACAAAGTCATGCCAAAACAAACCATAGCAAGAAAAAAAAAATGATTAAACCATAATTTCAAAAGTTGAAAGCTATCCTAAGCTCCACTCCATTTAATTTTCCCAAAAGCTCAACTAGCATTGCATCTTGACATCCTACGCTTTCGAACCTAAACCTGGAATACATGGCATGGAAATAAAACACGTACGACGATAACGTCTCGTGAGCTACATGAGTTTTAGAGTCAAGGCATTCGTAAATATAAATCTTATCAACATAACTGTCATTACTTAAACATGACTGGTATTCAATCATAACTGGATTTTTATACTTAGGGCATTAATGACCTTGTGTGATACCTTCAAGTCTACACTAGGATGGAAAGAACAAAATCAGTCCACCCTAGCCTCTTATGTTTTAGGGCATCTACTTCACGAAGGGCTAGGTACCACCCTAGTAGAGTCCTATACATTTCCTTGTTGGAATCTCATGGCTCGGGGAAAAGAGTGTCTCAATTACTTGCATTGATGTATACATTCTTATATCAAATACCAGTCACATAAAATAACGTCACTTGTCATCAAAGTACTCATTTGCAAACACTTTAAAGCTAATTCCAAAACAGTTAATCATAACATATTGTAAAATTTTCATAATCATGATATAAGTAAAAAGACTTGAGTGTCATTCAAAAGGTTGTAGAAGTTGCTAGGCGGTAGGCTGGCGGTCGATTGGGGCTAGGACTAGTCGGTCTAGGCGAGAAGTAGTCGGGCGCCTAGGCGGGGAGTATTAATTGTAACAAAATTTATTTTTTAAATTTAGATATTACCTATATCCTTACAAAATGAATAAATAAGCATAAAAATTTGACAAATCTTAGTGTTTAAATATGTAAGTCATCAAACATCATAATGTTTAGACTAATTAATAACATTTTTGACAATTTTAATCATCAATAATCGTAACTTAGCCACTGATTATCATAATTTATATCCATAATAAAAAATTGAAATTACTAATAAAATAAAATATATATTATTAATATAATAAAATATATAATATATATTATTATTTTGAAAGTTTGAAATTTTCTAAATTTAAATTTTAAAACTCTAAAATTTTGATTTCTTTGAGTATTTGATAATTTTTGAAAATTTGAAAAATTTTGAAAAATTTGAAATTTTCAAAATTGGGAATTTTGAAAAATTGAAAATTTTGCCTCCTAGACACGCCCAGACCCGCCTTGGCCCGCCTAAACCCGATTTTTGACCGTCGTTGACCAAATCCGCCTAACTTGACCGCCTACCACTAATCGTAGGCGGAATCTGTCTGCCTAGTGCCTAGGCCGACTTCTACAACACTGGTCATTCATATTTGAAAACCACATAATGATTTTATAAGTGTTTTGCCAAGTGCCCCAAAATTGGAAAAATACCACCTACACTCACCTTGATTAAAGGACAAAGCTACTCGATTCCTAGAGCACCCTTGCCCTTATCTTGATCGCCACCTATTACAATTACACAACATGTGCTCATTAACACTTGTAGTACATTCCATTCATCTAGGAGGAGTCCTCACAATCACTTAATCCAATAATAGACCTTAGTTATAACTATGTACAACTAATTCGTATCAATACCATTTCAAGGTTATGAAAAACTTAACTATTCGCTATAACATTTACAACCCCACCAACAACTATTCCAATAACTTACTTTATAGTTCTTGAACAATTAGTTATCCCAATGATACTACCTTGCTAAATATGGCATAATTATCATTGTGCAGCTATAATTCTTGTAGAATTTGACCAATGAAATTTTATTGATGTGAGATAATTAAATCTTGAAGATTTGATGATATTGGATGCAAACCTTTGTTTACTAGTCATTATCTAACTATTAGCAACCATTCTCCATCATCAATTTCATGAAACCCCAAATTTCTCAAACTTAGGGTTCATCCCCAACATCAAATTTCTAAGGATTTTAGCTTAAATGAATCATGAGGGAATGTTTCTTACCTTGTGAGTAAGAGAATGCAGCAAAATGCTCTTTGAAACACTTTGAATTGAAGCTACAAAATTTTATTCCATAGTAATTTAGCTACGAAATATAATTTTGTAGCAGAATTCTACAGCAATATGGATATGAAATTTCATTCCATATCCAAATAGCTACGAAATTTAGTTCCATAACAATTTTCATAACAAAATAGCTATGTATATTTTCTCATAGCAAAATAGCTACTAAATTCGGTTCCGTATCAAAATTTTGTAGCATAATAACTATGCACGTCATTTCGTAGCAGAAGTACATAGCAAGATAGCTTTAAAATATCATTTTGTAGCATAATAGCTACCAAATTTAGTTTCGTAGTAACTTCCGTAGTGGAATAGCAACACATTTTCATTCCGTAGCAAATTCAGTAGCTGACTTACTACAGATTACGGTTTTGTAACAGTTTTCTGAAGTCGGTCCTAATTTTGCTATAGAATTATATTTCATAGTAAATTCTATAACAAAAAATCTACCGAATGTCATGCTCTAGCAAAATAATTACTGAATTTGATTCCGTAGTTCCTTTCCGTAGCTATTCAGGATTTTTCTTTTAGTGAAATGTTTAATGCTTTGTTGTTTATTGTGTGCATGTATTGCTTGTCATGATTGGATTGAGGGTATTTGAAGTAAAATGGGTTGAAAGGCTAAATAGAGAAGATAATGCCGCTAAGGGATACACATAACGACGCTACCTTAAGACTCAACCATGATGGGAAGGTGCCATCGCACCCGTTAGCGCCGCTAGTATCTCTGAATAGCATCGCTAGCATCATGTAAGACTATCAAGTTTTAACCAACATGGTTTTCTGTTAGGATTTTGATTGTGATAAGATTTGTTATCCGAAGTACCTATATTCCTGTTCGAAGTTTTGGTGTATGCGAAGTGAAGGATGATGCGAAGTGATATGTTATACGAAGTCTGCGTACTTATCTGAAGACAGTTATGTTTATACTTATATTTTGTAATAGATAATGTCTAGGGTTTTATGCTTATCTGTAACTAATTGGATTAAGTGTTTATCCAATTAGATCTTAATATATAAACACCATTAGCCCTAGATGTTTAGCACGTACTTTTAGAACATTCGACTTATTCGTTGTAACGATCCTCATAGTTGCTCGTCGTTAAAAAGACTTGGAGCACTATTCTATTTACATTGAATACAAATCATTCCACTGATTGAATACTAAAATACTTGTGTTCTCGTTGTTTGCTTTCATTGATTATTTAGTCTTACAAGTGGTATCAGAGCAGGTTGTTTGCTGATCTGGTATTAAGATTATTATACTTTCTTTGATTCGTGATTTCAAATTGATCTTGAATCCACTCTTTCGTGTTTCAAAGCTTTAATCTTGATAATTTTCCGGCAACGATCTGAAATTGTCAATGTCCTACAACACGAACAACGCTATGATGAATTATGCCGCTCTACTTGGTTCCAGCAACACGGCACCAATGCTGATTCCCGAACACTATGATCAATGGGCTGATCGTATGGAGGATCACCTTTCTGGAATTGATGAAGATCTGCTAAGATCACTGAAGGAAGGTCCTTTCACTGCTAATGTTCAGACCAAAGTTGCTTCTAAATCTGCCGAAACCTCAACTCCTCCTCCTGTTGAAACTGAAGTCGTTATTGCTGCGAACAAGAAGAAAATCGAGAATGACAAACGATGCATGCGAGAATTAAAAAGTGGTCTGCCTCCTGTCGCCTTCAACCTGATCTGAAGGCCAAAGTCAGCAAAAGAGATTTGGGACAGATTGAAGATGCGATACGAAGGTAGCGATGTCATGAAGAAGAGCATTGTCAACAACATTCTGGCTGATTTCAGCAACTTCAAACAACTAGATAATGAGAAAATTGATCAGACATTCAAAAGAATCACTGATGTGGTTTACGAATTGGAGAAGTATGGAGTATCAAAAACTTTCTATGAAACAAACTTTCGGTTCATGCAATGTCTTCGAAGGGAATGGAAGCAGATCACCATGATGGTGAGAGCTCATGAGAAAATCAACTCTTACTCACTCGAAGAACTCTATAATTTACTCAAATCATACGAGTATGATGTTCTTGATGAAACTAGTGATACACCCTCATTAGAAATCTTGCTTTTGTTTCAAAAACTGAATCCGATGATGTCACTGATGCTGATGATGAAGGTGATGAGGATGAAGAAAGTGATATGAAGGCACTATACTCAAACAATGGCAGAAATTTTCAGAAACGACCACAAAACAAACCCAATTTCAATAGAAATTTCAACAATGGAAAATAGCCTACAAAGCCTGTTGAATACTCCAAACCAAAGTCTGATGCAACTCCTCAACCTAAAAAGAAGTTGTTAGGTGATTCTGGTTACGACTGTAACTATTGCTTTGGAAAGAATCATCTCGCCAAAGACTGCATGCTGAAGAAAGCAAATGAGAAAAAGGAATGAGTCAAAGATGAAGCATACTATACGAAGAAATTGGAAGAGGTTCGTGTGAAGACTCAAAACCTGTCACTCGTTGCTCCTAATAATAGAGATGGCACTTACCAGATTTTGGTCATCTGGTTCGGATGACGAGGAAATTCGTAGACCCACACATGGGGCAATGTTTGCTGCACACACCGGTCACGGCATCTGGTCCAAAGGAGAAAGTTCTAATGAAGAGGAAGAAAGCGAGATTACTGGTGTCTGTCTGATGGCACAAGGAACAAACTCATCGTCCAATGCTCGCCTTACCATTCCGGAACAGGTATCACTTATACTTCAAAACTTTAACGTTCCTGATGAACTTTTTATTAATGACCTTAATGAAATAACTTCTGACTGTCTGCATATGAATCAACTACTTGTTTCAGCAAATAGTGATGCATGTCAGGCAAAGGAAGTAACTTCGCTCAAAGCCAAGCTAGAAGGAATGCGTTGGGCATTAGAGAAAACTCAACAAAGAATAGATACTTTAGAGGAAAGTAGGGAACAGTATGTGCAAAAAATGAATTGTTATTAAAACAAAGAAATATTTTTTGTGAAACTGCTAAAAGATTATATGCGTACATTACTCGTATTTATCACTCATCTGATATTTCTTTAGACCATCACAAAAAATTACTACCCTTTATTGAATTTAAATTACAAGAAGTTGATTCTATTTCATACGAATGTGAATCCATTGTTTCATCAATTGAAATTCCAAACCAAACTTATGCTCATGGTATTGTTCCATTTGAAAAAATTTGAAGTCCTAATGATCTATTGAAAGTAATAGACGAGTCTCTACCCACAATTCCTCTAGCAACTAAAAGTGATTCTAAGAATGTTATTGTTGATGCTTATGAAAATGACTCTGATTCTGATAAAATATTGAAGAAATAGACTGTAGTGACTTGTCACAACAAAAATTTCATCAGTCTGTTCTTCAAAATCAGAATCCTCTGTGACTAAAGAAAACACTAATACTCAAAAAGAGAATTATCCTAAGGATACACTGGACTCTTCGGATAACATAACTAAATCTTTTCAAATTCTCAATACTTCGGATAACTTCTCAAATTACATGGATAATAAGTCCAAAAGGCTTGTCGAACTTGCATGTACGTATCCAAAGGTTGCTAACTTTAAAAACACAGTTTTTATTAAGAAAGGTGTAAAACTTGATGAAAGTTGTGGACTTTTTTCGCTCATGAAAGAAGACAATGTGAATGTCACAGTCGAAGGCTTTTTATCATCTGATAAAATGCTCGAAAACACTTTAAATGCTAAAATGGAATTTAAAATCAATAAACGAAAACAAGATATGCATCAGATGAAAAACACTTTCGGACGTCGTGATAATAAACACTTTTCACACAAACAAAGTTTCTCAAACATTCAAAATCTTCGAGTCAATCGATATTTTTCAAACAATCGAACTTCTTCAAATACTAGAAACTTCACCACTAATAGAAATCAAGTTAAGACTCAAACCTCTATCGAGAAGCATAAACAATTCTATGATAATAGACGAATGAAAAACTATCGTGATTCCCAAAACAAAAACAAAAGCATTTCAAAACCAACAAAAATCGTCTACTATCAAAACTTCTTCGACAACACCAATGAAAATTTCTTTTGAACCTACCAAACCTATTTGTACAAACAACAGGTATGAAAAGGCAACTAAGAAAACTTTTACTAAAGGAAGCAATCTAGTTGATACGTTTCATGTTTGGCTTGATAAGAACATGGATTTGTTTAAAAATAAAAACTTAACAAACAAGATTTTAAACTTGCTTATGAAAAGTTTCTATGTGAATGTACTCAATGTAGTACTTTGTTTGGGAAATCTTTACTCTCAAACCGAAAATGGGTTCCTGTGAAACCAAATCCAATTTCGACAATACATCCTAAAGAACAAAAACAAAAGCAAATCTTGAAATGGGTTCCAAAAGTCTCTAAAACTCAATCAATTGAACCCACCATCGGGTCCAATATTGCTTCCACTTCCGGCACCAAAAAGGAAGATATGATCGCATCATGGATCGATAATCCGAATACTTACCCTCAAGGTCCCAAGCCATGTTGGGTACCTAAACACTCTCTCTAAATTGTAGGTAATGATCAATGAGCAGTACGACAAAGAATGGTATATCGATAGTGGCTGCTCACGACACATGACGGGGAGGATTGAGTACTTAAGGGATTTCAGAAGTTTAGAAGATGGTGGAATCGTTAAGTTTGGGAACAACGAAACAATCAATCGAGTAGCATACGTAGAAGGGCTTAAACATAATTTAGTTAGTGTCTCTCAACTGGTTGTGGGGACTGGTTTAAAAGTCTCTTTCGACCAAGCTGGAAGTATAATCAAGAAGAAAAAGACCAAAGAAATCCTACTGAAATCTTCACGGAAGGGTGAAATGTATCCACTGAATATGAAGCCAATTGTTGGAACACCTTCCATCCATCTACTCTCAAAAGCACCTTCGGATCTCAGCTGGTTATGGCATCGCAGGCTATCTCATCTGAATTTCAAGAATATCAACAAGTTGGTTGCTCTTGAACTTGTCCAAGGTATGCCTACACTGAAGTTTGATAATGACACATTGTGTGCTGCTTGTGAGCATGGGAAGAAATACATATTAGTTATCGTGAATGACTTCTCCTGATTCACATGGGTAATCTTTCTACGACAAAAGTCAGACACACTTGCAGAACTAATAGCCTTCATCAAGCAAATCCATCTTCATTTAAAGAAACCAGTACGAGCAATTCGAAGTGACAATGGCACCGAATTCAAAAATCAAGTAATTGACTCATATCTAAAGGAGAAAGGCATAACTCATAATTTTTTTTGCCCCTATACTCCACAGCAAAACGGTGTAGTTGAGAGAAGGAATAGATCACTATGTGAAGCTGCAAGAACCATGCTTGACTATGCAAATCTACCAATGTACTTCTTGGCAGAAGCTGTTGCAACTGCATGCTTCACTCAGAATCGATCTTACATTCATAGGCGCTTCAACATCACTCTTTACGAAGTCATCAACAAAAGGAAACCAAATGTGAAATACTTCCATGTATTCGGATGTCGATGTTTCATCATGAGACTCAAACCCGGTACTATGAAGTTTGCTTCCAAATCCGATGATAGTGTCTTCCTAGGATACTCCCACTCTGTGAAAGCCTATAGAGTCCTAAATAAAACAATGAGGAAGATTGAGGAAACATTCAATCTGACTTTTGACGATCATTATATCAAGAAATCAGACACTCTCTTTCCTCGATCCTCAATATTTCCAGAACAATCAACCGAAGCCATACATCTAGACTCCTTAAATCTTGATTTCTCATTCCTATTTGACAGTCCTAATCATGCAATCGATGCTGAAGTACATGCAAAGGACAATAATATCCCATAAATCAACAAGCTTCACGATGATCATCCCACCAATGAATCATCAATAAATAAGCACTGTTCGGTCGAGGGGGAGTCAGAGACACCTAAACAATCTTATCCTTCGGTTGAGGGGGAGTATGATACATCCAACCCAAAGGATCCTTCAGTTGAAAAAGAAACTACACCTTCCAACACATCTAATCCGAACGAATCTTAATCAACCGAACCGCCAAGTTCTTCTACAAAACAAACTTCTTCTATTGAGGGGGAGCCTTCTGACAAGCCAGCCTCTGTTCAGGGGGAGTTAAGTGACAACCCAACTTTGGTGGAAAGTACACAACCAATTGCTGACGCTTTGCCTGAAGAAAATCAATCGACTTCGGATTATCCATCTGATATAGAGGAAGTACATGGTGAAACGCTACCAGAATACGACCCTGCATATCCACCTCTTGAAAAATGGACAAGGAATCATCCGAAGACTCAAGTAATTGGTAATCCGGATGAAAAGGTACTTACTCGATCTCAATTAAAAGCTAAGCAAAATGAATTAAACAAACGATCAGATTACTGCATGTTTAACGTTTTCATCTCTAAAGTTGAACCTAAAACTGCAAAAGAAGCTTTTCTACACTCAGATTGGGTTGAAGCGATGCAGAGTGAGTTGGCTGAATTCGAAGGAAACAAAGTGTGGCGTTTAATTCCAAAACCAACCAACTCCTCTATAGTGGGTCTTAAATGGGTCTTTCGAAATAAACTGGATACAGAAGGTAACATTGTCAGAAACAAAGCTAGACTAGTTGTCAAAGGATATTGTCAATAGGAGGGAATATATTATGATGAAACCTTCGCTCCTGTTGCCAGACTTGAGTCCGTGTGAATCCTTTTGGCATATGCTGCCTATAAAAACTTTGATGTCTACCAAATGGATGTCAAATGTGCTTTTTTAAATGGCGAACTTGAGGAAACAGTGTATGTGGAACAACCACCTGGTTTTATAAATGAATAATTTCCAAATCATTGTTATATTCTTGACAAAGCAGTCTATGGGCTAAAGCAAGCACCAAGGGCTTGGTACGAAACTTTAATCAGGTTTTTAAAACAATCAAACTTCAAACAAGGTTCTGTCGATCCCACTCTCTTTCGTAAGAAAGTTGGTAATCATCTCATGTTAGTTCAAATCTACGTGGGTGATATCATCTTCGGATCAACAGACCCTGAGCTTTCAAAAGATTTTGAAACCTTAATGAAAAGCAAGTTTCAAATGATCATGATGGGGAAGATAAACTTCTTTCTCGGACTATAATTTAAACAAACGACAGAAGGCATCTTCATAAACCAAAAAAAATATACGCGAAGTCTGTTCGAGAAATTTGGTATGGAGAATTGTTCAATTGCGAAGGTTCTAATGGCTGCTGGTACACGACTCACACCTTCGCTTGACGAACCAGCAATTGATCAGAAGGTCTACAGAAGCATGATTGGTTCTTTACTCTACTTAACTGCTAGTCGTCCAGATATCATGTTCTCAGTTTGTAATTGCGCACGATATCAGGCGAATCCAAGAGAACCTCATCTAGCCGCAGTCAAGACAATCTTTCGCTATCTTCATCAAACTCCTTCTCTTGGTTTGTGGTACCCTGCTAACTCAGGCTTCTTTCTTCAAGCCTACTCCGATGCTGATCTGGGAGGTTGTGCACTCGATCGTAAAAGCACTTCAGGGGGATGTCAGTTTCTTGATGGCAAGCTCATCAGCTGGCAATCGAAGAAACAAACATGTGTTTCCATCTCCACAGACGAAGCAGAGTACATCGCTGCAGCTGCATGTACCTCTCAGATGATCTGGATTCAAAGTCAACTACGAGACTATGCCATCCACATGCAAAAGATACCTCTATTCTGTGACTCTCAAAGTGCCATACGAATTTTTCATAATCCGGTTCAACATTCGAAGACCAAACATATTTCCCTCCGATATCACTTTATTAAAAGTCATGTAGAGGAAGGGAACAATGAGGTCCACTTCGTTCATACGAATGATCAGCTGGCAGACATCTTCACCAAAGTCTTGATGAAAAAGCCTTTACACGAATCATCCTTGGGCTAGGCATGCTTGAGTTATCAGCAGTTCCAAACACATAATCAGCTAGGTACCTTCTATCCAAAACTTTTTTTGTTATGAAATTCTTATTTTTTTAAGTTTTTTTCTTAAGTTATTTTAAGTTATTTTAAATTTTTTTCATCAGAAGCGATACTATTCATAAACGAACCTTCAATTTCAGTTCGGATAAAGTGTAACTAAAATTTTCAAAGTACGAAAGTTACTATTCACATCCGACGCTTCGGTTCACTTCTGATTACTATTCACTAATATTCTGACTTCTGCCCATAGTACTGTTCATGTCTGTTTCATCCGAATCCAAATATTTCAAAATATCAAAACATAATTAAAGGACAAAACGGGGTTTTTAGAGTCTGTTGAGCATATCTCATTGCACTAAGAGATAATTGGGACTCGCATTGCAACAATGGTAACACTTCAGATGATCTGATCATGGTTAAAGACCTTTTGACATGTCCATACTTCGTCCAAGACTACATGTAAACCTCATGTCTTACTTGCACCCAGTGGTTCTTCCTTCGCATAAGCAAATAACTAATCAGAAAAACTTAGTCTTTTTAAGAAATGTTCCAGGTGTTGCGCGGCAGTAACAAATATGACATTTCTTGATACGAAGAAAAGTACCCTATGAGCAACTAACAAATGATGGGATTCATGAAGTTATTTATGAAAAATGTATTAATGAAGAAATAATACAGAAAAGTGCAACAACTGACACAAGAATCAAAATACTTCCAAATTAAAGGGAAAAATCTTTAAACACACTTTCACAAAACTTCCGGTTAATCTTCGGATACTCCAAGAAATCGACAAAAATATTAGCAACACACGAAGTACTCAAGGCGTACCCCTGACTTTAATGCAAAAATCAGGATCTCCTGTGACACAGTTGACAATCAGGTTGGGGGTATGAACATCTCAGTAACCCGTCTTCAGTGACAAGGGTGGAGTAGTGCACAATTTTCAGAGGCTTGTCATCCAAAAAGCGTGTCCAAATACTCCATCTGGTGAATAGAGATATATTTTCTTAAAAATCTCAACAATCTACAAAACAGAAACTCGGATATGTAACTCTTCGTATCAAGTTATGTCATCTAAGGTTACTCTACATGATACTTAGATACTTAAATCAGATAACTAGTTTTCATATAAAGGCGATGGTGGAAAATTTACACTAGGTTCAGCTATCTACATGAATGCATATTACATTACTCTTGTCCGAATATAAATGCATAATCAGTTCTCAACCTTAGAACCTCACCACAAATCATAATTTCCCAAATTAAATGGATCCTTTTGTTATAACTTCGGATGGTTAGCATGACTTTAATATGAGCAGACTTTCGTTGTACATTTGAAAATCGAAAAAAAAAATAAACCAAAATATTTTTATTCGTTCCACTTCTTTACTATTAAATCTTATTTGAATTATGTCTGTTGGGATCCAATGAGATACGTGGGATCCTCACTGATCCTATTCTACATTGAAAAATGCAGCAACCAATAGAATTCGAGCACAACAGTTACTTGGGATGATGCAGCTGTCAGACCGAGAAAAAGGGAACGTCCCCTCAACTTACGGGTGACATGGAGGAACCGCATTCGACCATACAAACACGAGCATTAGATGCACCTTCTCTCTCCACTCATCAGTATGTTATATATACGGAGCAAAACTCTTCATTCATCCCTTCCGTTTACAATTTCTCTGAACCTGCAACTAAAAGCTCTCAAAGATCCTACCCTCTCAACACTCAAAATCAATCTAAATGGCCACCGACGATATTTCATTCATTGCTGGGGATGCTGATTCCGTACCAGATCTCAACCCTATGTCTGCAAATCACATTGCAAACCTAGACCCGAAAGCATATTCTTCGACAATGGCAATGTTGGTTGTTTGTCTGAGACATTCACCTCTTGCACACGCCATGACTGCCAATCCACAAGTTCCAAAGTTATGGGTGAATAGGGCACACCATACTACACGTCTGAATGTAGATGGTCAGTCTGTCTCTTTTAAAATCACAACTGTAGATGACACTAAGAAAACCATTACCCTCAAGAAGGAGCAATTCGCCAAAATCCCTCAACTCCCTGTGTCTGGACGGTTTCAGATGGCCTCTCAGTCTGAAATATTGAATATGCTTAATGAGATGGGGCACACTCTAGTTACACGATCAATGAGTTCGTTCAAGAAGAACAAATTACCTTCAGTTTGGGGCTATTTCTTCAGCATACTCCTACGAAGTGTCTGTGGCAGAACTTCTGGTCTCGATTCGGCATCCTACACATTCCTACAACGTCACTATGGCATCTACTACAATGTTCCTCTGGATTACTCTTCGACTTTCTGGACCGATTTTACTACTTACCTCAACCATGTGAAGAGAGCCACAAACATAGCATCTACAAGGTTCTGGGCACTAATCGTTCAAACCGCATATGCACACGAAAAGATACTAGTACCTTAGGATCTACCTATTCTTGAATTTCATCAAGTGTAGATTCCTTCAAGCTCCACTTTGTTGAAAAATATTTTTGTATGTGACAATCACTGAAATAAGATGAACTGTTTTTTTATCGGACTAGTATTATCAGTTTATTTCAGGTTGCGTGAATTCGAGATCAAAAACAAGAATGAATCAAGACCCAAGAAACCTTGAGAAAACAACTAAACCTGAGGAAGTGATGCTATGAACCAAAGAGCAAAATGCAAAAATATCACCCAGCTACAGCAATCGCGACCCGACAGGATATGTGTCGCGACGTGAAGAAAAACAAAACACAAAAGTCTAGATTGCTACAGCAATCGCGACGCGACGGAAGGCTTGGTCGCGACGCGAAGCCTTCAACACGACACCACCAACTTTGTGATCGCGAGACGACCAAAAACGACACATTCAGCGACGAGTCTTCGCGACGCGACCAAAAGCAACGCGACCAAAAGGAAACGCGACGGAAAGCTCGACATACCAGCGAAGACGCACTGACCCGACAAAAAGCGCACCGACCTCCAGCCAAGCACCTTCGCGACGCGACGGATAGATGGTCGCGACGCGAAGCCTGTATTTCAGCAACTATAAATAAGAAGCTCACCTCTTGCCAATCTTGCACAATACTTACACACATAACCATACTCATACACACTCAAAGAAACCCATGACCAGACACCTCAAGACACTCAAATTTCTGAACTTGGCAACAAAAATCAAACCATATAACCGCAAGAAACAACAACCTCCACCCGACACCAAAACTTCAAACCTCTAAACAACCTCTACCCTACACCAAACAAAACCTCCACCCGACACCAATACATCCAACCTCCAATCAACACAAAACCGAAGAAATACCATTTCAGCAAGAAAAACCGAGCATACCATCCTTTCCACAAGAACCAAACTGCACAACCTCAAGATTCGACGCTTCAAAGAAAAACACCATCTTCCTCTGCTGTCGATAAGTTCTTTTTAATAATTTACCTGTGCCATTATTGATTTATTTAAACTTTTATAAATCAATTGTACTAAATTCCAAGACATACAAATTGAACCGTGACAACAACAACATATGTGGACTGTATTTAACCGAGACATCTAACTTCTAACTTCTAACTTTTAACCTTTTATTTATTGTAAAAACACTTTATCGTTGATAATGGCGTTTATTACATCTAACCTCTAACTTCTAACATTTATTTTATTTACCGCTTTCTGTCTATTTAAATACTGTCTAGTTTAAATTTACCGCTTTATTTTATTTATTTATAGCTTTCAGTAATTTAATTTTAGTTTATATTTATTCCGCAACTCTTATTTATTCCGCATATTATAGATAAAATACATATCTGTCACACAGTAATCGGCTTAAAAACCTTATTCGTGGAGATCAGTTATCGTATTTTCAACATATGGTATCAGAGCCCGTGTGATTTAGTCTGAAATTTTTGTCGAAAACTTTTGTGTAGCGTTTTTATAAACCACCAATAAGTTTTCTTTAAAAATTTCATCTTAATATCACTTGTTCAAAAAAAAAATTTAAAAATTACTCGTGTGATTTATTTTGAAATTATTTGTCGAAAACTTTTGTGTAGCGTTTTTATAAACCACCAATAAGTTTTCTTTAAAAAAATTCATTTTAACATCACATTTTAAAAAAAATATAAAAAAAAAAAAACAAAAAACAAAAAATGGCTTCCGGAAACAACTCAAACATAAATTCTGTATCTATTGCTAACAGTATAGGTTCAGGTACTCGAGCACCCATTCTTATTCCTGAAGAATATAAATCATGGGTAGGTCGTATGAATCTTCATCTTAACTCTATAAGTGAAGATGTGTGGAAATGTGTAGACGGATCTCTACCAGATAACATGACCTCTCTTACGAGTAACTTGGATATACTGAATGAAAGGAAGAAACTTGAACTTCAAGCCAAAAAGGAACTTGTGTCTGAAATACCCCACAGTATTCTAAGCCAAATGAATGATATAATCCTTTTAACTGCAAACCAAATTTGGCAAACCTTGAAAAATCGTTTTGAAGGAAATGAGAGAATCATTGGAAACAAGAAAACATCTGTTTTAAACGAATTTGACAACTTCAAAATGTTTTCACATGAGACCATCAATGATGCTCATGACATGTTCAATCTCATTACCATCAAAATGAATAATTTGGGCATCAAAAAGTCACAGCATGAGATAAACCTCAAATTTTTAAACAACCTTTATGAAAGCTGGAAAATGGTAAAACTAATCATTCAGGGAAATCCAGCAATTCATACTGAATCTTTGTACAATCTGTACGGAGAATTACAATCGTATGAATCCTCGATTGACCCACCAACGTCTACTTCTTTTGGAGGACCACTTGCTCTGTTGTCAACATCCTCTCAAAACCAAACACATTTTCTTGACCAAAGTTAAATTGATTTAAATCAAAACCAAGCTTTTTTAAGTAATTCTTGTGACTTGTCTGATCCAAATAATGAAGCTGATTACCAACAATTGTGTGCTTTGGTAGCAAACGCTAATCTCGAAAGATTTTTGCCACATCATAGTCAATCAAACTTCAGACCAAATTTTCAACAAAGATCCACTTTTGGACAAAACTTTCAGAATCGTGGTTTTCAAAATAATCACAACTCTTATAATAACCAAAGTTCTGGATTTCAGCAAAATCATTCAAAACCATCTCAACAGAAACAAACTCAAGCATCTGAAAGACCACCCGTTAAGAGCCAAAAGGCTGACAATAACGATGATGATGATGACGTAATCATTTGTCACAAATGCAAAGGACTAAATCATTATGCCCGAGATTGTCGAGCCAAAGTCAAGGTCAAAGACTCAGCTTACTATGCTCAAAAAGCCGAAGAGCTGAAGAAACAAGAAAAGAAAGCAAAGCAAAAAGCTTTGATGGCATTCCACGAACCTAGCGTGGAACACTGGCCAACTTCTGATGATGAAACAGATACTGAACCAGCTCAGTCAAACTTCTGCTTCATGGCTGACAATGAACCAACCACAAGAGCTCCATATGTCATCGATCAGGTATGGTCTATGATCTCAGAACTCGGTCTTTCAAAAACACCATTTGAGTCCCACATGACTAAGATTGAGAACAGTCTAAAAGCTGATCTCAGACTGTATCATGACACAATAGTCAAATCTGACATCTACAAATCTGAATTACAAACCTTGCAACTCAGATTTGGAGAATCTACAACGACTAGAGACAAACTTGAAAGAGACATTGAACGAAAATCTGAAGAAAATAATCACGTCCTAGAACAATTAAATGAAGCTCTAAAACAAAAAAGGGACTTAGAAATAAATAATCAATCTGTTATTTCATCTGAAATAAAAGATACCTTAGAAAAGGAAGTCCTTCAGTTAAAACAAAAAATTCAAGATTTAACTGACAAAAACACTAGTTTGATTCTAAAACTAGATGATTCTTCAAAACAAATCAAACTTCTTGAATCCGAGAATCAAAGATTTCAAGGAAAGCTGGATTCTATCAATCTTGCTAGAAAATTGAGTGATGATATTTTCACTAAAGCAAAAAACTTAGGAACTGGCAAAATTGATACGAATTATAAACCAGGAATTGGAAGAGAATCATTTGAAAATGAAAAGACTGAAAAGAAAAATGGAACAATTTGTGAAAACTCTGAATCGCCTCTACCAGATCTTTTCATATCTGCCAATGAGGACGATTCAGATGATGAAACAGTTATCAACTGTAGCCCAGATGATACTTTTTTCAACAAGTCATTCAAAAAAGCTGTAAAATCTGAATCAGACTCCGCTAGTTCAGTAACTCATCAATTGAGATCTACTAAACTAACAAGGAATGATGGAACAATCAAACTTGAAAATTTCTTAAATGGAGAAAATTCTGTTCATCAGAATGGTAGTACTTCTGCTCCAACTGTCTTTCCCTCTTTAAACTCAACCTTTATTGGAAAGAACAGTCTGGGACAAAAGTATTCAAAGAAACAGCAGACAAATAAACAACCCATTCAAGCTGTCTTTAAACCAAAAGAACAAAGCAAGCCAAAAGTTTTCAAAGAAACCCAAGAGAAACCTTTGAAACCAGTCTCTGTGCCACAAAAACAAACCTTTAATCCAAAACAAAAACCGTTTCAAAAACCAATTCAAAATCGCTTTCAAGAGATAAACTTCAATCTCTCAAGGAACTTTCAGAAACCATCATTTCACCAAATTCCATTCCATAATCATAATGTTTTTCAAAATCATCAAAATCCCAGATACAAAGAAAGGTTATCAAACAGAACTTCACATATAGGATACTTTTCACAAAATCAGAAATCATTTCAAATGACAGGTTTTCAAAAACAAATCTCACTTTGGGAAAATCTAATAAATCAACTTAAACCTCAACCATTCCGTCCAATCAACAAATATTACAATGATTCCAAATTATCAAAAACCATTAACAAATCAGGACCCACCATGGTTTGGGTACCTAAAATTTCTGTCTAATTGCAGGCACTTTGTGTTGGAGAGCCCAAGGATGGCACATGGTATATCGATAGTGGCTGCTCCAAGCATATGACAGGAAACCAGAGCTTTCTACGAGACTTCAAACCCACATAATCCAAACAATATGTTACTTTTGGAAATAACATGACTGCAAGAATCAAAGGTTATGGAAACATAACAAATGGCCACTTCACCATCAAGAAAGTAGCCTACGTTGACGGCCTGAAACACAACCTAATCAGCGTATCACAACTCTGTGACAACAATCATGAAGTTCTTTTCACCAAACAACGAAGCATAATCATGGATGCCAAGACCAAAGCCATTTTAGTTAATTCTGATCGTCTAGGCAACATGTATCCACTAGATATGGACCTTATCTATGGAAAACCAGACATCTGTCTCTTATCCAAAGCTTCAGCTGATATTAGTTGGTTGTGGCATCGTCGTCTTTCCCATCTCAATTTCGGCTACATCAACAAATTGATTGCAAATGATCTTGTTCGCGTACTTCCACTTCTGAAACTTGATAATGAAACTCTTTGTGCAGCTTGTGAAGGAGGAAAACTGTCCAAATCCTCTCATAAAAGCATTCCTGAATCTAGTGTATCCGAACCACTAGAATTACTGCACATTGATATTTGTGGCCCTGCAAAAACCCAAAGCATAAAAGGGAAGAAATACATTCTTGTTATTATTGATGGATATTCACGCTTTACTTGGGTTTTCTTTTTAAGGCTAAAGTCAGAAGCACCTGAAGTAATGATCAACTTCATCAAACAGATTGAATTAAAGCTCAAACGTCCTGTTCGTAGAATCCGAAGTGACAATGGATCTGAGTTTAAAAACATGACTCTAGATTCGTTTCTCAGAAACAAGGGAACTGAACACGACCTGTCAACTCCATACACTCCACAACAGAACGGAGTAGTTGAAAGAAGGAACAGAACTCTGTGTGAAGCTGCAAGATCAATGCTTATCTTTGCCGATCTACCACAATACTTCTGGGCAGAAGCAATAGCCACAGCTTGCTACACTCAAAATCGTTCTTTAATCCATAAACATCTTCATAAAACACCATATGAAGTCATTAACAACCGAAAACCAAACATCAAATTCTTTCATATTTTTGGTTGTCGA
The DNA here is from genome assembly GCA_023525715.1 of Cichorium intybus. NCBI lineage: Eukaryota > Viridiplantae > Streptophyta > Magnoliopsida > Asterales > Asteraceae > Cichorium > Cichorium intybus. The sequence continues at coordinate 57,705,462 of CM042013.1, read as the reverse complement.
TGCTTCATAAAGAATAACAAAGATCACCTTTCCAAATTTGAATCAAGATCAGACGAAGGAATTTTCCTTGGTTACTCTTTTACCTCAGCTGCTTATCGAGTACTGAACAAACGTACTAGAGTAATTGAAGAAAGTACCGATGTTCATTTCAATGAATTTTATGTCAGGAAATTGGATCGTAAACATTTTGGTTCTAAAATGATTGATAATATTTTTCAAAACCCAATTCAATTAATGCCTTCTACGGACATAGAAATTGATCTTGATTTACTTTTTGAACAACCCAAAACCGCTTATAATTCTGAATTTCTAACATCTTCTACTATTCCTACAGGCAACTCCGATGCAGAAACTTCACAATCAAACCAAGAAAATGCAGATCAAGTTGAGGGGGAACTACCAACACTAAATCCCTCTTTGAACACTCCCAATCCACCTGTCCAAAATGATCCCAGTGCATCATCTATGGGGGAACCTTCATTACCCCATTCTCACCCTATAATCCAAAAAGACATATCTGACAACAACCAAAATCTATTTCCAACAGAATCACCTGACCAAGAAGAACAATGGGACATAGAAACACCAATCGAAATACCTGAAAAAACTTGCCTAAACAAATGGACCAGGAATCATCCTGCAGAACAAATCATAGGAGATCCCAATTCTAGTATTCAAACAAGAGCCGCTACCTCAAATGAATGTTTATACGGAGCATTCTTATCCATGACTGAACCCAAAACCATCCATTCAGCTCTCAAAGATCCAGACTGGGTCAAAGCCATGCAAGAAGAACTAGCTGAATTCGAAAGAAACCAAGTATGGGATCTTGTTCCTACTCCTCCCGATGTTACTATAGTAGGTTCAAGATAGGTTTTCAGAAACAAAACTGATGATCAAGGCATAGTTTGTCGAAACAAAGCAAGACTTGTCGTCAAGGGCTATTCACAACAAGAAGGAATCGACTACGATGAAACTTATGCTCCAGTTGCAAGACTCGAAGCCATTCGTATCTTTCTAGCATATGCAGCACACAAGAACTTCAAAGTATTCCAAATGGATGTAAAATGTGCATTTTTACATGGAGAGATTGATCGCGATGTGTATATTCAACAACCTCCAGGTTTTGAAGATCCACAGTTCCCAAATCACAGTTTTAAGTTACAAAAAGCAGTTTATGGCTTAAAACAAGCACCTCGAGCCTGGTATTCAACATTGTCAACATTTCTAGAAGAATCAGGATTCAAAAGAGGTTCAATTGATCAAACTCTCTTTCGTAAAATCTTTAATAAACATCTGTTAATCGTTCAAATATATGTCGATGACATTATTTTCGGTTCTACTGATGAATCTTTGAGTATCAAGTTTGCAGATTTAATGAAGAGCAAATTTGAGATGAGCATGATAGGAGAAATGACTACTTTTCTTGGACTTCAAGTCAAACAATCATCAGATGGAATTTTCATCAATCAAGAAAATTATGTCAAAAATCTTCTAACTCGTTTTTCTCTTGACAAATCCAATACAGCAAAAACCCCAATGGCCCTTGGTTACAAATTAGATGCAGACTTAAATGGCAAGCCTGTTGATCAAAAGAAATATCGAGGAATGATAGGATCACTCCTATACCTTACAGCCAGCAGACCCGACATCATGTCTTCTACACGTGTCTGTGCCAGATATCAAGCCAATCCTATGGAATCTCATGCTATAGCTGTGAAAAGAATTTTCAAATATCTTAAAGGAACTCCATCACTTGGCCTTTGGTATCCAGCTAACTCTGATTTTCAGCTTAACGCCTTCACCGACTCCGACTATGGAGGATGCAGACTAGACAGGAAAAGCACATCTGGTTCTTGCCAATTTCTAGGAGGCAGACCGGTAAGTTGGACTTCAAAGAAACAATCATGCGTGTCCACTTCAACCGCAGAAGCTGAATATGTAGCCGCCGCAAGCTGCTGCTCACAAGTCATGTGGATGCAAACTCAATTACGTGACTATGGCTACAAAGTCTCACAAATTCCCATATTTTGTGACTCAACCAGCGCTATTGCCATTTCTCACAATCCCGTGCACCATTCCATGACAAAGCACATCGACATTCGATATCATTTCCTCAAAGACAACATTCAAAAGGGTCATATCGAATTGCACTTCATCAACACCGAAGATCAAATTGCCGATGTTTTTACTAAGGCTCTAGACGAAACCAAGTTTCAATACTTCCTAGGCCGTCTAGGAATGTTAAACCCAGATAACATCCATCCCTAATCTCTTACTTTTTGTTTGTACAAAAGAGTATTTACTTTCATTCAAATAACCAAAATTTTCCAAAAACATTCAAATAACCAAAATTTTCCAAAAACATCCACATAATCAAAAATCACAAAAAAAAAATTAGGATAAAGTTTTATTTTTTTAAAGTCTTTATAAAACCATGTGATTAACATCTTCTTGACTAAATTTTCAGATACTTATGCTCGATGAATGTTCTCAGTCATATTGATTCTTAATTAAAGTGAAGGTTCAAATTTCAAAATTTTCGTTATGTACATTCTCCTATTCCCTTTGAATTTATTTCAATTATAACGATTTTATCTATTAAGGGACATAAGATCAGGAGATTCAGATGAAAACCTAACCCATGTGAGAATTTGTGCCTCGTCTTCAATTGCTAAGTGGAATTCATTTCTGTGAGCAAAGGTGTTTTCATTGTGACTTATAGGATTTATACTCTTATACCGTGATGCTAGTCTCACTTTTGCTTAGATATCAAAATGACCAGGGACGATACAATCATTTTCTTATATATTAGACAAACTGTCTTTTATATCACCTATCCCTATCCTCAATCAAGCCACATCAAGAAAAGATTTATCATCTTGCATAGCGACTCTGACAAATTGAAGAAACGACAAGTCATATCCAAGAAAACCAGAAGAAAACATGAAAATCAAAAAGGTGCAAAGTCATCTCCAACAAATCACAATTGGCAACCAAATCAGATATCTTTTATACAATGTGTAGTCACACAAATCAAGAAAAGATAAAGACAAAGGTGAACACTTCACCAAAGAAAAGGAAGATTTACAACAACAATCCATCAAGATAGACATCTCTCAAAATTTTCCAAACAAACAGATTCTCAAATGCTCTATCAAATATAACTGTTAAAACCGAAGATTTACCAGGATACTGTAGCCTTCATAATTGAATATTTTTAGTTGCAAACTGCACTATGAATATTTCTAAGCCCCTCTACATGTATTTCCCGACGGAGAGAGAGTGAACATCAATGGCATGAATGAAGAAACCCTCTGAGTAATGCCAAAACCACTCTTATGTGATTGATTATCTAATATGAAGACCAAGTGACTAAAGTATATAGGTATAAATCCACATTAAGCATAAGTCAACACCTTCAAACTGAGAGATATCACTCATCTTTAGTGATTATAAACCAGTTCTGCATCCAGAACAAACAAACACCTCAGTCAAGTGTGAGCTATACCTATGTGCGTTCATCTGAATCGACCTATTAAGATCACTTGTCGTCTTTATAAATGCTATAAAATCTTAAGGAATATTATGAAAATACATATACAAAAACCATTTGATAACTGAACATGAAACCTTGATTCAGAAACAAATATTATTGACAAACATTTTTCAAAACATAAGTAAAATCTAGTCACACTTTTTCAAAACAAGTGATATGGTTTTATAAATGTTTTATCCAAATTTCAAGAATTTTCAATCTTACCTTTTAATCTGTCCTTATTTCAGTAATAATCACATAGGGGGAAATTGTTGAAAAATATTTTTGTATGAGACAATCACTGAAATAAGATGAACTATTTTTTTTATCGGACAAGTATTATCAGTTTATTTCAGGTTGCGTGAATTCGAGATCAAAAACAAGAATGAATCAAGACCCAAGAAACCTTGAGAAAACAACCAAACCTGAGGAAGTGATGCTATGAACCAAAGAGCAAAATGCAAAAATATCACCCAGCTACAGCAATCGCGACCCGACAGGATATGTGTCGCGACGTGAAGAAAAACAAAACACAAAAGTCCAGATTGCTACAGCAATCGCGACGCGACGGAAGGCTTGGTCGCGACGCGAAGCCTTCAACGCGACACCACCAACTTTGTGATCGCGAGACGACCAAAAACGACACATTCAGCGACGAGTCTTCGCGACGCGACCAAAAGCAACGCGACCAAAAGGAAACGCGACGGAAAGCTCGACATACCAGCGAAGACGCACTGACCCGACAAAAAGCGCACCGACCTCCAACCAAGCACCTTCGCGACGCGACGGATAGATGGTCGCGACGCGAAGCCTGTATTTCAGCAACTATAAATAAGAAGCTCATCTCTTGCCAATCTTGCACAATACTTACACACATAACCATACTCATACACACTCAAAGAAACCCACGACCAGACACCTCAAGACACTCAAATTTCTGAACTTGGCAACAAGAATCAAACCATATAACCGCAAGAAACAACAACCTCCACCCGACACCAAAACTTCAAACCTCTAAACAACCTCTACCCTACACCAAACAAAACCTCCACCCGACACCAATACATCCAACCTCCAATCAACACAAAACCGAAGAAATACCATTTCAGCAAGAAAAACCGAGCATACCATCCTTTCTACAAGAACCAAACCACACAACCTCAAGATTCGACGCTTCAAAGAAAAACACCATCTTCCTCTGCTGTCGATAAGTTCTTTTCAATAATTTACCTGTGTCATTATTGATTTATTTAAACTTTTATAAATCAATTGTACTAAATTCCAAGACATACAAATTGAATCGTGACAACAACAACATATGTGGACTGTATTTAACCGAGACATCTAACTTCTAACTTCTAACTTCTAACCTTTTATTTATTGTAAAAACACTTTATCGTTGATAATGGCGTTTATTACATCTAACCTCTAACTTCCAACATTTATTTTATTTACCGCTTTCTGTCTATTTAAATACTGTCTAGTTTAAATTTACCGCTTTATTTTATTTATTTATAGCTTTCAGTAATTTAATTTTAGTTTATATTTATTCCGCAACTCTTATTTATTCCGCATATTATAGATAAAATACATATCTGTCACACAGTAATCGGCTTAAAAACCTTATTCGTGGAGATCAGTTATCGTATTTTCAACACACTTCGGATGACAGGATAGAGTTTATTGCCCAAATTCCTGAGGCAATGCTTTGTAAGGTTCCAGACGACAATCTAACTCTGATCGAATATCGTAAGACGATCACGACACCTGCACCCCTCAGGGATTTCCCACGAGTACTTGAATCAGAACTTCCAAAGGCTAAGGGTGGAAAACGCAAGGGCACAGCTGAACCATCCGAAGCCCCAACCAAGAAACCAAAAACAAGGAAGAAAACACATTCTGTGAAACCCTCCAAGAAGAAAGCTGCTCCATCTTCACGACCACCAACACCTCGATCCGAAGAAGAAGAAGAGGAAGAAGGAGAGGAAGAACACTCACATCAGGAGGAAACCAATATTCCTCCATCACCATCCACAAGTACAACTTCCACGGTACCTCCTTCTGATCCTCCTGTATCTTTAATTGAGAATCTTGTGATATCGGAACATATGACCACTGTCGAAACATCCCATGTGGAGACAAGTCATACTGAGACCCCCATACTCACATCCGATGATCCAACTGCTACAACTCCACCATCTCCACCACCGAAGAATACAACACCAATTTTCACTACAACAACAGATGTCCCTCCTCCACTACATTCCTTCTTCCTAGACGACATGGCTGACTCTCCCTCTTCCCATGAAGCCGAAAAGGAAGAGGAGGATTATTTTAAAACAGCCCCAATGCATATTCAGGATGAAGACGATGACGAACCTGACATAAACCTGGTGTCAATGAAACAATTTCGTTAGCTTAATATTTTGATCTAAGCCCAGACCACTTACACTTCGGACAAAGGGTCTGGGGTTACCACTGATCACCAGGCGGAATCTCTTACATCTTTTGAGGATACAATCACAACAAAAGTTACCAAGAAAATTGATGAGGCTATTAAAGTAATTGACACGAAATGTTTTGGAGAAACTTGAACCAAGGTGTAAAGAAGTCGAGAAGCAACTTGAAGAGAAAACTAATCAGATTCGAAACACGATGCAACAAAGCTCACCGAAGTGGTCACTAATCTCAATATTGCCCATACAGAAGTTCAAGCTAAGCTTACTTCTCTGTCTACTTCGATTGAGAATTTATCTAAACAAGCTGCTAAGGAATTTGATGTACAATGAAGAGCTTACGAAAAGATGTTGAGGATGCGAAGAAAACAATCGCAAAATACGAACCCAAGGTGTTGGAGCTAAATGCGTACAAAGAGGCACAAAACATTAGCAATCAGCAGATGAAAATATTGGTCTCTCAAACAACAGACTCTATCCGAAATGATATCGCATCGTTGCTCACCTTGGTTAGTCGATTACTAGGTGCTCCGAAGCTTGCTGGGCATTCGTCACAAGGGGTAGAAGGATCTCGCCTAACCCAAACACGCACCACCTTCGCTCCAACAGCAACAACAACCCTCGCACCACTATCAACCACGACCACCGGTCCAGCTACAAAATCCACCTTCGGCTTTACTTCGTCAGCAACAATCATCACAACAGCACCAACAACAACAGTTCCAATTGTCCGTGGACGAACGAATCCAATAACAACTGAATCCACCTCCAGCCTTATAAAAAGATTCTCTGGTGGAATCAAAATTGGAGCAAGTTCTGCACCATCTGTTACATCAACAAAGACAACCACTTCTCAAGTTCCTCCTGAGATTGGTCCTTCAGATGATAAGGGAAAGAAGATTGATGAAGTGTTGTCCAAGTCTGAAGAAAAGCTAAGGCATTTGTATGTGATCTCAAGAGACGGGGCAAGGAAGAAAGAAGACTTGGGTCTAGTGATCAAAATCTGGACATATGAAACAATAATGAATTTGGCATTTACCAAAGTCGAAATGTTTGATCGATTGCCCCTTGTCTCATTCAGTGATGAGAATTCAACAGAGCTGCAACTGGATATCCCATTCAATCCGAAGTTATTTTCTACAAATGTCTATGACATTGAGTTTGATCCAGCCGAGAATAGAAAATTTCAAGATTAGATGGCTCGGTTTCATGCGAACCTTGCTGTTGATCAAACCGATGTCTGGTCCTGCATGAAGAATGTATGGATTGACCGAATAGAGACCGGACCACTCTTCGAAGATATATATCAGAACTTCACCTATCATGTCCGAAGAGGCGAACAAAAGATAGAGAGTTCATTCACTGTTGCTGATTTTCCACTTATGAACCCAAACGACTTCGTGGTACTTGTTGAAAGACTTTACAGCCTGACTCAAGTAAGAATCTCACAACAGGTTGGTCTTACAAGAGCTCAAAGAATAATTGGAAGATTTATGGGTTCATATCTTCGAAACTTCACCCAATATGACTACGAAATTGCAAAACTTTTTAAGAAATCTGTTCCAGCTACTGATAAAGAACTTCCTGGCATAACCAAAATCAGCGATGGAAAGATTCTTCAAAAACCATGGGGAGTAGTGTACAAGGGAAGGCTTACAAAGAAGAGCCTATTGAAGAAGTTTTTCTTTGATATGGATGAAAAAGAGAAGTTCCCTTCGACGTTTTTGGAAGGAATGATAGCGAGAGTGACGGTTAACAATGAAAATTCAGAAGATGCGAAGCTGGAGCTGTGTACTCATTTAAAGTGGTGGTTACAGATTCGAAGGCAATTGAGCAAGGCATTTCCTATGTTATAGACTTCGGATCCCTGACATCTTCACCACAAAGGGGGAGAATGTTAGGATTTTGATTGTGATAAGATTTGATATCCAAAGTACCTATATTCCTGTCTGAAGTTTTGGTGTATGTGAAGTGAAGGATGATGCGAAGTGATAGGATATACGAACTCTGTGTACTTATCTGAAGACTATTATGATTATACTTATCTTTTTTAATAGATAATGTCTAGGGTTTTATGCTTATCTGTAACTAATTGGATTAAGTGTTTATCCAATTAGATCATAGTATATAAACACCATTAGCCCTAGATGTTTAGCACGTACTTTTAGAACAGTCGACTTATTCGTTGTAACGATCCTCATAGTTGCTCGTCGTTAAAAAGACTTGGAGCACTATTCTATTTACATTGAATACAAATCATTTGACTGATTGAATACTAAAGTACTTGTGTTCTCGTTGTTTGCTTTCAGTGATTATTTAGTCTTACATTTTCCTTTTTAGCCAGTGGGTTAGTTCCACCACGCCCCCTACCCGACAGCCATATCTGATGGTTTCGGTCCCTCAGGCACCCATGCAGATGATGACGAGCAGTGATATGTTGTGTACTTTTTATTTCTTCTTATTTTATCTTTTTCTATAATTAATTTTTATTTTTGTATCTACAACTATGATGTTTGGTATGAATTGATATTGTTATGTGTGAACATATCTAGACCACAGATGATGTTGATAATCTATGGAGGAGGACTGCCAAATCATAACATACTGGCATCAAAACAAGTGTAGGGTCTGTGTACCCCTACACTCTGTTTATTCCTGACACATCTACTGTTGCGTCTTCTTACTGAAAGAAAACATAGGCTTGGGCTTGAAAGCAAGAACCAACAATTGGTATCTGGATGGCTTTCATCAGTAATATGAGTATAAGGATCAACCCTGCAAATCAAAAAAGTCTACAAAATTTTCAAATTTTTTATTTCTTCGTTTTATTTTTTTGAATATACAATAGAGACATATTATGATTTAAGTGTGGGGTGGGGACGATCCAAAAAGTAATAGTGTCAGTAATCAAGAATTTGAAAAATCTCAAATTTTTTTACATTTTACAAATTTTTTGAGACAAATTGGTAATTATGTTTAGAATAACAAAACTTTGCAATACTATAAAATATAACTTTTTGAAAATTTTAGCACATGGTATTTTTCAAAGAAGATCATTTTATTTGTTAACATGGCTACACTCTAGTTAAAATAGGTTGGGTTAGAGTTCAAAATTACAATTGTACAAAGTTGATGTTGTCAAATAAATAATTGAGACTTAGCTATACCACATGATTAGGATTCAGGAGGGAAAGTGCAATCAGTGGCCTATGATATTCGAGCTGATAGACTCGAAAAGGGTTGCCCTCAGGCACTAAAGTACCTCATTATGTAAGATCGTCTGGTCAAGGATAATGTTTTTCAAAGCTTGCTACACGTATACCATAGAAACCCATGGAACTTCCTTAGTGGGCTATGGAATATGAATGAGTAGGCTCTGTACAGTCGTGAGTCAAAAATTAGTAGTCAAGAGTTTTGTAGAAAGTCGTGAATGCCAAAGGTAGAAAACGCCAAAAAGATCATTAATGTCAATACAACATATAGTGACTTATAAACAAAGTTTTGGATATAAGTTATTTTTGGAAAGTGTGTACAGGGTTAATTCTGGGAAATGACAATAAACCTTGAAACTAGGTATTCTAAAATGTGTACATGTTTTAGGAATGAAAAGTTAGGATAGTTGTCTCGTATATTATCTAAACTATGTTAAAAGAATTGTTTAAAGGCAAAAGCTCTAGTTTGCTTGGGGACAAGTAAAGTCCAAGTGTGGGTGTTTGATAAGAAGATTTTGTTTCAAATTATTTACGCATTATTTGGTGCATTTTTATTCAATAAATGTATAAATCGAATTAATACACTCACTTTCCTTGGGAGTTGTTTGTGGTAGGAAATGTGCTAAATTACAGGAATTAGGAACAAAATAGGACAAGGGTAAGCTGGAAATAAAGAGATAAGTATCGAGCAGTTAGCAGCGCTAAGGGAGAGAGATCGTGACGCCATGATTCGATTACATTGTAATTTGAATTAGCATTTAATGTAAGATATCTGGAAAGTATTTAGTTGGATATGCCAAAAATATGCGGACGGACGGTCTCGATTCTGACAACAGGAGCAAAGGTTTATTTGTAGTCAATACCCTCCTGTTGACAATAGCCTTTCACAGCCAACCTGACCTTGTTTATAACAACTTTGCCTCCTGTTGACAATAGCCTTTCGCAACCAACCTGACCTTGGTTCGAGCGACTTTTCCTTTGTTGTCCAATTTATCATGATACACCCATTGAGGTCAACATCAGATGTATTAGCCGGTTTGGGTATAAGTCTTCAAACTTTGTTTCATTCAAATTCAACTAATTCCATATGCATTGCTTCACACCAATCTGGGTGATCAAAGGCATATTTTATAGATTTACGTACAACTTTTGAGATAAAAACATTAAATATGAAAAATTCGAAACTTTTGTCTAAAACATTTTGTTTTTCATGAATTCGAGCACGGTTAGAACCTCTTTTGTAACATTACCAATAACCTGAGATTTTGGAATCACGAGTTCATTTCTCTAATGGATGATAATCTGGATCATATTCAAGCAAGCCTTTAGAATCAATATCTTTTGTACCCAAAAGGTATCATCAAACAAAATGATTGTTCTTATTATCAACACATTCAACACATTCAGGAATTGAGGGAAAAGAAAAAATAGTATCATTTACGATTTTCTCCCCCTCAATGTGAGCATCAGGTAGATGTTGAATATTTTGAGATTCGTTTGACCCTGGCTCCCCCTCGATAGAAAGATATTAGGTTAAAATTTGAGAAATAGTATATGAAGTGTTGTTCTTGTCTTGAGTATGATGCTCCCCATCGAACATAGGATTAACCGAAAGATTGTGTGATGATTTAACGACAACATAATACAAATTCTGAGTTGTAAATGCTGGAGTATCCTCAATACCATCCGATAATTTTATTCATTCATCGATGTTATCATATGGATTGATTTATGTATCAGCAGCTCGCACAAGAGGATTAATAAGTAAAAGAAAATCGGTATCGAATGTGAGCATCGGCTGAGAGTCCGAAGTAGATTCTGGGAAAATTTGGAAAGAGGAAACTTTGTCTTGGATTTCTTAATGTAGTAATCATCAAAATTGAGATTAAATGTTTCTTTGATTTTTCTCGTTATTTTGTTCATTACTCTGTATGCTTTAGAGGAAGATGAATATCCTAGAAAACTACCCTCATCTGACTTCTATGTGATTTTTTTTCAGCGGATTCTTTAACTGCATGATGAAGATCGACATCCAAAATTGTGAAAGAACTTCACATTGGGTTTTCATTTATTTATGACTTCATAGGGTATTATATTTAAACCCTTGTGAACGTTGGATCGATTCTGTGTGAAGGTTAGGAATTATTTTAGTGGTTTAATCTTTGCATTTAATAGGGACTAAAATAGAATATAAACATTGTTTAGGGGCTGCTTTTTGGTTTTTGGCCTGGACCGAAATCGCCCTGGGTTTTCGGTGTTCATGACCGAAATCGATTGGATTTCGGTACGACCAGGCTGCTGTTTCGGTGGGCTTGCTGTGTTTTAGGCTTAGGGTTTAGGTGTGTGTCATGTAGAGTATTTAAGAACAAATGAGCCATCATTTGTCAGAATGATGATTCTTGGGATTTGTGCTAGCATAGAAAGAGTATTCACTCAAGCAATCATAAAGAACCTTATGTACCTGTCAGTTATTCTTAATAGAGTGCATTGAAGGTTTGAAGTAATCCGTGTTATTGAATCTCCTTGTAATTGTTATTGTTTGATTGATACCATTTAGATTCGTATTGAGTTATTTTGGGGCCTACAATTAGTATCAGAGCTTGAAAAACTCATTTTTGAGTGTTTTGGTATCAATCCTTTGCTTGGATCTAGGAGATTTGAACGTTTTTAGGCGATTTTAGACTGATTTGATCGACTTTTGGTGTTTTTGTTCGAAGTGTTCTTCGTGTTCTTGGCATCTTCAAGCAAAAATGATCCAAAAACAGAGTTTTTGATCTACAAAACTCGTTTTTCTGCAAAAAAAAACGTCGTTTTTGAAGGTTTTCTGGGCGTTTTCGGTCAGATCTAGAGGATTTCGATCTGCTACAGTGATTTCGGTGGTGGCTGCAGAGATTTTGGTTAGGGTTTGGCGATTTTGGTCAGCCCACTTACGATTTCGGTCAGCTCAGTTGGTGATTTCGGACAGTTTCTAGGGTTTTCTAGTTTTCGGTGGTTGCTAGCTGTTTTTGGCAAAAATCCTTGTTTCCAGTTACGATTTCGGTCTAAAGGTTTCGGACAGGTGTCTGGTTTCTGGTCAAAGATACTGATTTCGGTCTACAGGGATTTCGTGCTCTTGGCATCTATAGGGATTTTGGTCAAAATTGGGTTTTCGGCGAAATTTTTTTGGAGTTTTCAATCAACGTTTTGGCATTTGAAGGCTTATCGGTCATCTTGAATCCTTAAAATGGCCACCACGACAAAGGACAATTGTGAAGTCTCATGCACCCAAGCTTGCAAAGATAAGATTAAAATATACCGGGAACAAAACAAACGCTTAGTTACAGAAGTTTGAAATGGAAAATCTCGTCTTTAGACATAAAAAGAAACCGAAACCTCTCCAAGAAGCATTAGAAGCTAAAAAGAGTGATTTTGATAAATTTCAAGATATCATCAAATTGACTACCGAGCGTGACTCTTTGAAAGCTAAATTTCAAGATATTGAATTTATTTTCAAAAAATTTGAATGGTCAAGCGCGATAGTCAAATCGATGATTGAGAAACAACTTAAATGGGATGACAACCAGGGTCTGGGGTACAAGAGTGTTCCACCTCCTTTCAACAACAATTTTACCCTACCCCTTGAAACTGAAGAATCTGAGGAATCTTATCTTTCCAATTTCATCCCAAAGGATCAATCTGTCACTACTGAGTATATTAAAATGAATTCTACTGATGCTTCTACCTCATGTGCAGATACAGTGAACAAGGAGGATGAAATCGAGGAGAACAAGACTGCTAAGAACTGTGCCCCTTCTAAACCTTGTGGTGATGGTTTGAATTCAAAAATTCCAAATGTTGAAAAATACATACCACAAAAGTTTGTGAAAGAGGTTGACATTCTCTATGGACCAAGACCAAGTCCCACAAAATGTGATTATGCTTGTACTTGTGGCAACTCTTTAAAAAACTCAAAAGGGCAAGGACCAAGTCACAATCTCATTTACCTGAAAAGACAAACATGTTTCAATTGTGGGATTGCAGGTCACATAGCCAGGAACTGTACACATCGCCCATATATTCCCTTTTATGCATAATGCTGGCAGAACATGCCAAGGGGAGTTCTTGAAAAAGAAAACCCTTGAGGTCTCGGTCACGGGACGGTGATTGGAACGCAGCAAAGGCCAAGAAGCAGGGCCCCAAGGACAAGAAGACCGATTCGAAAGATAACTCTGCCAAATCGAAATCGGTAAGGTCGAGTTCATCTCAAGGATCGTCCTCGAGTCCACACTGGCAACAGAAGCACAAATCTAGGAGGAGTCCAGCTTCAAAATCAAGCGTTGATACACCCATCCGGTTAAACTACAAGAGACTCAAACCAAATTACTAAATGGTACCCAAAGGCCTTGTTTCGAATTCATTACATAATCCTACTAATTCTTCACTCTTATCTGATAAACAGGATATGTCATGGGAAAGAGTAAAGTATATGGATGGCAATGGTAGACCTAGTTTCAAGATGGACTAGGTTCCCAAGACCAACTAGTCCTGCATCATGTGCAGGAGCAGCTACGGAGGAATATCATCCGACCTCTGTTTGTTGATAGTGGTTTTTCCAGGCACATGATTGGAGACATCTCTCGACTACACAACATTCAAATCATTGATGGAGAGTATATGTCCTTTCCGGGAAGGGAGAGAGGAAAGATCATGTGAGGATCGTACCTAACAGTGTTTTTTAAAAGTTAAGTTCATTCTGAACTGAATCTGATTCGTTTCTAATGAGTGAAAATATCAATTTTGGTATATTTTGTACAATTTTTTGGTTAAATTTGTTTATATTCAGACATTCTCCTCTAAGCACAAATTTAGGGGGAGAATTAAAACAAAACAAACATCACAAAACTTTAAAAATACAAAAATATTTTTCTTGGCTTTATGGTTTACTTTAAGAAAATTCAAAAACCCAAAAACATTCAAAAATTTAAAAATCCAAAACATATCCAAATCAGTATAAGTCAGCTTATTAACTACAAACATTCTACCAAACCACCATTCACATCATTCCATTCAAACCCTTTCTATCTTTTCACCTGCCGACGACGCACCGAGTAATACCACTCACTGCTAAGGTAACACTTAAGTGCTAGTGATTCTTACTGTTACACCAAAGTAAGTTTGAAGCACTGACAACCTTTCTTAACCAAATCAAAAGGTTTCTTCTGTAACACCAACTTCTAGACACTTTGAGTAAAGCCACTCAGAGTCGAGAGTTACAAAGTCTGTGCCGATGGTTATATTGTATACCGTAATCTATCACGCGCACCAATCCATTCTCAACCACCTCTATCTTTTTGTTGCAAGAAATAGATGACTCACCATTCAAAACCAAGTGGTTAAGATATTTCGAAAATTTATGCCAGTGATCTCTGCTACAATACCAGTAGTAGATGTGAGGCATCAACAACCATTCTTACCTACAAAGCTTCTAAATTCAAAGAGTTGGACGACTCAGTGTTATAAACCATACACTGATGACAATTCAAAAGTCTAGCCAATGGGTATGTCTAGTAACCAAGACATATTACACGCTCATACCATTCTTGACCTATACTTCTTCTAATAAAGATGTTCGTGACTCAATGTGATTTTAGCTCACATTGATGAAATATCGAAACTTTGGGTCAGCGATCGTTGTTCTTTACCACAATAGCCGTGAGACCCCAACAACTTTACCGGATTCAAATTGGCACTAAGATGGTACACTCCGCAGTGTTTGGATACCATTGAACGTCTCGCCAAGAGCCAAGTCAACTTGTTGACTTGTCAACTGCATTAAGATCTTTGATCAAGGATATGCATGGGCCAAAATCAAAACAGCCACGAGTAGTTCTCTGATACTCAAACAATCGCAGTGCTTTCCTCCAGGTTCACACAGATACTGCAAGAAGTCTCATACTGAACCAAGGCTGGGTCCTTGAACAACTGTGGTGAGAGTTTTATGACTCCGTCACCCACAGGATTTTCAGTCATCGTTCAAGTCAAGAAACACCAGTAGAAGTGAAGTTCAAGAGTTTCGACACGGACATCATATTCTTGAAGAAGGTGTAGCATAACTTCATGTGACAAGCTACATTGAATTCCTCCTCAATCAGTTCGTTGCTACATTTGCACCTTCATGTGATCAAGAAGAGAAGTGAAGAGTCAGACTCCAGTTCAAGTCAATGTCAAATCAAAGGCTGGATGTCGTGACTTCAAGACCTACGCTGAAGCCCGTACACCCAATGCGCGTTTAAAGCTATATTTGAAGACAGTTCAATCCGAAGATGAAGTTGTCGCTGCAAAGTGCTGAAAGCTATTAACATCTACACCCGTCACTCATTAAGGGGGAGATTGTTAGAATGTTGTTGCAGTGTTCAACTGAAGCCAAGATCAAAAGAAGCCTAAAGTTTAAATGAAAGCATTAAACCAGGGTGAGATTGTTAGGAATTATTTTAGTGGTTTAATCTTTACATTTAAAAGGGACTAAAATAAAATATAAACATTGTTTAGGGGCTGTTTTTTGGTTTCCGGCCTGGACCAAAATCGTCCAGGGATTTCGGTCTTCATGGCTGAAATCGATTGGATTTCCGTTGGACCAGGCTGCTATTTTCGGTGGGCTTGCTGTGTTTTGGGCATAGGGTTTCGGTGTGTGTCACGTAGAGTATTTAAGGACAAATGAGCCGTCATCTGTCAGATTGATGATTCTTGGTATTTGTGCTAGCTTAGAAATAGTATTCACTCAAGCAATCATAAAGAACCTTATGTACCCGCCTGTTATTCTTAATAGAGTGCATTGAAGGTTTGAAGTAATCCGCATTATTGAATCTCCTTGTGATTGTTATTGTTTGATTGATACCATTTAGATCCGTATTGAGTTATTTTGGGACCTACAGTGAAACATGCAGTGGAGTTGGCTTCAGCCCAAACATACATAGACAATTTGGCGAAATTAAGCCTTATTCTTGCAGCTTCACATGAAGATCGATTGAGACGTTGTACAACTCCATTTTGTTGCGAAGTGTAGGGAGCAGAGAAGTTATGTGATATTCCTTCTTGCATGAGAAAATAATCAATGACATGATTCTTAAATTTTGTTCCATTATCACTTCGTATTTCTCTCATGAGTTTTCTCAGTGACATTTCAATGTTCTTGATAAATTTGAAAATAATGTTGGGTGTTTCAAATTTACTTCATAGAAATAAAAGCCAAGTGAAATGTGAGAAATCATAAAAAACTACCAATATATCTCTTTACTCTAAATGATTCTAATGCTGATGGACGATAAATATCCTTATGAAGAACCACAAATGGTTCGGTGATACAATTATCAATTACAATGCGAAGCAGTTGCCTTTTCTGTTTCCCATGCTCACATGTTGAGCAAAGTGTTTCATTATCAAATTTTAGGGCAGGCGTTCCACAAACTAAATCCATAGCCACAAGTTTATTTATCCTTTCGAAGTTAAGACGTGAAAGCGTTTGGTGCCATAACCAACTAAGATCAGAAGTTGCTTTAGAAAAAAGACACAACGAAGGACCACTACAAATTGGCTTTAGATAAAGAGGAAGACCCTTCGCGTTTTTGACTTTAAAAGAACTTCCTTCGTATCCTCCCTGGTAATCACACTTCCTTGGTTGTTGAAAGTAACTTCATTACCAATACCCACGACAAGTTATGACACACTGATTAAATTATGTTCCAAACCTTCAATAAATGCTACCAAATTCACTATAAAATGCCCCTTGGTAATTTTCCCGTATCCTTTAATAAGACACCGCTCATTGTTGCTGAATTTTACATCTCCTGCATCATCAAGACTTCTATAATCCCTTAAATACTCCTTCTTCCCCGTCATATGGCGAGAGAAGCCACTATCGATATACCATTATTTGGCATACTACTCTTCACCCATGATCTGTAATTAATTAGAGAGTTTAGCTATGCCAATCAATCTTGGGTTCAAAGGGGTATGTAGTGGAATCTTCAATCCATTTATCAATGAAGTCTTCATCAGAAGTAACAAAATTGGAGTAACCCTAGGAAGTGGATTGAGACTTCTGATTCAAGTTAACTTCATACTTGAGAACCCTTTTTTCTTTTACAATTTTCAAAGAAGTGGGTTTTTTAAGACTTTTTCTTAGAAGTTTTATTTGTTTTAAGAGTTAAAATTTCCTTGTTTAAATATTTTCTAATCCAATGACGTTTGTTTGTTGTGGATTTGTTAGTTCAAGTGCTACAATGTGTATAAGCACATGTGTATTCTTCATAAGCCAACTTGAAATCATTTAATGACAGATTTTTATCTTTGAAAATTTCCAAGTTCTTATCCAACCAATCATGAAAAGTATCCACTAAGTTGTTACCTTTTGAGAATGTTGACTTCATAGGTTTTGGAAAATTTGGTTTCAATGGTACGAAGTTGGTTTTGAACATTTGATGTTAATGTGTGTTTGATTTTGATTTCTGTTGAGTTTAAAATAGATGCTTGCTTCTATTGATTTTGAAAGATACGTCCTGAAACTTTTGAGAATAATAATTATTTCTTCTATAACTATGATAATTATTCTTTCTATAATTATGATAATTATTCCTTCTATAATTATACTAAAGACCACTTTTAACAACAACACCATTCATAAATTTAGCAACTTTGGGATAAGTACATGCCATGTGAACTATGATCTTCGAACTGTCCTTAGATAAAACATGGAATTCATCACTTTGATAAGTGATTTGAATTTGGGATGATTCATGTTCAACTTGTTTTTTCAAATTTTCCGAAGACGTGTTATCATGAGGAGGAATCATTTTGGATGGATTTGAATTATAGCTTTGAAATTCAAAATTGTTAATTGTATTCGAAGTGGGTTGCGAGTTCACTTCGTAGTCTGAAAGTGACTTTGTAGAAGAAGTAAGCATAGACAAATTAACACAATCAACTTCTTCATGTTCGGATTCAGAATCAAATTTATCAATATAATAATCATTATTAACATTACATCCATTACCAATCAAAGGAACTGTTTCTTTCAACCAGGGAACAGTAGTAGAAACCATTTTCAAAATATCACCAGAATTCAACTATTTTTCTACTTGTACTAGATCATATGCATAAGTTTTGTTTGGAACTTTGGCATTAGACACAATGGACTCGCATTCAAATGGCATATTATCTATGTCCTTTAGATCAAACACAATAAAAAGGCAAAAGCTTACGATGATGTTCATTAGATTCATCAGACGAATGATAAATGTGAGAATGTGTGCATACAATCTTTTAGATATCTCACAAAAATATTTTGTTGTCTTAACAAAATGTCACTAGAATTCATAAGTTGTTCTCTACTCTCTTTTAAGATTTGAACTCTCAATTTGGACTTCCCAATAACTCCTCTTAGACCTTCTATCTTATTCCTCAGTTTGATGATCCCGACATGTGCCTCTCTTCAATCACTATTCACGTCAACAAGCATTTTAATCATTTTTGCATAGTCATGAGTTATTTCATTTAAATCATTAATAAAGAATGATTTAGAATATTAAAAGAACTAAGAAGATGAGATATGTGTACAGGGATAGTTTTGTGATCATTGCTAAAAGAACCTACATCTCTAGCCATCAAACATAACTCTGAAGCATTCTCAGCAATCTTGCAATTCTTCTTTTCCTCTATATCAACATCCCATTCATTCAACCATGCATCAACTGTGAACAAAGAACCATGTTTATGCTTTCGGATTACATCATCATTCGATCCTGTAGACTAGCCTTGGTAGGTTCCATAACCATCTCAAAAGCCAGATACCACCTGAGAAAGATCCTATGTTTTGGTTTTAACATCTTTCAACGTCATAGCGTAGAAAGAATTTTCTTTAACCCGGCGCTTCTTATCATGTTGCTTTGAGAATGTAGTCCTTTGATAAATGAGTTTGACATGGCAGTTATTACAGTCTTATCCAGAATCTCCCAACAACTTGTTCTCAGTCTTCTGTTGTTCCTCCTTAGACTTGGTGCATACTCAAACTTCGGAGTTAGATGTGGCTTAAACTTTGGTGTATACTCAATAGATTTTTTAAAAGTTTTTCCAGAACTAGATGATTGAAATGACATGAAGGCTTTTTGTACAACGTCTTGTTGCTTGAGTACAAAGCTACTACTTCACCCAATTCATTCACCATGTAATCAACAATTTTGGATATTTAGTACGGAGCTAGTAGAAGATCGTTCAGGTCAGGCATGGTACGGAATTTTGATCGGGTATCACGTTTCCGTACGCAGCAGAAATAAGTGTGTGCGCTTTGTCATCATCGTTTATAGGTTATTAGGGTTTCAATGTCTAATGGTTCTGAGGGTTGACTCGAGTTCCACGTAGTCGTTGGGGGACGATCGTTGGGTGTAGGATTTGTATATGAGACTGAGGGTCTGTGGCCGGATTTGGAAGTTGTTATGTGTAATAAGAAGATTGCATCGGCGGTTGAGTCGGTCAAAGTTTGTTGTAATTTCGTGATTGTGTTTGTTCCACTCGGGTAATGGCGTTCGTGGTCGGTCCGATGATGTTTTCGCTTGTTGCGTTGAAGGTGGTTGTCTACTCGTTCCATTTGGTCAGATTGTCGGTTGAGTGTTCTTATGCATGTTAGGATTGATTGGAATTGCCTGAAGATGCGAATGGGTTCGTGTTAATGTTGTGATGTCGTCGGGAGGTTGTTGGCCTAGTTCTATTCTTAGGAAACGAGAGCTTTCGTTAAGAGGTGGGGTTTCTGATAGAGTTGGGATTGTTGTTGGGCTTCCATTTAATTTGATCGGGTAAGAGTGTAGGTGATCGTTAGTGAATTCTTTGGAGTGATAGTGTTCAAGTTTTGTTCGTTTGTTCTCGTTCGGGTTGAGTAGTAGCGGTGGTACGTGCGTTAGAGCAACTGTGAAGGTGTGAAAAAAGAGATGGTTATTAGTGTGCTCGTTCGTTTGGCAGTAAGTGCACCTTGGTTCTACAGTATTGGGAATGTAAGGCTTGGGTATTCGATTCCCTTTCGGAGGATGGATCAGTCGTGTAAGAAGCACTAGGTATTAGTAGAGGTTCTAGGTAGGGCGTTAGGGATCGGTTCGATAACCGATCTGGGGAAGAGATTAGGAGTGCCAGCGTGTTAAATTTCAGACCGGGTTTTGATTATCGAGATACGGTTGGGTATATCCGTTGGGAAGTGTTGGCAGTCCGAAAGTCGAGCTGGTTTTCGGTAAGTAGCTGAGATGTTGGTGAAAGATAAGAAGTGTGGGTTTGGTTCTTCGGATCTTCTCTCGGATTCATAGAGTAGTGGTGTCAGAAGCATTGAATGGTACGGTTTCTCGGTAGTGCATTAGGGAACGGTAGGATGACCGATCTGGACAGCGGTTGGAAGTTTTAATGTATGAAGTTTCAGATTGGATTTGATCATGTAGGGTTGGTTGAGTATTTTC
Organism: Cichorium intybus; assembly: GCA_023525715.1. Lineage (NCBI taxonomy): Eukaryota > Viridiplantae > Streptophyta > Magnoliopsida > Asterales > Asteraceae > Cichorium > Cichorium intybus. The sequence continues at coordinate 57,684,788 of CM042013.1, read as the reverse complement.
CTTGAGAAGTTTTTTCTGTTGGAAGTTGGGTGGCTTTGGTAAAGAAGGGTGCTTGTGGTTTCGGTTGGGTGTATCTTTGGTTCGTTCTCCACATTTGGAAGACCGTATGCTTCTAGATGCGGTTGGGTATGTGAGATTTTCGGTTTATGATGATGGTTTTCTGTTAGACCTGTTTGTTTTATTATGTAGAAAGGGTCGGGTGTTGTGGCCTTGTGTTAGAGAGTCAAGCAGATTCGCTGGTTGAGTTTGTTGCAGGTGGTTGAGAAGTTGATCCTAGGTCGGGAACCTGGAGAGATTTTTAAGTGTGTAGCCTGCGGCTGGATTTGGAAAGGTTGTGTGTAGCCCCACGGGTGGATTGATGAGTTTTAGGTGTTGTTCTCGGTCGCCTGATCTGTTCTTGAAACTGAGGGAAATCGGAATGAATCACGGAAGGACTGTGAGTCCAGTTGTAGACTGGACGGAGCGGAGAACCTAAATAGAGTGAGTCATGGACGGACTGTGAGTCCAGTTGTGAGTTGGATGGAACGGAGAACCTAAATGTATGAAACAGGGAAAAGCCTGCGAGTTCTGTTGCGAGCTGAACGGAACGGGGAACCTATTATTCCATGAATGACGAGGAGTGTCGGAATAGCCTAATGGGCTATGCATGAGTGGTGTATCGCCTGTTTGATTCTTCGTTGTTCAGATACTCTTAGACAAAGTTCTTGTGGGTCGGTAGATCGGTGGTTGTGGTAGTGTGAATAGTTATCTAGTGTTATGTGTTTGGGTGTTTTCTGAAATGGTTCAAGTTAAATTGTTAGCCATGAGGCTTGGTAAGATTCTTTGAAGGTGAGTATGTGAAGTTTGCGGGTCGGCATAGATTAGGCATGTGGCGGTCAGTGTGGTTCTCGAGCGCCAGGGTGTGACTTTGGTATGAATGAGTCGCCATTGGGTATTCGTGTTCTTTACTCGAGGTTGGTAGTAGGATCTTTCTGATTTCGACAAGTTCGGTCATGTAAGGATTTTAATCATAGATTGGTTGAGGTTTTGGCACGTGGGTAGGGCATGTAAGGAAAGGATTTCAAGGACGAAATCTCGTTAAGCGAGGGAGTGTTGTAAGACCCTAACCTCGATGTAACCAAGTTCCAGATTAAAGAGGACCAAAATTTATGAAGTTTAGCTAAGGGGGCTAGTTAATGGCGCTAACTTGGTAAATAATGTCGTGAAGGATTTTTGATCGTGTCGCTAAGTGTACAGTGTTGTGGGTTGGCACGACCTCAGTTAGCGGAAGAGTTAGCGGCGTTAAATGTCCTGTTTGGGCCAAAACACTAGATTTTCATGCTTTGGCCGTATTTAAGGGTGGGGAACCCTAGGGCAGCTGCAATTTGCACCCTTTTACCCTCCAAACTCGTTTTGCTCTCTTTATCTCTCTCTAGACTTCTGGAATGGGTTTTCGATGATTATTGTGTGTTTGGATGGATTTTTGAAGCCTTGTTGATGCTAGAAGGATGGTGGTTATGCTATAAGTTGTTCCTCTTAGGTGAAGCTTCAAAGATCTGCATTTGTCTGGACCATTGAAAGTAAAGTTTCCACCTTTACGTTTTGTTAAGGTTCTTATGATGTTTCTAGTGGGATTTTGTGAATTGAAATGATATAAGGGTCCTTTTTGATGATTTTTCATGGTTGGGAAGGATAAAGTTTGGAACTTTATGCCTTAAGTCTTGGATTAGAACCATTAGGATGGTTTAGAGGGTAAGCCAAACTCTCTTTGGTAATTTTGATTAGTTTTGGACCATTTTGGACTTGGATCTTGTTCTTGAGCTAGCATGGTTATGCTTATATGTTAAAGTTAGGATTTTTATGGACTTAGGGACTATTTGGAAAGTCCCTAGAAGGATTAAGACATTGGCTGAATGGATTAAGAGCTTAATGAACTTTTGAGACTGTTTATAGTTAGTGACGCTAACTTGGGGAGTTAGTGGCGCTAACTATGCCTGTTTGACTTTTGTTGAGATTGACCTTTGACCATTAACTTTTGACTAGTTTGACTTTTGGTCACACTTGAGGATTTAGGATACCGATCTTAGAAGTTTATCATGTTTGGAACTTAGAAAGTTCTAAGTGGAGTTTATCCTTTATAGGAGGTTCGCACTGTTAGGATCTGAAGACGCACGTGTGGAACGCTGTTTGGCTTTCCGGATCAGGTGAGTCTTCTCACTATACTATGGGTCAAGTTACATGTGTAGGTAAGTTAATTATTGTGTGTAGTAATGTATGGTAGCTAGGCGTGCCTTATGTTATTTTACTATTGAGCGAATGATAGAAACACGATGGGTTAGGCTGTATGCGTAGGTTTCTGTGCTTGTATGTGTTAGTTGTCAGATTTGTTCTGGAAATTAAAGAATGAGTTGATCGATCTGAGGATTGCTGTATGATCAAGGACGATCCATGACCGGTCGTACCTAGGCACCCGAAGATCAAAGAATGAGTTGATAACTCCGAGAGATGTTGCATGATCAAGGACGATGCATGACCGGTCATACCTTGGCACTCGAGGATGTTTAAACCCAAGGGTTGCTGCACGATCAATACGATGCATGACCAGTCGTACCTGGGCACCCAAGGGTGATGATTGTGTTTATGTGATGAATTGTGTGGTATTTTGGGGAACTCACTAAGCTTTGTGTTACTTTTTCACACTAATTGTTTTTCAGGTATTTGCTGCTTGAGCTTGGAGCACGGCGTGACTATACCGCATCTGAGGTTTTGATAATTAAGTCTTCCGCTGGATAATGTTTGTAAATGTTTTTGATAAATACGATTTCTGATGTTTAAATAACTAGTTTTTGAGCTGTCAGGTCCCACCAAAAGTAGGCAAAATCCACTTGATCGCTTCCACCAGATTATCAATCTTCGACTTTTCTTTTCTGTGGGTGTAAGCCAATTGATGGTTTCCACCGGATTCTCAGTGTCGAAGAAATCTATAGGCTTACAATCCTGAAAAGCTTTATATGTGCACCCCCTTTTCCCCTAGGACGCCTTAGCCTGCTTTTATTTTTCTCCTGCTTTATTTTCATTTTCTCCTTGTTGCTCATCAACAACAACTCGAGATTAGTCAAGGGACTCTTTCATAGTTATCTCTAGCTACGAGCCAATAAGTGTAAGAAAAACATTTTGAACAACACGTGCAACCTCCTCTACAATCATCTCCCACAAATCCATGTAGCCTTTTCGAGGTGCTTCATCCCCCTTTCTATACACCGAGCCGTAAGAGATAGCCCGACCTCCTCAAGGAGCGCCCCTTCCGGGGTCGCCCATACTCTGATTACTCCGAGTATTCACCATCTTACATATAAAAAATAATGAAATTAGTTTCATCTTATACACCATATATATGAGTACATTTCTCTACCATGTCACTATACTACCCACTCCTACGGTTCAAATCTAGGGATCGATTCTACAAACTCCTAGGGTCTTTTTGGTACGACGGAATGAAAACATGAAGGAATTGAATGAACGGCGTAATAGAATGAGGAAGGTAATGAAATGAATCTTACATTCTATTGTCATGTTTGGTTGACTCGATGAAATGAAATAAGTCATTTAAACATAGTGTTTTTTATAAACATATAAAAACCAAATAAACTAAATTTGATAAATAAAGAAAATAATGATATCTTATAAATAAGTTTTTGTTAGTTAAAAATATATATTTAAATAAATTACATATAAACATATTTTATTTCATTCAAAATACACATTATATGTTCTGTAAATAGTTGAAAATGAATTATCTATAATTTAAAAAAAATAAGTTACAAAATAGATCGATTCTACAAACTCCTAGGGTCTGTTTGGTACGGCAGAATGGAATCATGAAGGAATTGAATGGACGGAGTAATAGAATAAACAAGGTAATATCTTTCATCTTACATTCTATTGTCATGTTTGGTTGACTTGAAGAAATGAAATCAGTCATTTAAACATAATGTTTTTTATAAACATATAAAAAACCAAATAAACTAAATTTGATAAATAAAGAAAAGAATGATATCTTATAAATAAGTTTTTGTTAGTTAAAAATATATATTTAAATAAATTACATATAAACATATTTTTTGCATTCAAAATACAGATTATATGTTCTGAAAATAGTTGAAAAACAATTATCTATAATTAAAAAAAAAATAAGTTACAAAATAAAGAGAACAATATACCATAAAATCTTAATTTATAAATATGATAACAAATTATTTAATTTTTAAAAATAATAATACTATTTAAATGAAGTTTTGAAACTATTTAGAAAAAATTAATATTTATTGATTATTATAAGAAAAAATAATTTAATTGTATTACATATCACTCAATTTTATAAGGGAATGAAAAAAACACCCCTCCCCTATGGAATGAAATTCAGCCAAAGAGAAGGAATAACATTCCATTAGGAATGCTTCATTCCATTCAACCATACATGATCATTTTCATTTCGATGGAATACTCCACCTCATTCTTTCTTCGATTACTGCATATCAAACGTTACTCTAGTTCTCTTAAAGCACGACCTTTGATGACAACTTATAATAACCCGCATTCAAACCAAGTATACCCAAAAACTTTCACAATAAAACATATACATACATGCACAAAATATGGTACCATGGTGTACTGGATCCAAATAAAAGGTTTTATATATATATATATATATATATATATATATATATATATATATATATATATATATATATATATATATATATATATATATATATATATATATATATATATATATATATAAAATACATATATATATACACATATATATATATATATATATATATATATATATATATATATATATATATATATATATAAAATACATATATATATACACATATACATATACATATACATATACATATATATATATATATATATATATATATATATATATATATATATATATATAAAATACATATATATATACACATATACATATACATATACATATACATATATATATATATATATATATATATATATATATATATATATATATATATATATAAGTTCAATAGAGAACCAAAATAAAACAAGGAACCAAGGAACCAATCGTGAGCGTCGGAATTCAAATAATCGACTGCCGAAGATAATGTTGTAAATTTGTTAATTGAACGCATATGTAGCGGATAATTCCAAAAAACCCACTTCGTTTTTTATTTATTTTTTATTTTTAGAGCTTATTTTTTATCGAAATAAAAAATCGAATATATCAAAATTCATAATTTTTTATTCTTTTTCAATAGACATCCATATCAATATAGTAAAAACGAAAAAAAATATTCAAAAATCTTGTTCAGATTCACAACACTTAATCAATGTGAATCTGAACTATAACAAGTTTTATAAAAGATTATTCACATGTAAATGATCATTGAAATTATTTTTTTCAACAATCATTGATCATTTAATAACAACTTATGTGAATTTAAATAAACTTTTAGATTCAGACGTGAATCTCACTTAAATTTCATATTGAATTTAAGTAAATTCGTTTATATTGTTTACAATTTCAATATTTTGATAATATACAATTGAATTAAGTAAGATTCACAAATTAATTTACTTAAACTTACACAAATGAACAAAAAAATTGCTGAAAAAATAGGGTACAATTATCATTTATATGTGAATTAATATATCTAAAACTAGATGCACACTATTTTTAACATTTTGATCATACACAAATGAATTATTTTAGATTCACAAATTAATTTGCTTAAAATTCACATGTTGATGATAAAAAATTGTTGAAAAAGCCAGGTACAATTAACATTTATATGTGAATTAACATGTCTAAAACAAAAAATAGTTAAAATTCACAACGTAAATATAAACTGTAGTAAATTTGTATGGAAGATAATTCACATGTAAATAGTCATTGAATTCAATTTTATTTAATAATTGTAAATCATTAAATAACAACTCATGTAAATTTAAAAAAAATCTTAGATTCAAATGTGAATTCAACAAAAAAATCACTTATATTTTTACTATTTCAACGATTTGATGTCATATATAATTGAATTAACTGAAATTCAAAATGATTTCCTAAAAATTCACATGTGATTGGTCAAAAATTATTGAATAAATCGAATAGAATTGTCATTTATATGTGAAGGAATATATTTAAAACAATACAGTTCAGTTCAGATTCGCATGGTGAATCTGGACAAACTTGAAGTATAAAAAAACAAAAAAATTTGTATATCAATATGGATGTCTATTTAAAGAGGATGAAAAATTATGAATTTTGGTATTTTTAGTTTTTATTTTCAAAAAAAGAATAAGCTTAAAAATTTTAAAAACATAAAAAACGAAGTGGGTTTTTTTGCTATAATCCCCTACATTGGCGTCTAACTAGTAAATGTACATCCTTTTTATGGCCGTAGATCTTTTGCATTCCGACCACACGATTGGTTCCTTGGTTCCTTGTTTTAAATTGGTTCTCTATTGAACCCAACCCTATATATATATATATATATATATATATATATATATATATATATATATATATATATATATATATATATATATATATATATATATATATATATATATATATATATATATGTTAAATGAGTCATATATCAACCCTCAATTTATGGCTAACAGGTATTAATCCAACAACATGTATACCACATGACATTTGGTGTGTTTTTTCTCAGAATTGAAATTTCATTAACACAACTATCAAGAGGCTAGAGAAGGAGAAAACACCTGTAAACCCAATTTTATAGTTTCAACCTCGATAAGAGGATCCACCAAAGACGCCCACTTTTAATTTTCACTATGATTGCTTTTTTTAATCCAATTAAAAGATTGACAAACAAGATGATCAAAGATTAACCCCGCCTTTGGTTCAATAACTGAAAAAAGCATTATGTTTCTAAAGGACCAAATCGCTCGCATGTAAGAACCGATTACAGCATCCATTGCCTTTTTTTAGCTTTACCAACTTTTATATCTTACATAAATACTTGAAATTAAGTAAGTTGTGTGTGGAACTTGTGACCACCAAACAACAATATTTAATAATAGTTACCGTGCAAAAGAATAATTAAAAAACAGATGAGTGACAGTCTCGTCATCCAAATTACACTGCAAAGGGTAGAGGAGATGAGATTCCTATCCTGTCGAGATTGCATCCGGTGGGGAGGCCTTTGTGTTTTATACAACATCTAAGAATATTGACTTTAAGCACGAACCATGTACTCTGACCAATGTTTTAAAATCCGGGTAAACGCACCTGGTCGAACCGGTTTGAACGTGACCCGGCGAAATGAGTGGGTCAAATTATGACCGGGATTTTTACAAATTTCCGACTCGGATGGAGCCGGTTGAGTTTTTCAAAACCCCGAATGGACCGGTGACCTGAAACCGGGTTGATCCGACGGTTGAAACAAAAATTACTCCACTATTTTTTCATTAAATTTAGTAAATTTCTCTATTGAAACTTGACAAAAAAAATTAAATATATGAAAGTTGTGAAGCTACTAAGTTGACCTGACGATTGAACCGACTAATCCATATCGAAACACCACATCGAGTCAATATTTAAAAACCCGAATTTTAACTGTTTCCAATAGATGCAATCTCGACGAGCCGTTTGCCCATGTTGTAAGAATATTGACCGTTTAGTTGGGTTCGAACCTTTCCCATGTGTTGGCTTCATTTTTTTTATTATTAATTTTAGATTAAAAGAACTAATCCCGACATATCAATAATTTTCAAATATGTCAACCTATTAAAACGTTGAAATCAAAAATTACCCGACTTCATGTTTATATTGAAAAACCAAGAATATTAGGTATTTCAAATATAGAGATTAATTAACTATTCTTTTAGAAATAACAACATCTATTAGACAGAATTTTAAATGGTTTTTTCGATTTAGATATGAAAATATTTGTTTTAGAAAAAGAAACAATTACTTTCTAGAAGTATAACTTCTGACTTCGTACATAGGTCATATTTATTTTTTTATTATATAAGTATTTAAAATACATTTGAAAAAGATAAAACATAAAAAATAGAAGAGATGCCATAATTATTGATTTCAAAGGTATTTTAAAATGCCTCAAAGATGTTAGTTTTTCTGTATGAGAATCACATGGTATTTTCTTTAAGCCATTGTAGGATTTCGAGAAACATGTATGCGTTGTATTGTTTGACTTCAGATGCGCTCTTTTAAGATATTAAGTAATTAACCAACCCTTAATTACTTATAGATAATTAACTAGTCAATACAGTAACAACGCGTTCCTGTTTACACAAACATTATAGAGGCTGTAATTGGTTGTTGCTTATTGTGTACATGGAACTTTAGGAACAAGATGCGGGGATCCCAAAACCAATCAAGGGGAGGTGTTTAACTAATTTTTGTATCACTCTTATTTGTCGTTGCAAACAAATTGGGTTAAAATTCCTTGTTTTGCTATATCTCAATCTATCTATCTTATCTATTAGAGAGTTTATTTCAATAGAGTCGTTCAAAAAACAAACAAGCACACGGTGAGATTTCCAATTCACATAATGGGGAATAAGCTATTTTCACATACAATGACATACACAGCAGGGGCGGACCTAGGGGTGCCTGGGTGTGCCCGTGCCCACCCTGAAATTTTACCCTGCAGAGTAAAAAAAATTATATATTAGGTGTCCCTCGTCTAAAAAAAATGTGTTCATCAGTGCCTCCCGTGTCCATTTTTTTTGGGTCCGCCACTGATCCACAGAGAACATTTTGAACAATATGACGTAATATATTTTCATATAAGCAAGATTGTAAAAAATCTTAGGCAGTAACTCACCGGTTGAATGCGATTAAGGTACTAATCGGTGTAGGTAGGGATTAACTTCAAACCCTAAATTATGATATAAATTATTTAAAATATATATATATATATTACTACTACAATAAAATATAGAGTAAATTACACGGATGGTCCCTCTGGTTTGGGGTAATTTCTGTATTTGGTCCATAACTTGTTTTTTTAACTTGGACAGTACCTATTATCTGATTTTATTGTGTGCTTGGTCCCTACCCGACCATAATTGACTATATTACCCTTCTTATTTCTTTTTTAATTAATTTATTATATATTTGTTCTTTCTAATTAATTAATTGTTAGTTATGTTTGGAAAATTATATATATTCCTAACAAATCCTCGTATTTCATCTTCCTACCCACTAAACAATGACATATGGAATCTACTAATTCTTTTTCTCAATCTCCTACTTTGATTTTGACATTTGTCTTGATGTAGTGAGCAAGAATATTGGTAGGAATATATATTAGGAGGATATCGAACCTCTCTTTATATTTAAATCTAAAATCTCTTTCTCTCTTTTTTCTCTCTCTCTCTCTCTCTCTCTCTCTCTCTCTCTCTCTCTTCTATTTAGCTCTTAGACAGGAAGTGTGCTTCTGTAATCTCTAGTGTGTTGCATTTCTTTTCTCGAAATTTCCTTTTCTTTCCCCGCATTTGTTGTGTTGATGTTTTTTCCTGTAAAAAGAAGCATGTATAGGGTATCTTGTTCATCTTCTCTCTTCTTTTGCCATCCCTCTGTCCTGTAATTATTGCCTCTCTTCATCTACACGTCAAGAAGACAGCGAGAGCTTCAAACACATATTTATTATTATTTTTATTTGGGTTTAGAGAGTTGTCGAGTGATAGAGTTCGAAATCGATAGTTGTTGAAGAAGGGTCTGTGTGTTTTGGAGATTTTGAGAGGGGTTAAGTGAAAGTGGGAGTTGAAATTAGAGAAAGTTTGAACATTTAGTGATAGATTAAATCATCTTGTGTTTTGTCTATATATTAGCCGATATAAGGATCTAAATCATCTCTCTTGCTTTCAACTACCACTTCACCATGTTCGTCTTCATGAAATTATTGATTATTTATTAAGAATTCGATCATTAATAAGTATATTCAACTCTTATTTTTAATTTGGAGAAATTATTATTTTGTGAAAATAATATTGAGAAATTATTATTTTATGAAAATAATATTTTAGAGAATATAACTAGCTATTTTATCACATGGTACGATTAAATAGGTTGTTTACTTGTTTTTGGACACATAGAAGCTTAATGTCTTCGGGTAATGATTGTGGGTTTAAAATAGTGTGAACTACAAGTTTTTGAGATTGAACAACACCGGAGATTGATAACTCAGGGCCTCTCTCTCTAGGAATCTTCTGCAAGAATCGAGGTTGTTAATTTCTGAAATGAATTTTAGGTTTGGATTTCTAGAATGCGTTTTAAGTTTTGGAATGAATTTTAGTCCAGTGACAAAGTTGAACAGCACCACGGATTGATTTTAGGTTTTGTAATGAATTTTAGGTTTTGACTGAAAAACATCGGCGATTGATTTTTGGAATGAATTTTAGTCTGGAGACAGAGTTGCTGGCAATTTTGTCCAATGGCAGAGACGTTGGTTCTCTAGCAAGAGGGAGGAGATGCGGGGAAGGGATAAAGGGTTAGGGACGACCAATATTTTATATTAAATAACTCCTTTAATAAAATATTTTAATAATAAAAAATAAGAGAAAAGTCAAAAAGAAAAATACTTAAGGGTATTATAGTCTAGGGATCAAACGCGCAACAAAATCACATAATAATGACTTTCCAAGATAAAAAAATCAAGTTAGGGACCAAACACACAAATTACCCGAAACCACAGGGATCATCAATGTAATTTACACTAAAATATATATTATTAGATATTACAGAAATAAAAGATAGATATCAATAATATAATAAATTATATATTACTAATATAATAAAAATTATATAATATATAGTATTACTTTGAAATTTAAAAATGTTAAAATTTTGAAAATTTTCCAATTTTGAAATTTAAAAATCAGAAATTTTTAAATTTTATAAAATTGGTCGTAAGTTTATGTGAAAACCAGGTAAATATGAAATTGTAGAAGAATTTGATGACATAAAGATGCAACCAGCGATCAATGTGTTTCCTATTCATGATCCTACACAACATTGAAACCGATGAACTAGTAGATGGGATAAAGTTCGGTAGTCCTAAGCAACTAAAGGAATGTTTATAGAATTATGTTGTTCACACATATGATTGTTAGTTAGATGTGGGTAAGGGGAGAATGATGTCTAGTGTTCCATTAGGCCTATCCCTTTCGACTTTGGGTATAATGGACTTGGGACGATAAGTCCTTCCAACTAAAGTCCCTCAACATTACTCACACATGTTACACAACTTTTATGTTGGGACATCAAATAACTTACGAGTAGAGTGGAAATCAATTTAGGCTATGTTTGGCACGCCACATCTGGCTTGTAAACTAGCTTTTTCTTTGAGTTTTTTCATTTTACATGTTTGGCAGGCCAAAAAGTAGCTTATAAACTAGCATGGAAGCTAGCCTTTTAAAATGCTACTGTGAGTAACGTTTAAAGTAATTTTTTTCAAATATTCCAATTTTATCCTTCAATATACTACGTACTACACGTACTGATAATATTGCGAATATGATTTTAAAATCAGAAAACTGTTATTTAGTATTTATTTTAATTTAATTGAATCGATTATGTTTTTCGTATAATATTGTATTAATTTTGTGTATGTCTTTTTATGTCATGTTACGATTTCCAGCTAGTTTTATCGGTTACTTTTTATCAAACGTCATTTATTATCAGCTAGTTTTTCAGCTCAAATAGTTTTCAGTTAATCACTAGTTTTCTAACTATAGCAGCTAGTTTTCAATTAGTCTGCCAAACATAGCATTAGTGTGAAGTTTTTAAAGAACCAAACATCCTCTCCGTCTACCAACAGACTAGTTACCGTCAGACGTAACATTCGTCTCTATGTTGTCGCTATTTTGTCCCTATTGTGTGGTATCATATCGTTATTTATAGTTCCTAATTCAATACTTAAAATAATAATAATAATAATAATAATAGTAACTATTATTATTTTCATTATTACGATATGATGTCGTTGTTGTTACGAAAAAAAAACATAAAGGGAAAAAAACAACATTAATTTGACTATCGCAACATGAAATATACAAGATGAGCGTTTATTTGAAATTCGAAATAATAATAATAATAATAATAATAATAGTTAAAAAGAGATATATTAAAATTTTCATAAGAGAATGTAAAATAGAATTTTGGAAGATTAAACTAGATGAGGCCATTCAGTCGAGTAGGTAAGTTACATCCCACATGGCATGAGTGTGACATTAACCTGACTCTCACAATATGAAATATACAAGATAGACGTTCATTTGACATTCCAAATAAACAAGTTGTCTCGTGTATGTGTGTGTTTATGTGTATGTATGTGTATGTGTACGTGTACGTGGATATATATATATATATATATATATATATATGTGTGTGTGTGTGTGTGTGTGTGTGTGTGTGTGTGTGGATAAGTATGTGTATGTGTATGCGTATTTATGTGTATACGTGTATGTGTATGTGTATGAGTATGCATATGTGTATATTTGTATATGTGTATATGTATATGTCTTGTTGTATTCAAATGCACATGCATTTTTTGACCTTAAAAGGATAAAACATTAAATGAGTAACAGATTTGGATGGTGTACTATTGTACATATATTAATATTACTTATAAATTGGTGAAAATAAATAAATTAATGTACAAGAAATTTTACGAAAAGAATAAGCTAAAAAAAGTACGTATGTTAGTAGTACGTATGTTAACATTGTTTCCGTTATACAATGTTTATGGATGTGCATGTGTATAT